>CM022954.1:15969147-16569147 GCA_012931725.1 Litsea cubeba | reverse complement strand
TTATTTTTTGTTAAAACTATCCTTTTACCCTTTTATGGTTTGCCCCCTTCTTTTTTACCAAAGAATCTTTTTTACTTTTTTCCTTTACAATTCTCAATTAAATAATAAGATTTTTAGAATTTATTTTAATTTTTATATAGATAATATGCACATTTATTAAAATTTTCCGAAAAATTGCTTCGAGATGTTTCGCTGAAATTCCGAAATGCCGAAACATTCCATTTTGGAGGCCGGACTGAATGGGGTCCGAAACGGAATTGACAACTATGCACCCAAGCCCTAAGGGTAATATGGCACCCAGGGGTACACCGCCCTTCATTTCTTTTTTTCTTTTTCTTTCTTCTCTTTCTTCTATTTCTTCTCTCTTTTTTTCTTTCTTTTCTTTACAGCCTCTCCTTTCTTCTGCGTGTTTTTGGTGTCTTATGCAATACACGTCACTGAAAAGTAACGAGTAGTGCCTCCTCCAGAAGTGGCACTTAATGCTGTATGTCAGATACACATGGCACAGAGGAGGAAGGTTTAGTCCTCATTTCCTTAAATATTTGGTCATCCATGCATCAAGTTTTGTGTAAATGTTCTATGATATCTTTGTTTCCATCCATCATGAGACTGACTTCCTTGTGGCACCATTCGTCAGGAGATGTCCCAAGAGTAAATGGCCAATTGGCTGTCTCTCGTGCATTTGGTGACAAGAGTCTTAAATCACACCTACGATCAGATCCTGATATTCGACATGCAGATATTGATCGTAATACTGATCTTCTCATCCTTGCAAGTGATGGTCTCTGGAAGGTCTCTAATCTTATTCAAATGCCATTCTCCACACTTCTATTGAATGTACCCTGACCAGTAAGTAATATTAACCTAAATTTAATATATTTTTACTCTGGTGTGTTTTATGCATATCTAGGTCATGAGTAATGAAGACGCAATCAATCTTGCTAGAAAGTACAAGGATCCACAGGCTGCAGCTAAGCAGCTAACGGCTGAAGCATTGCAAAGAGAGAGTAAGGATGATATATCTTGCATTGTTGTTCGGTTTAGGGTGTGAAGGCAATAAAACCTTGGCTGCTTCCTACGAGAAGTCTCTTTAGAAGAGTGCATGTCTACAAAAATAATCCATGCGTCATGTTCTCCTACTCATTTGTAAATTCTCTTTTTTAGTTTGTGCGGTTTGATATTGATTTTTTTCCCTTCAAAGTATTTAAAATCTAATGCACACCCACCTTGTTTCTAATTGCATTGGAAAATTAGGAAAGGTCAAATGGAGGATTTACATTTTGGAATGAATAGAAAAAGTCCTATTATTTTTGGAGCATATTGTTTGCTGGAGAATGGAGATTTTTCTGGCTTCACAGTTAGGGGGAACATTGCATTGAAATTCTCTCTCCAAAAAGCTTTCATATGAGATAGTTTGCCTGCCACATGAATCACATTTGATTTTGTGGTGATGATTAAATGGTCAGTTACTATTTAGTCAGCTTTATCCGAATTGATCTTTTCTTTTATCATCTTCTTTTTCTCTTTGTTCTGTTTCTTCCATTCAAATCTTTTATTGGATCTTGGATGCTGGAGCTGCCCAAAAGCTCTCCTAGGCCTTTCTTAATCATATAACAGGTGGCCTACATATGGTATAAGATAAGAATAGGTCTTGGATCGTCTGCTGGGCATTCTTCATCCACAGTGCCATTAGTTCAATGGTCTGGTCTAGGTCACCAAATCATGACCTCCACGCATGGAATTAGTCTGCCTACTGAACCAATGATAATAGAACTTTTATGTGCATGGATTGTGATATCATGAGATTGGCAACCGTGGGCATCATCAGTTTAGTCCTGATTTAGTCAGGGTGAATGTTGGGATGGTCTTCATCCTGCTGCCAACTTGTGGCAACCTTTTGAGGGGCAACAACATACAGAGCAACTGATTGATGGTGTGTTCTACCGAGCGGGCTGTTTTTGATCCATTGCCACGAGGGAGGAAATCTTAATGGATCTGGAGCATACATGCTGCACATGTATGATGTTCCAAAACCATATATATATATATATATATATATATCTGATGGATCCTCCATACCAATGGCTGCTATTCCAACTGTGTGCATTAAATGACGCTGGCCAAATGTGTGATATTTGGGTTATGGTCACTCTGAGTTTATGTTCTATTATGACCATTCATAGTGGATGGAATGGATGAGCAATCCACTACCACATCCATGCCATTTATAGTTGGGCCCACATTGCATCTCTAAAAGGAGTCTTGAGAGCAATTGGCCTCTTGATTTTTTTTTATCCATTAGTATAATGATTTATAAGCAAATAATATTCAAATGAAAAACTGTAGTTGTTATAATTTGGTAGTGGAATTTTTGGAATACCTGAATAGAATATGTTGAGGTGGTGATAAATGGGTATATCTGGATTCTCCAGAATTGGGGGTTGTGAAGTATTTGGAATTTGATGAAATTTGAGAATTCAGGGGCGCTGGAATTGGTCCAACTATCCCACCCATGCATCCTGTAAAGGGAAGTGGAACTCCACACAAGGGCCACCTTTGAAAAAAATAATATAAAATGCTTCTAATAATCGACCAATCCTAATATCATATGGGATCTCCTCAAATTTTATTCTAATAGGTGTTGGTCACACCTTAAGATTTGAGTATATAATTAATAATATAATTAAGACAATCTTACTCGTTAATCATCACTAAATTCCACATTCCCTGTGCATCATCGAGGCTGGAGTATGGAGAATTTGAGGGTTTTTGGAATTCTGTTAATGAAACAAGGAATTCCATAGACTGCTATCTAGTAGCAAGAAGTCATTTATTCCACTCCAACGGTATTGAGATGTCTCAGCAAAGAATAAAGGGATAGCCTAGTGGTTGGATATCCTGTTTTCACCCTTTGGTCCCTAGGTCTTCTCCTTCGAGTATGCAAGTGGTTTTTTTCCCTTTTTGTGCTGGTGGTCTTCCCCCGGTGTGTGATGGGCTCACTCCTGCATCAATCGGGTCTCTCAAGGCTTCAGCCACTGCTGGTTGGTAAAAAGAGAAAAGAAAAAGAGTCATTTGAGCAGGTAGCACTTTCTTTGCTAGAGTGGCCATGGGCTAGATCAGGAGGGGCCAAGATTATTCAATGATGGTTCAAGCCATGGACCTAAAATCCATGAATTCTCAATATTTTGTCTATATTTCTTTCACCAAAAATATCTAGTAGGGTGCTCTACAGTTGGGCCTTTATGTGTATATATAGGCTTCTCTAGTCTGTCTGAGATATCAAGTCAAAATGAGCACAACCCTATTCAATCGGCTTTATGATATCAACTCAAATCTAGTGACTGCAGGTTAGGATCTGGGCTCAGGCTTGTTTAGTTCAGACTAGCTTTTTACCCAACCACACTTGTCACAACAAAAGCTCCAACAATAGAGAGAGAGAGGGAGAGAGAGAAATAATATGATAAGCATTTAAGGTATGAACGTAAATAGGTTGCTTGAACCCAAAACCTACTTGAGAGACCTGACTGAAGATCTACATACATAAAAATAATTTTTTTTAATGTTGACTTTAAGTATTAAATCTGATCTCTCTTTGTTAAAAACAGGTATTTGACAGTCTTAGATGCTTTTATCAGCATAAAATATAGCATTGATATATTATAAAATATTATATATATAATGTTATCATACATAATTATAGTCTCACAAAAGCAGACAAATGGCTTGTTGGTGACTAGACAAAGGGTGTTTGGGATTAGTTTAGAAAAACTAGATCCAGAAGAAGTAGTTGTTTAAAAAAAAAGGTGTCTAGTAAATGGCCACTATTGTTGGGTTGAGTTTATTTTCATTTGATAAACAGCACAAACCAGTCCCACTAACTTGAAATGTGTAATCTTTTATAGAGGCATTCAATGGGTGCAACTTGTGAGGTTGGGTTAAAGCCTAATAATCCAAGTTGCATATATAGTACCTGTATCAAACCTGAATGCCACCCAAGCATATCGGAAACTGTGTCTGATGCAAATGGTAATTAAGTTGCACATGGATGAGGTATTGAGGTTGGCTACCTCAGTTTTTGAGTTTAGCTGGCTTTTAAAGAGCACATGCAATTAATTAGAAAAGAATGTATACCTAATGAGTAATATAATGTATATATTACCATATATTATGCTGTATATGTTTATATATATAAGTGGGCAGCCAAGTCAAATTTGGGCATTTGGATCAGACTTCAACTACTATGCGGATTTCAAAGACAAGCTCAACCCTGACTTGAACCCAAACAAGCCAGCCCAAATTTCACTGTTGAATTAATAGGTGAAATCATTTCAATGTGAATTTTGAGAAAATTTTAGCAAGTACCATTGCATGTTAATGAAAATAAAAGAAGCAAGTACCATTGCATGTTAATGAAAATAAAAGTGCAACATCGTGGGGCTGGGGATCACTGAAAAACCCAAAATTTTTTTTTCCTATTGTTGGTTTTCCGTTTTGCTTTATGGGTCTGTTTGTGAAGAACCGCGGAAGCAGTATTTGATTCCGTGCTAGGAGGTGAGAAAATTTGGTGAAGAAAATGTGGCTTCAAAGGCATGCCGTAAAATTAAGAAGAGAGGAATCCTCTCTGCACTGCACTGAACATAATGGGGAAGAAGCCGGAAAAACCGGCGCCCTGTCGCCACCCATTTCCGCGATTTCCATCGCTGCACAAACAGACCCTATGACTACTTATTTTTCTGTACCTGGCCGTGAGTGAGAACTTGAAGTCATGCTTGGGCTTCCAAGGGGTGCGTTTGATGTCCTTAACCAACTGGGTTACAAGATTAGACTTCTAGTAGCACATTTGGGACCCTTCATTTTGCATGGAATTGAATTCCTAGAAATTTAAAAAAATGTATTTCTAAAGTTGCTGAAAGTGATTAAAAGAAGGTGAAGATCCACTGTCTGGCTGGTTAGGGCTACCAAATGCTCTTCTTGGTAAATTATCTCCCCTTTAAGGTAAAAACAAATTAAGGATAGAGACAAAATGAATGCCCATCTATGATACTAGTAAATGGAATGGTAAGGGTACCATCTACATCTTCAACACTCATCTCTTAACAATGTTGGAACCATTTTATCATGAATTCCTAGAAATTCAATTATATGTGAACAAACACGATTATAGTTACGACTGATTGGAAGTATACTATCCATGTCAAAGATGTGCCAAGTTGCTGGCACAAACTCATGAAAAACGGCCAAAGTCTAAGCGGTTCCACGGGTTTCAATCTCTTGTAGGAGATTCGATTGCCATATTTGTGGGATCTTTTATCTTCGCCTTTAAGCAATGTAGACCCAAGTGTTAGAACGTGGATATATTAAAAAACTCGATTTTATTATTTAACGGCTTATACCGCACCACTCAAACGAAAATCTTGGATCTGCTATTTCCTTTAGAGCATGTTTGTATAACACTTTTCCACTGAAAATCCATTTTTCAGGCGTTTTGTGCGGAATAATTTCACGGAAACGTTTTCTTACATCGTCAGCATTTTCGTTGATAATAGTGGAAATGGATTTTCTAGGGGGGGACATGCGAGATGGATTTCCTTGAAAAACTTTTCCCTCTTCTCCTCACTCATGTCCATTTCAACCAAAAACCCTACAACTCTTTCATTTTTTATTTCTTTAAATAAATTATTATTTGATGTTGAATAAATAATATACATGTTATGTTATTTTTCTTCAAAAAATTATTTTACCAAATAAGAAAATTTGATTTTCTATAAGGAATCTATAGTCGCACCAAACAACATTAGCACCAATTTAACGAGGAAAACAATTTCGCATCAAACATGAATTTCTAAATTCTGCAGAAATCATTTTCAGATGTTTTTAGTTATATGGAATTTGCTGCTGTCACACAAAACGTGCCCTTAAGGTGAGTCCCACTTTTATGGTTGTTGGTGAGTAAAAACCCTATGGGGGCATGAAACTACATGAATATATTTCCCTTCTTTTAAGTTATATATACAACTTCCTATTTGAATGAGATCCAATGGCTACAGGCATGGTGTCAGGCCACTTTTCGGACCTGACATCAGGCCAAGTAGACTTTTTCTTTCATCAAAGATAACTCTCAATTGATGTCAATCAAGGTGGGCCCCCACCTTCATGTATATCCGCAGTTTTTATAGTCAAGCACTCAAGCTAGCATTTTCCTTCACAGTATCTTCTTCTTCTTCTTTTTAATGCATTTGCAGCAATAATAAAGAGAAAAAGTTGCTTTTTTTTTTTTTTTTAATCTGGCACGTTACGTCTCATGTGTAGAAAGGAAGAAAAACATAAACCGATTTTCTCATATTAGAGAAGATTTCAACTTCTTACAAAGGTGGAAACAAAAGACTCCTCCCTCCCGTGGACACTGGACAATACAAATCGGTGGAATCTGGATTGAGAAAGAAGAGAAGAGGAGAATAGAAAAGGCAAGAAATAAAAATCTTGGGAACTGGAGTCAGGCCGCGGAAAAAGCAAAGAAAAAAAAATTCGGACTCGATTGAGACAAGCCCCCCATCCTCTGCCGCCATAATGGAATATGTTCCCCTCGCGTGCATGTCTTCATTGACCACCCCTAATGTATCGTCACTTGCCATTCGGCTTCTCATCTTTTTTTAACTATATGCTATATGCTATGACACACTGCTATACAGCGTAGTAGCGTCCGATCCCATTCCCAACTCACTCACACGCTCGTCAATCTCTCTCTCCTTCAGCTATTCGTCACGTCACCTGTGACGCTTCTATTCACCCGACCTTAGTGGGACCATGTCAATGTGGCTGTTTTGTCATTACCTAGTTGTGTATCTTTGATCTTATGTTCTCATTCAGGACCAGCGGTGTCACATCACCACCCAGTCACGTTTTCTGGAACAGATTTTCAATCTTCTCCTTCTCCTTCTCCTTTTCCTTTTCCTTTTCCTTCCACCGTCCATTCTTATTTAAGCGAAATTAGGAGATATAATCTTAAATACAATGGGAATGGGATTCATTTTTAATGATCCAGATTATTTCTATGTCACGGATCCAAAGAGAGTTCCTTAGGCCTGCTTGATAATTTTATTTTTAAAATTATATGAAGTAAAGCATCAAATTAAAAAATATATATAATTATGTTATGAGGGTATTTTATTTTTAGTTGTTTCGTATGAAATTTTTTTAACTTTTTATATAAAAAAATAATTTTTTTTTTTATCTTTTCAAGTAGGTAAAGGTGAGTGTTTTTTTATTTTTATTTTTAAATATAAAGAAAATTTTGAATTAAGATATTTTTGATGCGACTTAATTTATTTTAGTAAAGTGCCAAACGGGCTTTTACGAAATTTATTTGGTAACTTTACTTTTAAAGTGAAATGAGGTAAAATCTCTTTTACATCTCTTAAATGGATGCTTCACTTTACGTTACTCTACTTAAAAATTGTAAATTCTAAACAATCTGATCAATTCCTGCTCAGAATTTAAATGCAAGATCAAATATCACCCCAACCAAACTGAAAGTACTCACGCTAGAATTCAAACATTGCTGATCACAATCATCTCATCTAACGGTTGATATTTAATGAATATGATCCAAAACACTCCCATCCCATCCGCCCATCCAACAATTCCGATGCTGGCCCCACAGCGGAGATGCTGCCCGGTTCAACGGATCGGGACCTCCTATTCCCCCACACACGATTCACGAATGACGAATATGTATATAATGATAAGGAGAATATTTCGTCAATGTGAGAATTCCATTTCCATCTTCTCTTTCATTTCTTCCCATTTCGATTCTCCACCCGAAGATGCTCCCCTCAGACTACCTTTCCCCCAGTCGTCCCATGGCTTACGCCACCGGCGAAAATCCGTCATCGCTACAACCCCAGCTTCGTCAGATCGAAATCCCTCTCGCGAGCTCCGATCCGAGAGTTCCTCTCTTCAATCTCTCGATCCTTGATCGAAATATCGATTCGCTCCGTCGATTCCTCTCCGAATTGCTCCAGAGAAACGCTTCGATCCGCGACGAGCAGATCGATCTCGTCTCCAAGGAGATCGGCTCCTCCATACATCAGATCATCTTGAACGGAGCGGCTCTTCTCGGATCCTCTCAAAGTCAGAATCTTGGATCGGATGTTGGAGGCTTGACGGGTTCGATTGCAGGAAACGCGTCAGATCTGATGGATCTGAGAGCTTCGACTGTTTCTTCTTTTCCTGTGGAAGTCAATGATCCGATCAAGGAGAGAAGAGCATCGAAACCGTCGGATCTATGCGATTTGACGGGGACATCAGCTGATCTGGAGTTTTTGAGAAATCCAGAGCAGCTGAGGATTCCTTCAGCGGAAGTTAAAATAGCTTCTGATCTGAAGTTTTCTTCTGGTTCTGATTCCAGAAATCTGAGAATTCCTGCAGATCAAGGGATTCCAGCAATGAGAGATGGGAATCTAGTTGATCTGAAAGTTCTGGAAAAAGCAGCGGGTTCCACAAATCTAGGGATTCGAAGAGATGGAAATCTATTTGACCTGGAACTTGAGGAAATGTCCACGAAGAGTGGAAATATGGTAGATCTGAAGCTTCCTTTTTTCTCTGATTCGAGAAATCTGAAGACTCCTGGAGATCAAGGGATTCCAGCAGCAGGAGATAGAAATCTAGTTGATCTGAAGCTTCCAGAAGAATCTACAGCTTTCAGAAATGGCGGGATAGACGAGGAAGATGGAGATGATGCAGATGCCGAAATCATCGAGCTCGATTCAGTGGAATTGCTTGCAGAGCACATGCATTTCTGCGAGATCTGCGGGAAGGGATTCAAGCGCGACGCCAATCTCCGAATGCACAAGCGCGCCCATGGAAACCAGTTCAAGACAATCGAAGCTCTCTCGAAACCGGACCGGTCTGATGAGGACCGTGCGAGGAAAATCCGGTTCTCGTGCCCTTTCACAGGATGCAACCGCAACAAATCCCACAAGCGATTCCGGCCTTTGAAATCCGCTGTATGTGTGAAGAATCATTTCAAGAGAAGCCATTGCCCGAAGATGTATTCGTGCAATCGGTGCAATAAGAAGAGTTTTTCTGTAGTTTCTGATCTCAAGAGCCACCTCAAGCACTGTGGGGAGTGCAGGTGGCGGTGCTCGTGCGGGACGAGCTTCTCGCGAAAGGATAAGCTGTTTGGGCATGTGGCGTTGTTTGAGGGCCATATGCCTGCTATTGTAGGAGAGGATCAATCAAAGGGAATGGATTTGGTAGAGGGAATGCAGGTGGATAGAGAGGAACATGTTGAGACCGCTGATGCTGAGGCTTCGGATTTTGGATTCTTTGAAGGGCTCTTGGAAGGGTTTAGTGGAATCGATGCGGGTTCGCTTGATGATTTGCTAGGGTTTCTATAGCAGGTTTGCTCTTGTGAAATTTCTTTATTTTGATAGTTCAGCTGCAAAACTTGGTGGGAATGGTAGCTCAATTATAATAAAAATCATTCATTTAAGGCCCCAAAGTTCAACAGTTGTTGTATATACAACTGTTGAACTTTGGGGCTTTTAGCGAGATGGTAGTGTCATGCTGATAATTTTAGCACTCTTACTCTATGTTAGGAGCTTCCAATGCGGCTCGAACCCTGTGATTGGCGTGCGTCGATGTGGTCCCACATGAAAGAATTGGCATATTTGGAGCTTGTTGATAATTCCTACCCAAAAATTCCCTTGTATTCCATTTGTTGTTTAAATGCTCTAGAGTTAGAGAATCTTCTTTTATAGTTGTTGCTTTTAATTTGCTGAGAATAATTATGTTACCTCTGTTGTTGTTGCAATAAAGAATGGGCAACTTTTATTGAATGCTTTGCAAACTTATGCCTTGTGATTCTGCTTGTCGGGCAAGAATATTGTCTTGATTGGGTGTTTCACCCTGCTAAAACTTAGTTTTAATCCTAACCCAAAAGAGGAGGATGGGGCAGATTTGACATGTAATTTGTATATTTAGTATGTACTCAATGAAAGAGTGTCAGCATCCGGAAACATCCAAGTTTTAGGTGATTTTGATCACCATCTGTGAGGGACTGCTCCAAAATTATGTCAATTTTTCACCAAAATAATGCCAACACATTTGGGAAGCGACAAAGATATGGCTTTGTGTTTTATCTGATTTATGAGGCCTTTGCAGCAGCTCCAAAATAATGCCATTCTGCCAACATAGTTTTCTTCAAAAATCGCTCTTGCCTATTTTTATATCATCAGAGTAGTTAGAGATCATATTTAGTCTACTAATACATGCCCATGTTCCCCAAAACATTTACACATGAGCGTGATATTACCACCCTTTTTCCTACATCAGTTTTTCTCAAATCTGGTTGCATGAACTTACTGTTTGTCCTAATCTATCAAAGCACCTGTGGAAAAGATACTAGATATAAAAATATTTCCAAGTTTTGAATCAACTACTAGGTGCCACTTTACAGATTTAAGCAGCATGTTTACCTGGTATGTTTCAATAATTTTCTTCAGGCAATTAAAGCGATTCTGAAATCTGCCTTTATCCTTTTTTTTTTTTGGAGCTTTTCATCTCCATATCATGTATCTTGCTTTCTGGCTCCATTTAAATCTGCAACAGCCAGCAGGCCTTAGTAGCCTTTTAAATGATTTCTTATGTTAGTTGTAGTTAACTAGCAAAAGAATTTGAAAAAAAAAAAACACCCATATATTTAACTTGAATAATAGCTCAGGTGAGATGATTCATCAAGGTTGCATAGAGAATGATTTATTTTTCATTACTTATTCATCCATTGTAATCATGCAAGGAGGGAGGATCCAGAAAATTTCTTTGGTTTGTTCAGTTTTTGCTAGGTGATGCTCTCTCTGATTGATCGATGTGGTACTACAGTCTTTGGGCTTAAAATTGGGGGTTGGAACAATCGGAATTCTATGGGGGTCACTCTTATAGAAACCTTGTTCTCAACCTAGAAGGAGAATGATGGGACATTTCAGGATGTTTTCAATTCCTTGTCTGAGTAATTGCATCAAGCAAAAACCAAAATGAAATTTTGGGCATTCAAAAACCCATTGTTTATATGGTCTTTTAATGAGATTAATCTAGGATGGGATGCTTTTTTTGAATCCCGAGGGTGACAATGGTTAATACATTCTGGAAACTTACATCATTTGGAGCTTCGAAGTTGAGATTGTATTCCTTGTTTGGGAACCCAGAATTGAACAGGTAAGTAGATTGATTTGGAATTTGATGATAAGCATTTTCAGGTGCAGCTGGTGCATGTGATTACTGAGTTGTTCATTGATTCAGGTGCTGCTAGAAGAAAATATTGCACTGTAGGATATTTGATGTGATACCAAGATTAAAGGTACCTCTGAAATGCAGCGAAGTTGGTTGATCAAATCTTTGAATAGAGACCGTTCAAAAAAAAAAAAAACTCTGAATAGACGAGTCTTGCATGTTGGGTGGTGCATTTGAGTGATGTATCATGTCACTCTCTACACATCTCCAAGGGGTAGCAATACAAAGTCGGTTCTCATTGCAAAACAAAGAGTATCTCTGCTATGCTAGGTTTTACTGCCGGTCGTAACCCCGGATAAAGAAAGAGGGTTGCATTAGGTAGGTTGATCGTCAGCATAAAACTTTTGTCACAATCCAAACTTAGCTGACCCAACATAGTTGGAAAAAAGGCTTTGATGATGATGATTCATACTTGCAACGTTGTGGTTGTGACAGTTATCACCTTCAAATTGTGCAATCTTGGGTACATCTTGTAGTTACCTCTTTATATGTGTGTATAAGATTTTTAAGTGTTTCTTCTATTAGTAAAGTGATTTTCTTACCAACCAAAAAAAAAGGGATATGTTCTTTAGGTAGATTGGTATTAAGTGGTCAAATTGACCATGTGTAGAGATGGTGAGAATAATAAAAGATGCTTCTTGGGTAATGGGGATATACTATATGGCTATGAACTGAGGTTCATAGGGATGAAGCTATTGCTCAGTTCAGTGCAGTAAACTCTTCATTTTGTACAAGCCAATAAGTGAACAAGTTGGGGATGTAAATGAAGAAGAAACAATGGAAAACAGCTCGGTTTCATTTCTCTTGACACGAGTATATATAACAATGATTAATAGATGTTTGATTGATAAATAAAAGGGAAGCTCCTAAGAGTGAAAATTTTCCTGTTACCGATAAAAAAGATCAATATATATATATAAGAGTTCTATTTATCCTTCCTGTGAGGAAGGTGAAAAATGCAAAACACTAACTCCAGTATCTTCTTGAACAAGGAGAGACCAAATGCTATCTGCCACAAGAGGCCCAAATCCATTTGTGCAGATTGCTCTGAGACTCTTGGATGACCCAGCTGGTTCATGTGATAAATTGTACAGATATTTTTTCCTTCTGTAGTTACTTTTTGTTGATGTCTCAAGACTTTATTCTCCTGTTCTGTTTTTAGAGGGCGAGCCTTGGCGCAACGGTAGAGTTGCTCCTTTGGTGACCTCGAGGTCACGGGTTCGAGGCGTGGAAACAGCCTCTTTGCAAAAATGCAAGGGTAAGGCTACGTACACATGCGCCCACCCTCCCCCTACCCCCGCTTAGCCGGGGAGCACTTTGTGCACCGGGTGAGCCCTTTAGCCCTTTAGACAATGATGTCCAGATATGGATATGGGTAGTGACATGGATATGTGGATTGGGGATTGGGGCTACGTTTCAGAACTTTTTGGAATTCTAAGACATACGGATGCGGGTGTTCTAAATTTTTTGTTCAATCACTTCTGTTATCATTGTTTATGTTCCTTTCTAACATTTTTTATATTGAGAAGTAAAAATATTTGAAATAATGGACTTGAAAAGTAGGATATGCTAAACTTGTACCCTAGAAGTATCGACACAGTATCAGGTGCCGACACGAGTATCAGATTAGTCTTATACGGATATGCTGTGCTTGACAAGTAACCAGGTATCATAGCTTTGAGAAATTTGAACTCCCTCCCATGGAAGCTCTTACATGAGATGACCTCTGCACATCTTTGTATGGATGTCAAATTATAACAGGAGAGGGCATGCCTCATTCTCTCTGCTGTGTGGAACAGTTATGGAACTATGTTTTTTTTTTTTTTTGTCCTTTTTTTTGTAGAAATTTCTTCATTTGTTGAATTACTCTCTTTTGTGTTTAATGCTTGGTTTTTTTAATTAATTGTGTATATGCTTTGTTCTCACGCCTCTTAGCACGATCATAAGGTTCTAATGAATTAAAATAAAAAATGCATGCAGACAGTAAGGAAGAATCTGTGAAAAGAATTTTAGGAAGCCCAACATCTTTGACTTAAAAGTTCTATTGTTCATCCATTGGCATTTTTGGTAATGAAGGATAGTAGGAGATGACTAAATTCTTTATGATGCCTGAGGACAATTTGAGACGGTTTTTGGTTGTTCATTCCTAGTTCACCAGCCACTTTGCTTATTATCATTCTCCCTCCTTTCTATAGAAGTAGGCAGCTGTTTCTACATTCCTCATCATCCATGGAAATTCCCTGTTGCTTATTTTCCTTCTGCATTAAGGTTTAAACGTCCTTTTAAACACTCATTATGATGTGCAGCTGGCAGAATCTGCTTGATGATACTTGGATTAAGATTCATATTAATTGGAAAAGTAATATTCAAGCTGATTTTCTTTTGTTGATCATTGACTATATTTATTGTTACTGGATTGGATCGCTGTTCTGTTTTATTGTGTGTATATGTTTAAGTAGTCCAACATGTATATGTATTGAGACTAGGTTTGTTGTTGCCTACTGAGAAAGAGCTTATCTTATTAATTTTTCCCAAAAAGAAACGTGTATCATACATCTATAATCATGGATACATGTGTACTGTTCAGCTGATCTTGATTTGCATTAGCCAAAGTGAAGGGAAGAGGGACATGCTTATGCAAAATTCCTTGATGAAAACCCAAGTGATTACCTTGAATTTCTCTCAGATGGTTCCCATCAAAGTAGTACTGCATCTTGGTTACATTATTTATTAAATTTCTACTGAGAGAATTGAACCATGAAATAGAAAACTGATCTGACATCTCATATGACTCATTAAAGAGTTCTTCATTGATAAATCATTGGCTTGTTGAATCCAAGATTTTAGTGATGATGTCATTTATGGTCAGGAGGTACATGGGTATGAAATACATATTAAATAGCTTCAGGCCTTTGTTTATCGGACAGCAACTAAAAATCTTAGACTTGATGAGTGTTTTGTTTCTGTTGGAGCTAAGGGATTAAAGATAAGATCATAGGGGCAAACTATCCTGTTACAGAGGTAGATGTAGCATGTCTTCATTCATGGATACAAAGATAACAAATATTTCATATGTGAGGTACATAAATTTTGTTTTTGTGCACTTAATCTAATGATTTAGTTTCCTTTAAATCTGATTACTAGGTTTGATTACTGGGTTACCACCCTGACTATCCTGATTTTTTGAGTTTATTTGAGTTGCAAGGTGTTCTTGCAAGTGAGGCACATGGTAATTCGAAGGGATATCCTAATACTGGAAATCCATAATTGGCTACACTTGGTATCTGAATGGGCCCTTGATCATATGTCTTTGAATTTTTAGGGGTTGCTGGTTTTCTACACCAGTTGACACGTGATATGCACGACCCGCTGGTAACATTAACATCAATGACTAAGCCTTTTTTAATGAGTTTTCAGTGAGCCAATTTAAGGATCAGGCTGATTTAGGTGATAATGGTGGTGGTTACTAATATTTAGGTAATGCTAACAGTGACTTTTGTGAGTTCTCTAGCCTTGGGAGGTGGAGTTGGCCTGAAATCTATAGAGATTACATGAAATTGGGGCGGGGCCATGGCATTTTTAACTTATGCCTTTGTTGTATTACAGTTGCTTTATATTACCAAAACTCCAGTTGGATTAGTGCAAATCAGAATGATGCTAGGCTTGAAAGTGCTATATACACCTGATGAGGGATTTTAGGAAAATTTTTTTTTTTTGGGAAAGATTGGCAACTAGCTAAGTCCTTTCAGTAGTCTTATCTGCCTTGGGAAATTGTTAATTCAACGGTATCCATATCGGTGTCAAGAGAATCGATGTTTGCCATGGCTGGCTTCTAGTGATACACACATTGATGAACCCAATTATAAATGCATGCTCTCTTTACTATTTCTAGTTTACCTTCACGCTATTATGTAATAGACTGATATCAAAGGGAAGAACTTCGTCACAAGAAACTGAAGAAGAAATGTTGCAGGATTTTTCTTTGCTTCTTTTTCGCTGTTTTGCTTGGAATTGACTGTGTTTTCCTTTGATTTTTTTTTACTCATATACGTGACGTAGTCATAGGATGAAAACAGTTAAACATGATTGTAATGTGGGATTCCTAGTGCTGCTATTGCTTGTGAGGATCGATGTCAGTCATTTTTGACAGACAGCCAAGGATAAGCAATTTCCTAAGGGCATGTTTATACACAGACTTTCCACATAAAGGGGAAATTGCCACGTCACCAAATTTCATAGGAATGAAAACTTTGGAAAATGATTTCCGTAGAATTTAGAAATTTATGTTTTGGTGCAAAAAGAATTTCCTCAATGAATTGGTGCTAATGTTGTTTGGTTCGGCTGTGGATTCCTTATAGAAAATGAAATTTTCTTATTTTGTGAAATAATTTTTTGAAGAAAAATAACATAACCTGTATATTATTTATTCAACATTAAATAATAATTTATTTAAAGAAATAAAAAATGATAGAGTTGTAGAGTTTTGGGTTGAAATGCCTGCCCTTGGGAGTTGGGACAATTTCCACCGTAAACTCTTTCGATTCTCTATTCCTAGGGTCCCGATGTCTTAAAAATAGGATTCAAATAGACATTTAGACAAAATAGACTGTTTAGCAACCACGAATCAGATATAAATATTTGCAGTGGGTAGAGGAGTGTTGCTATAGTGAATTTGTACAGTTGATTTTACACAAATCTTGAGATATTTGTGAGAAATCAGAGATACATAAATATGCATTTTTGAACTTTTGTGGGACCCTAGATCATAATCCTAACCGTTAATTTCTTTAGAAGGTTAAAAACGGCTATGAACTCAAATCTCAAACATTAATTCATTGTGGATCTCGAGAAATTATTGAAAAACTGTGAACCATTGATGTGTTCCAACATATACTGGCTGGGTTCTCACGTGTTTATCTGCCAGCGCGCTTTTATTCTCTTTTCTTTTTAAGTTTTGGACCAATAAATCAAGATCCAAAACATTAGATCGCTTTAGAACCTCTAAAACGACTACCATGTCAAATTTGGGCACTTGATCTTACACGGTCTCGGAGAAATTTGCCAAAAGGCAAAAATTTAAATGTGTATTTCTGGATTGGATTACTATGGGCACATGATTAAGATCCAAATCATTGATCATCTTAAGAAGGTTAATAACAACTATAATCTTAGATTTCATCCATTTATTCGTTGTGGATCTCAATAAGACTCTGAAAAATTGAGAACCATTGATGTCTTATGCATGGAGTGGCAGGGTTTTGCATGTGATTAATACCAGTCCATTTATTTTTCTTTTTTTTATTATTTAATTATGGGCCATTAAAGCGAGATCTTAAACCATGGGTAGTCTTCCATGATGTCAAATTTCATTTGTTGATCTGAGATGAATCTCAGAAAATTTATAAAAAGGCAAAACGTTGTATTTGCATTTATGGACTTTTGTGGGCCCTTAAATCACGATCCAAATTGTTCATCCTCTTTGGAAGGATGGAAATGGCTAGGGAATCAAATTTGATGCCTTGATTCATGGTTGATCTCGAGAAATTCTTGAGAACCCTAAACCATCGAATTCAAAAATGTCTATTTCAAACAGTATTTTTGTCTTAGTATATAGTTTATTTGTAAAACATCAATTCCATGCATATTTATTCCACGCAAATCTACTTCATACAAATAGAATTTGCCAAATAGGGCCTATCTATGATTCATTTCGAGAAGACAAACTTGTCGTGATAGAACGTTGGTAAAATTGTCTTATAGCAAAAGTAGTATAAGAAAGTTTGCCATAAAATAAAAATACTACATACAAACTTGCCATGTTAAATATGTTATATAGGGCAAGCTTCTAAAAAAAATGCAATACTTCAATGAGATATGATACCCGATAGTTTAGAATACTAAAATTTGGGTTCGTTCAGGTAATAAATTAATGTTGTGATGATTTGAATTTATTTTTTTTTTTTTTTTGTCTAGCCAAACTTATTGTTTTCATGAATATCTATTACTGGTCCACTTGACATGAAATAAATGTTATGGTCCCCTTGGTTCAAGGGTTCTCAAAAAATACACTTCTACCAAAAGTATTTAACCGACTTTGAAGGAGTGTTTACCAGTCTTACCGTGGATAGGACAATAAAATTTGGTCATTACCCAATACTAATGGTAGAACATAACCCTCATCAGCTTGCAATGACCATGGACCGAATCAATAATCTGATTGAACGTAATCAGTGTTCCAGTAGCTATATAGCTTCCACCCTTAATTGCTCAAATTGCTAGAATTAGAATTCCCAAATTGATTTCATCTTCAAAAGCAAGAAATTTGACCATCCTCTTAACTGTGTGACTAAACTTATTCTTATTATTTTTACACAAACATAAGTTTTGACCGTGGTTATACCTTGTGGATCTTATGCACATATGCCCCTTCTTACCTTTTCACCACTATATCAGAATATCTTGTGTCCTATAAGAAGGAAAAAGAGTCTCACGTAAAAAACAAATGTGGTTAAAAGAGGACTCACCAAAAATCTGTCTTTGTGAGGTAATCCACCTCAGGACATTAAAATGAAAATAGATCTATTTTTATCAGTATAGGGCCTAATTAAATAGATTCAAATCAATCATAATGAAAATAAAAACCTGTACTTATAGTTGGTTATTCAATCCATGCATGACCGACCGTTAGATTGATGAAAGTTTCAAAATACATGATTAAACTTCATTTGCATTAAAGAGTTATTAAGAGAGACAATTGAGACTTGAAATAAAATAATGGTATTTTTATAAATAATAATATAATAATTTTTATTTAATGGATATATGAGCAAAAGCTGTCATTTTCATAAAAGTTCAACACAAATTTCATAGTGGTTATCCATTCTCATTAGGAATATTGATTTTGGGGATATGAAAGGTATTGAAATGAAAGAGTATGGGGCCTATTTACAAATACAAATACAGCAGGAATCTATTCGAAAATCATACAAACCAAAAAAAAAAAAAAAAACTCAAATGAAAAAAACAAAAGGTAAGCAACTACAAACTTGCCATATTGAACACAGGTTCCATTCAATAAGAAGAGATGAAATGAATGAAATAAATGCGGCAGCCAGCCAAAAACAGAAAAGAAACAGAACTGTTGCAAACATCTTCAAGTGGAGTTCAAGAGGGCCTGAAGAATCTAAATTCTATTACATTTACATAATGGAAGAAGAAACACTGAAAGAAGCCACAGCTTTAGCCCATGCCACCAACTTCTTCTTCATTCTTCCTTCATCGAACGACGCCTCCATACCAAAGCTAATGTCATTTCTCTCTTTTCCCAATCCTTCTTCCACCAATAGATAAGGTGGTGGAGGTTGATCGACCTCTCTACTGTTCAGAACAGGACCACATTCGACGTAGTCGGCACCGGCCATGGCTAGAGCTTCAACTGATGACATAGATGTCTTTCTTTGTATCTTAACACAACTTTCTTGTAGTGGGATTTCTCTGGGTCGTCTTCTTCTTCTTCTTCTTATATATAAATATATATATGTATGGGTGTTTGTACTCGCACGTGGGTGGAGTGAGTCCAACTCACGGGTTTTCAAGTGGAAGTTTTGGGAATCTTGGATAGTAATTGTTTTACTCATATGCCCGTGATTAGTCTTTGACTTTGAATTTCAACTTCCATTTGTATGTACATACAAAGGCTTTCATTTATAGGAGAATGATCTCCTGCAAATACACTGTATATACTTCGTGGAGTCCGGCTCGTGGGGCTCATTTAAATGGATGACTATCAATGGGAGGATGACAGATGGATAGTTGTCCTTATGGACAATGGGAAGCAAAAAAAAACCCTATTCTAATCCTTGATTTAACGGCCCCAAAATTACTTGGCGTTTGAACCATATATTATTTTGAAGCTCAATTCAATGATGGTGAGTGTGAGTGAAGGTTCAATGAGTATTAAATTAAGCTTAATTCGAGATCATGAAATGACAAGATTATCAAAGGGGATGTATTGATGAAAGGTGAGCCCCAAATGAGCCTCATGGAGCAGGACTGCATATGCAAAATCCAAGCCCAAGCCCCACCAAAGTTCACCTGTGGTTGGGTGGAGAGGACCTGATTAATTAATATGCATGCGTTTGGCCTGATCCATTTACCACAATAAGCCCAACTTTTGGCTCTTATACTTCAGTCCAATCCGGCCTAATCACTATCCTTTTATCCTCTCAATTCCCGTGATTTTGATCTATATTTCTGGAGCGCCATGCGAGTCATCCTGGTGCTTTAATCATCTCACACATGACATCACCAAAATGTTAAGAGGACCTCATCAAGGACCGAAGCATATGCCATTTTGATCACCAAGGTCTTATGAAGAGGACGAGATTCCTCACCCCTAGCCTTCAAAACTGTGTTTTTGAAATTTAAGAAGTTCATGTTCCTGTGACATGCATGCAGCTTATCATGACTGTGTTTTTGACCATCTACCTTTGACGTAAGCGGGTGTGTATTTATTTGATTTAACCTGCTCACAAGCTTATGAATGTGTTGGCATTGATACAAATTCCACTTCATCATGTTAACCATTGGATCTGCACATGCTAAATATTTTTCCTACACATGATCAGTACAAGTGTCTCAAGGGTTCCTTTGAATTATTAATAAATGTATTTATAGTCTAGTTAGTTACATGTAGTTTGTTGTGCTCATGATCCATGTAGAGAAGGATCCAGAGTCTCCATTGCTCGTGAAGTACATCATGCTCCGCAAGGTTTTAAAAATATGGTATGTCATACAAGGAAAAGAGTTTTAGGCATACTGATCACTATCATTAAAATCAAGTAGAATTATATATATATATATATTAAAGCAGCAGCCTCTTCATGAGAAAGCGACATGCACGTGGTGGCCTCTTTTGAATTTTTGCAAGTGAGCCAACGAGCCAACACTTATGGCAGCACTACAAAATGCCCAAGCGACTTTTTTGGAGAAAAATGCCCCTCTTGGTTGAACCCACTGGAATACATGATGATTATGAAAGTTCATTGGGTGGAAAGATCTATATGAGACCTACTTATGTGTAGAAATTCTAACTCTCCATAAGACCATCATAACCCTTTGATTCATATCCCTAAAATTTAATGATTTTAGAGGGAACATTTTCTTATGATTTCAATTCAATACTAAGGAAAAGTTGGATCGGTGTCAAATTTAGACTTGTATTCATGAGGGGCAATGTGTGAAAAGGCTAGATTGACTTAAGGTGGATCCCATGACCTAAAAAAGGGGGTTGGAAAAGGAAACATGTTTAAAGTGGGGCATTTTGGAGAAAACGGCAAGTGAACTTGACCCAATATTCTCAAATCTATGAGCCCTTGTACGTCAAAGTCAATGGCTGTGAGACCCCGTTCCGAGTTAATCACGATTAACTCTTATTAATCGTACTTATGGCTAATTAAATATGTTTAGTCAAATTAATGAAGGCTTAGTACCAAATTGACTTGGTTTAGCCTTAAGAGAATGAATTAAGCTTAACAAGCTTGTAAAATGGATTGTAAATGGATTGGATGAAGTTTTGAACTTAAACTAGGAATTGAGGGACTTTTGTGTAAATACGTTTTTATACGTATTTCATCGAATACGGAAACTATCAATGCCAACGCGCGTATCTCGAGGAGTACGTTCATTTCCGTCAAAGACTTGAAGTCGTTTGACGAATATTGATTCAAATGACTATTCATTTGACTTGACTTAGAATTAATGAAGAATTATGGGGGCTAAACGCAATTCGAAAGCTTATATAAGCTAAGAACATTCATTTGGAATTTCCAAAACCCTAGCCTCCCTTGTTTCCCTCTTTTCTCTTCTTTCTTTTATTTCTCTCCATCAAACATCAAGAATTAAGGTTTGAGAGTGAATTTGTAAGTCACTTCATCAACCTCTTCATCTTCCTCAAGTCTAATTCCAATTGTGGAATTGTAAAGCTTGGATTCAAGTGCTTTTATCTCAAATTCAAGCTAGCAAGGGGTTTTCTTCCATTTAATCTTCCAACAAGGCAAGTACTTACATGTTTCTATGATTTGTAATGTTTTCGAGTGATTAAAACTCAATTGAGCCAGAAAGCCAGAAAATTGGCTTCAGAAACCTGAAGCTCGAACTGAGATTTTGGGTGGCTATCGGTTGACCGACAGGTCGACCGATGAACCGACGAGCTGACCGATGGGTTTCGAATGCGTTTTCAGTGAAAATCCAGTTCTCTGGACTTCTGACCGACGCAATGTCGGTAAGCCGATAGGATGAGGTCGATCGACCGATAGGTCGACCGATAACGTAAAAATGGTTCAGGATTCAGAGAATTTCAGCTCGCTGGAATTCTGACCGACGCACCGTCGGTCAACCGTCATGAAGCTTTCGGTTGACCGATGGGCTGATCGACAGGCGAACCGACGCTGTGCAGGAATGCGTGAAACTTGTATGTTTTGAGGCCTAATGTATACAGGCTGAATATTGTTAATGTATAAGCCTTCATAGGTGTAAACTCAATTTTCCGAATACATAATTCAAATGATATTCATCAAAAATAGTACATGTATTGGAAAATGAATGTTTCACTCATTTGTTTGGCTTAGAAGTCTGATTTGTGACCACATGAAATTATGAACGCATTATATTGAATATGAATTGCATAATGAACTATTTCTGCTGCAGCAGATGTTTGAGGTGTTCCGGAACCTCGTGGAAGTTAGTGATCTCTGATCAAGACACTGAGGTATTCCATACCACTTGACAACCCTTAAATAAAGAGTGTCCATGTAGACATCAACTTACTGATATTACTGGATCCATTATTATTATTAAATGAATTAAGAGTGTCCAGATATTACTGGATCCGTTATTATTGTTAATGAATTGTTTCACTGGATCATGTGATAGCTAGAACTATCATAACATGTATGTAATTGTTGAATCGTCGTGTTCATGGTACTATTGATGAATGTCACAGGCCCAGATGCCCGTGCCGGTCCTGCCGAGGCCGCGCCGCCAGCGGAGAATGCCCGCCCGATACCTCCAGGAGGTTTAATTGAGTGGATATGATCGCTGAGAGTGAGAGAATAAATTGTTGGAATGTATATAGGTTTGAAATAAGTGAAGTCCCCGTATTGTATTAAATATACGGTGATGGACTTTCTCGAACGTAGATTAAACTTGTGTATTGTAGTTTGTCAATGTATAATTTCCGCCATTGTATACAGTTGACAGGTATTGTATTTGATATCCCTTGTGAGTTTCGTTTTAGCTTTTGTTAATTCGGAATTTACGGGAGTAAGTATGCGCTCACGACTCGGAGTTTGTCCGAGCTAATCAAATCTCGGGACCGGGTCGTGACAATGGCCCGATCATCTAGACTATTGTTCATATGGGTCCTACTCAAAAGATGTCCTTAAGATCTTCCTTATCGAAAAACCAACCCACGATTTGATATATAGTTTATAAACACATTCCATCCTCATTCTACATGAGACACCTCAACTATCTGATATTTGTGAAGGATACTTTAGGGCCCATTTGTTTGCATGAAATTCAATAATACATACGAATTCATGGCCAAATGAACTTTAACAAATGGGCATTAATTAAAGATATAAGAATTGAAGGATATAAGGTGAAAATGTAAATAGACTTAAGGATTTGAATACTCCGGTGATAGTTGAGTTTCTCCCATCCCCTTCATTCATTCTCCATCAAATTGGTGATTATTTAATGGTTATTCTTGGATCTTCATATTTGTTTCTTCAATTTTAACCTTTTATAACAATATTACAACAAAACTTCTCTTGCTTCGAGCAAAATAATAATAATAATGATACTTCTCCTACAAGAACACGTTAGCTTCGACTGTCAAAGTTTGAAGGGATTAAAGGCTCACAAATGGATGTCCATAGAGAGAAAACCTCCCTATAAATAGAAGTCTCACGGTTCCAAAGAACTCAGTTACAAGGACAATGGGTCCTCAGGACCGATTTGTTTTTTATGGGATTTCATACGAATTTGTGATCAAATGTGCTACAACAAAGGCTATTAAAGAGGTGATATGTGAATGATAATGAGGTGATGTGTGAATAATATGTAGCAGCAATGTATATGTTAGCTTCAATCTCCTGGAACTTGAATATTACTATAGTGATGGATGGGCATTCATTTCCCATCATCTCTTAATTCAAATTTCATTAAAGGGGAGATCATTTGATGGTCATTTTTGAAACTTTAACCTTCCTTTGTAACCACTTAAAATATAAAATCCTGTATTCAATTTGTATGAATTATAGGCAAACAAGCCAACCCTTTATGGGTTATTTAGTTTCACATATTTACGTATGTGAATGGGGTTTCATGGTTAACGATTACACATCCCATATTTGGTTACACCAATTACGCATGTGATGCGTAAATGAAGATGTGAAAATGGGTATGGTTTTGCACACATAACACTTCCGATGGTGTAAAACTATTTCACACATCATTATTGGTAGGCAGTGCTACAATGGCATTTTTGACCGTCTTTTTTTCACATTTTAATTTTGTGGGCCCCAAAATGAAGATCCAAATTATTGGATATCTTTAAAAGGTCAAGACCGGTTATGAAATTAAATTTCAGCCGTTGATTCATCATAATTTTCAGAAAATTGTAAAAAACCCCATACAATCAAATTTGTTGAATTGAACTTTTGTGGGATCCTTTTTCAGAGTCCAAACCGTTCATCTTCTTTGGAAGGCCAGAAACAGCTAAAAGTTCAAATTTCAGTTTTGATTCATCATGGAACTAGAAAATGGCCCCCTTTTCACATGGTTTTGGAGGTAGTCCAATTTCTTTTTTCTTTTTACCATTGTGGGCCACTGTTCATCATCCAAACCATTCATTCTCTTTAAAAGACTAATTCGGCTCGGGGTCAAATTTGAGCCATTGTTTCATTACATATTTTAAGAAAATCGCAAAAAATCAAGACTAGTAAATCTATTATTTAACTTTGTAGGGCCCTGAATCACGATATAAGCCATTCATCCTCTTTGTAAGGGTTAAAAAAACTTGAGAGATCAAATGCCATGTCTTGATTCATCATTATAAATTACAAAAGAATACATTACACAATTGTTTTGGCCAAAAAAGTCTAATCACTAGACTACATTAATTACACAATTGTAATTACAAAAGAATACAAGTATATAAGAAAAAAAATCTTCTGACAATTCCACTGTCCAATCTCATCGATCTCCTCTTAGCACAGAGTATGCAACATATTTGGCCCACGCTATCAATCGCTCCTTCATCTCTTTATCCTCATACCATTCACCATCACTAGAATCATCATGACCCTTCTCAAATGCATCATCAGCAAGTAGGTAAGGTGGAGGATCTTCTCTATCTCTAGAATCCAATAGGTCCAAATCAATTCCACATTCCACATAATCAGCACCCGCCATGGCTAGAGCTTCGATCGACATGGTAATTGAACCCAACTTTTTTCTTCAATCTTCTCACAGACTAGAATGAGATTTCATTTGGAAATTGATCAGGGAGACATTTCTTATTTATAGCTTGGCTTCAAAGTTCAAACAGTACTGGAATCAGAGATCACGAGTGAAACGTACAAGTTTCCTGACCAAGGAAAGTTCTGTGGTCATGAAAGTCTATCAAATGGTTTTTGACTTGATTTCGGTTTGCATGAAAATGTGTACGTTGTTAGAGAAATCTCATCGCAGTCACATGATAAACTAGGGAGCCATGGGATATATATTGTGTAAGATGATTGGGGTGGGGAAGATGCTGAAGGCCAAGGTGACGGTTTTGGTGTGGTCTCACAAGTTGCATCACAACACCTCACGTGTGGGGAAGACTATGGGGCCCAAGCTGGTTGATGTGGGAGAGATGCTGACGGCCGAGATGATGGTTTCGTGCACGTGTGGGGGAAGACTCTTGGACTTGGCCCGAATGTTGGAATTCTTCTTAATTCAAATGGAAATCAAAAGCTGACTTGTTCGCATTGCTTATGAGATGTGGCATCTATCTTAAAATCATGTGACATGTACAGGACCGTTACTCTCGTGTACTACTAAGTTTGAACTTTGAAGAGATGTTGGTCATTGCTCAAGTCTTAGTGTTCATTTCATGGACAGATCTTAGGATTCATGCAGAGAGAGAGAGAGAGAGAGAGAGAGAGAGAGCTGTCATTAGTTCTTCTAGAACTATTGACACTTGAGATAAAGAAATGTCACCAAAATAAGCTTAAATGATCTTTTTTTTTTTTATCAATTTAAATGGTGCTGGCCGGTATTCACAACATTATTGTTCAAGTCATAAAGGTGCTACATTATTGTTCACCCAACCATGTCTTAGAAAAAAGCTTGATAACTCTTTTTCTTATTGATTTGTTGGATGGTAATAAACTATATAGTTTGCTTCAGTTATTAGATATTATTGTTTTTTTAAATATAAATCAATTCTCTGGTCTTCGAAAAGTTTGTGAATTATCTTATTTGCCGTTATTAGTTTGTGGTAGTTTTTTATACTTTCGAATTGAAGCTTTGACAAAGAAGGAGGGTTGTATTAGGTAGTTTAATAGGCACCAAAAATTACACTTTACCACCCTCAACTATTACCCTTTTTCACTTTACCCCCTAAACTTTAAAAAATATCAATTGACCCCTAAACTAATCGAATTGCACGACCGTTACCCCTGCGGCCAAAATCGTTAAAATAGACGGAATAGTTCAACTCGACCCAACCCAAACCCATACCAGATCCGAGCCCACACCCGTCCGTGGCCCATCACCTGCACGCAGACGCCCCATCTCATTTTTTTATTTCTTTCTTTCTCTTCTCCTCCATCTTCTTCTTCCCCATTTTCACTACGCCCCACTCGCGCGACCCTCTCTCTCTTTTTCCTTCTCTTCTTTTTCCCCATCAGATCTCCTTTTCTCTTTCCCTCTCAGTCTCTCTCAAACACCCTCCACTCCACCTGCATCCCATCTCCCAGCGATTTCTCCACCTTCAGCACTGCGCAGAAGATCCCACACGCAGCACCCTGATCATCACAGCCCCTCGCAGCACCGCCGGACTCCGGAACAGGTACTCCCCTTCTCCTCCATCTCCCCCTGCATCTCCCCCTGCATTCATCCCCCTACATCCTCACGCACCACCATTCCCCCCTGCACGCCCCACCTTTTCTTTCTTTTCTTCTTTCCTTCTTTTCTTTCCCCTTCTCTTCTCCCCTGCATGCCCCCACCTTCTTCTCTCATTTTTTTTCTTTTTCTTTCTTTCCCTTCTTCCTCATCCCTGCATCACCCATCTCTTTTTTTTTTCTTTTTCCCTTATTTTCTTTCTTCCCTTCTCCATAGCACACACGCACTCTCCCTGCTGCACCCACTTCACCCACCTTCTTTCTCTCCCTTCTTCTTCTTCACTGCACACACGTCCTACACCCCCTGGACCCATCTCCTTTTCTCTTTCCCTCTTCTCTTCCTCTTCCTTTCTCCACCAGCACCCCACACCTGTGCACCCACCTGCACGCGGACGCCCCATCTCCGTTTTTTCTTTCTTTATTTCTTTCACTTCTCCTCCATCTTCTTCTTCCCCATCTTCACTGCGCCCCACTCGCACGACCCTCTCTCTCTTTTTCCTTCTCTTCTTCTTCTCAGCCCACCTACATCGCCATTACACACAGCCCCTGCACCTTCCCTGCCGCTACACCCACCTGCATGTCCCGCCCTTCTCTTCTTTCTCCTTTTCCTCCTCCCTTGCACACATGCACACGTCCACCTAGCAGCCCCCACCTGCGCGCCCCACTTGTGCGAAACTGCTAGGTGGGGAGTGAGAGGTGGAGTGCAAAGGCTGGGTATGTAGGTTCAAAGGTGGGTTAGCGAAAGTTGGTATAGCAGTGAGGGAGGAGTGCTCAGTGGGTGTGCAACGGTACTGCAGTGGGGAGTGAGAGGTGGAGTGCAGCAGATGGGTGTGCAATTGTGACAGCAGGTGAGTGTGCAATTGTGACAGTAGGTGGGTGTACAATCAGTGGCGGACTTAGGATTTTCGTCTGAGGGGGGCTTATATGACTAGTGGGTGATGGCTCAGATCATACCAATTGTGTTTCATAGAATTTTGTGTGGTTTAATTATGTCTTTCTTAGGATAATCCCCAAGGTTTAATTATGTCTTTCTTAGGATAATCCCCAAGATATATTGAAACTGCAAAATAGAATTCATGTAGCTGACCCATCATATTTTGGAGAAGGCGTTGATGTTCTTAATGCATTGCAGATGATGTTGTTGATGTGGTTAATCCAAATACATTTAAGCCACTCAATGTATTCATATACATTTAATCCAACTACACCTTTTTCTTTATCAAAATCAAACATATTTTCATACTTGAAAAAACACAGAAAAAATAGATTTGGGTTGTCGAGCTAAGTTCAATATGGGGAGGAATTTCTTTGTTAGGTTTAGTTAAGGTTGATTTGTAGAGATCCATATAAATCCACCAGTTGAAGATAGTGTTAAACTCCTATTTGAAAAGGTAAAAAAAAAAATGATAGAGATAGATTCAATAAGAGAGATAGACTAAGAGAGTAAGAGAGATCAATTGAGTTGAGAGAGATTAGACTGAGAGAGTAAGAGAAATAGATTGAGATAGGTAGACTAAGAGAGATATGGATTGAGAGAGATGGAGAGAAGAGATGCATACGTGTCGGAGGGAGGAATAACAGGGTGCACCGATGTCGGTGAAGGAGATGGATCGAGGGTTTGCCGATTTGAGATTTATTTTATTTATTTATTTTTTAGAGGGAAAGGGAGATAAGGAAAGGGATTATTTTGAGTTGAGGAAAGGGAGGTGGGGGCTATGGAATATTTTAAGTGGGGGCTGGGCCATACTTCCCTAAGGGCCTAATGAGCTTCTTTGAATCTTAGTGGGGGCTTTAGCCCCCAATATGATTCATGCAGGTCCGCCCCTGTGTACAATGGGATGACGCACAAGTGGGGTGCATCAGGTGAGGGGTGTGTTGGTGAGTGTGGTGCGCAGGGGAGGAGAAGGAGGAAGAAGAGAAAGAAAGAAAAAGAGAAAAAGAAATGGGGCGTGCAGGGGAGTGGAGGGTGTTGGCGATGTAGGTGGGCTGGGAAGAAGAAGAGAAGGAAAAAGAGAGAGAGGGTCGTGCGAGTGGGGCGCAGTGAAGATGGGGTAGAAGAAGATGGAGGAGAAGAGAAATAAAGAAAGAAAAAAAAAGGAGATGGGGCGTCCGCGTGCAGGTGATGGGCCACGGACGAGCGTGGGCTCGGATCTTGTATGGGTTTGGGTTGGGTCGAGTTGAATTATTCCGTCTATTTTAACGATTTTGGCCTCAGGGGTAACGGCCGTGCAATTCTATTAGTTTAGGGGTCAATTGATACTTTTTAAAGTTTAGGGGGTAAAGTGAAAAAGGGTGATAGTTTAGGATAGTAAAGTGTAATTTTTCCAAATTTTTTTTATCACAACCCACATGTGATGACTTATTGGTAGTCTCCATGCATTCTGATGAGATAGGTGATTTTACGTCTCGTGTCTCATGTGTCTTACCCAATCAATCTAAAGGTGAAATTAGCTTTGATTGGAGTAAAATCTGGATAGAGCATTGAGCATTTGAGATTTAATAAGTGGATCCTACTGTTGAATTTATGCGTACGTCCAGAGACAAGTTTTCTTCGATTCATGCCATCAGAGGATTTGGTCACAATAAGTGGTATAACTTCCTAAGGAAAGATAGAAAAAAGAGCACATAAAGGTTAATTAAGAAATTCTTGACCTGCTGATCTAACTCGATCGAACCAATCCGTGAAGTTATTCATTTTGAGGCTCTGGTTTTTACCATCAGAGGATTCAGATTTGATTAAAGTGGGCTCATCTCCTCATTCAGAGAAGTACCTTCCAGTCCCACTGTAAGATCTCGGTCCCACTTCTATTTTTTTTAATATTTTATTATATTTTAATTAGAATATTAGTATTATTTTAATTGAATGTATTTTAGTTATTTAAGTGGCTAGGATTAAGTGGGGGCACGCGTTAGATTAGATGTGTGGATTGGTGAGTTGGGTTGATGGATAGATGACCCGACCCGCAGTTTGACCCGACCCAATGACTTAAGCCCATTAACCTAATCCCTATTTTAAACGCTCGTCCTTATCTCTCCCCACTAATCTCTGCAACTCCTCCTGGTTCTTCTTCCTCGTCTTCTTCCTCTTTCAACTTCCCAAGCCTCTGCAACTTTAGGATCCAGCCATTAGAATCAAGATCAGAGGATACCATCATTCCTGGTTCAACTTTCTTATCTTAAGTAACCTTCTCCTCAAACCATTAGGAGTAAATCTGTACTCTTAGGTTATCTTCTTATTCTTTTCAATGTTAGGTTTTGGGTATGGTTATAGTAGATCTGCTCATCTGGGCATTTCTTTCCCATCTCTTATGTCAGATTGGCGATAGGATTGTGATCGAGCGCCCCGGTTATCTCGGATTGGGTATTGGTTAGGATTTGTTGCGTTTTCTTCAACCCCGGTAAAAGGCAAGTGCTTAACCATAATTTGTAAATTTAATGCTTGTGTTTCTCGTTGATTCAAGTTTTGATGCATGTAGAAACCCCTTTTATGCCCTAAGGTTTGATTTTCTCTATTTGTTTTTGTGATGATAATTTTATCGGTAATTTGATTGATTTTCGTATGACTATGTTACTGTCCCAATGTTCCGATTTTATGTTGATCACCGCCCACCCCGATTTGGATTTCAAAACCCCTTTTCATCTTATGTAGATTTGAATTTAGGGATGGTGGACTTGTGTGAGATGGGCCATGTTTGATCCATCATCCAGCGTCCCAAAAAAAGGGGCTGACGGTATGGAGAAAGAAAAGAGGGATTTCCGTTCTTGGAGGCTGTGGGGCCCAGGTGGGTCACCAATGGCAATCTGGACCATAGATCTTGTAGAGTGGGCCTGGGCGACCATGTTGGTGGTGGTTGATTTTGGACTCTTGATCGGTGGGCCATTATCCAAGTTGCATAGTTGTTGTTGAAGCCAAAACCATGACAGAACCCATTCTGTGATGAGAAGAGGAGGGAGATGGAGATGACGTGTAAAGTGAGGAGGGTGATGATGTTTTTCCTTGGATATGCATTAGGAGAGAGACACCTTTTTGTTTATAAAATATTATAAGTTTGAGGTGACCTTGCCCATAAGTTTTTGTAAGTTGAAAAGTTCTGTGTGTGTGAGTGTGTGTTGACCTGGGCACAATTTTTAATGAGGGAACCATGTGTCTTTCACAGAACATAAAGGTGTTAGCATTCTGGAGTTTGAGATTAGGGCCTAATTATGCTATAAACCCAATTAGACCATTGGGCCTATTTTTATAAAGAGTTGAATTTGGAAAATATTATAAATAAAATTCTTAGGTTTTCTAAAATTATACATTAAAGTTATTATTTGTAAATTAATATTAAATGATATCTTTGGTTTTAAAGTGTTAAATTATGTTCATTATTATTTACAAATTAAATATTAAATGATATCTTTGGTTATTAATCGGATCATTGGACCGAGTAAATATCGTCTGGGCAAACGGTATCTTACTAACGTGGGGTTTTAGTGCCTGGTATGACCTCGGAGAGATCCTAATAGATTCGAGCTCAACCCATCTTTATTGGAAAACCCTTAATTGGGTCTATGCACCATTAATTGAGAAGGGATGTGTTGATCTTTTATCTATTTAGAGATTCTTGTGGTTGTTGGGTACGAGACCTTATGTTTGACTTTAGGATTGGGTTGTTGTTATTCTTTGACCTTCGGGTTTGCATACATGATTGAGATTGATGTTGGTCTATTAGCTGCATACCCTATATTGATTGGATATGGACCGTGATGTGGCTTGGCAATCGATTGAGAAATTGTAGAGGTTTATTCGAATGATATCGATATTGATTGTGGATTGTTGTGCAGCCAGCCCTTCACTTTGACTTAGGTTTCTATGTCAGAGCATTACAGATCACTAGGTTTATTCTATTATGATATGTATATATATGTACATCGATTGGGTCATAATTGAACGACTGCAGTTGTAATTGGACGGCTGATCACCGATGTGAACGGACACTGTAATATCCGCATTGATTGTTTGACCGGTATTCCGGATTATCGATCAGTTTATGACCGCCGACGTGATTTAGATAGTTAGGGCTGACCACCCAAAGCAGTGGCATTGCTTCTGTGTGATTATTGTATTGCTCTATTGTATAGATTGGATTTAGGTTATACGTTCTTTTCATCATCGTCACATTGTTATTCTCTTATGATTATTACATGTCATTACTCACATTGATCTTGTGTTTTAATTATAAATTATGCTTTCGTACTTGCTGTTTACTTTGTTTATTGGTGCATAGGTACCGATCCCTACCCTACTGAGGAGACGGAGGAGGATCAAACGTTTCAAGCGTTTGAGCCAACTGACGAACGCGAGTGGAATGCCGGAGACAGTTTTGGAGCCGTCTGAGGCTGCATGAGAGTGAACGTCATCTTAGCAATTCCTTAGATGAACTTTCTTTAATGATAAACCTTTCCTTAGTAATTGTTTTATTCATTCTGTAACTTTAACTATTAATGTTTATTTGATTTTCGTGTTGGATCTTATTTACGGTCATTGAATACCAATTGAACGAAGCTTCCGTTGCATTTAATGAAATTTTATTTGGACTCACCACGGTTTGTGATGTTATGTGGGTCCACTTTTGGAAGCTTGTATTGTATTAAACACAGGAATTTGAATTTGTTTTAATTTTTTTTACGTTTTTCCCCAATTCTTATTTTGGGGACGTGACACCCACTCTACCCGATTAATTAGCAGGACATAAAATGGGCCCTATAATCAAGTCCAGATCCCGTGAGTGTCTCCATCAATTGTGCTTCCCTTGAGTGGAAGTTTGGAACTCTATAGTGGGGTCCACTTATTGAAAATCCAAGCCATTCAAAATGAACTCCCTTCCTTTTTACCGGAAATCCTAAGTTATAGCCCAATTTGAGTTGATCCCCCATAAGATTTTAGAAAATGATTAATACATATGGTAATAAGCATAAGATTGTGCTGTGCTAATCATGTTCTCAATCCGAGTTTCAGAAAATGATTCATACATACGGCAATAAGCATGACATTGTGTTGTGCTAATCATGCTCTCAATCTGAGTTTCAAAAAATGATTAATACATATGGTAATAAGCATAAGATTGTTTTGTGCTAATCATGTTGTCAATCTTATGGTGGGACCAACTGATATTAGGCTAAAATTTAAGAATATCTAGTAAACAAGGTCGTTTATTTTGGATGGCTCGAATTTTCAGTTGGTTGGCCCTACTAGAGTGCCTCTCCTTTCACTCAAGGGAAGCGTTAGGTAGACTTCAAGGGGATCCAGACTCCCCCCAACCAAGTTCACAATGAGAACAGTCGGTTGGCAGCCTCACATGTCACCTGGTATCCCACTCCTTCCCAAGTTTGGTTTGTGGGCTATCCTTCCCATGACATGGGCTTCCTCTTACCCTGCGTGTGGAGAAAACTTTAAAAATTGGAGACTATTTCATAGGTGAGCACTATTCTAATACCGCTAGGATCACATATGATTCGAAACAACGATCTTGATATGAGATCCACTTCTTAAACAACAATGTGATTTTCCAATTCTATGTCTAGAGATCTGCACGCTTCTCAGAAACAGAAGATGAGCTGTTAGTTATCCTCCAACGCTGGCTCAAAGGATTCATGGCCCAGTCATTGTTGAGTTTATGACATTTCTCTGGTCAATAAGGTCCCATTCTCTTGATCAAGGTGCATATACCTCTGTAGCACATTTGAGCCGAAGGATTATATTTCATTCATGAATAATCATATGGCACTTGAGCCAACACACTCATTGTATTGGAACCTTGTTTCAAAGACATGCCCAGGGATTGATCCACGGTGCGAGGTGGTAACCGCACTTCGCATCTGATTAACTTTTTTTTTTCTAAATTCAACTTCTTAAGGCCATCCTTGATTTATACAATATTTGAGGTTCTGGTAATTCTAAAACTATGTATTTTTATAGATGGTTAAAAATGAAAAATGAAAAAATAAATATTAAAAAGTAATCATTAAAAAACGTCCCTATTTTTGGGAATGGGAAAAACTTCAAAAAGTTGCTTAAATCATACTAGGGGCCATTTGAAAACTCTAATATAATTAATAAAATCAAGTTCGATTAAGGTAAGAAATAAAAGCTCTAAATTTTAAGCTCTAATTTATAAATAGTATGTTTGATAAAATTATGAAAAAAAAAACAACTGTTATTTCATGAGGTATTTGGGGTGTACATTTAGGAATTGTTGCAACTTGGGCCCATCTTTTAAAAATTACAATATAGAACCCATCATTTGCTTCATCTTAAAAACTTATGAGTTTATTTTCATCCAAACACATTTTGAATTGTCCACAATTATCCACTTTACTTTTTTCACAAGCTTTAGGAAACAAGTAGCTTCCTTAATTAATTTTTTTTAAGAGGCAAAGGGTCTAATTTGAAAATAAACTCTAAAATTTAAAAATTAATTAAAAAATCAGCAGAATTTCTAATATATAAATAATCTTTAAATAAAAAAATAAAACCTATTTTTAAAATTACCAACTGAAGTTTTTATGGACAAAACTCTCATGGCTTTTCAACCGAGTGGTTTTAAGTCGCTTCACTGGAGAACGGACACTTACCTCACTTATGAGTTGGTGGGAATTCTCACATGCCTGCTAGGGTTCGACCCCTAGGCATGCCACCTTCCCTCACCAAGGGCCTATTTGTTTTCAAGAGGGATAGAGTAAGAGTAGAGTAAATCTCTGATTAGGAATAAAATTAAAGTGGAGTGGGTTGAAATAAAATGAGTATTGAATTACTTTAGATGTGTTTGGTTTGTTGGAATAAAGTAAGATAAAAGTGAGGGGTAGCAACTTTGATGAGAAAGAAAGAAGGTGGGGCAAAGTAAGCAAGTTATTAAGGTTGGCTGGAATGAAATCTTGATGGGTTGAGTGGAGTAAAGTGGGATGCCACGTCACCCGGTAACTTTATTTCACTTGTCCCCTGTGATCCATCCAAACATATTTTGAGGTAAGAATTTCAACCATTGCGATCATTTTACTCCTCTTTTATTCTATCATATGGCTAACAAACGGGCCCACTTTGATACCTCTTTCAAGGTCTACTTACCTCACCCGAGGGCTCTATTACCTCACCCGATGTCTACTACCCTCTCCGGAAGGGTTCCCAGCACCCATAGCTAGGGTACCAAAAAAATGAAAAAAAAAAAAAAACAAAATAAAAAAGCTGCTCCATCAATCTTACAGACTTAACCACACTCCCCTCTGTTTTTTCCCTCCCTCCCTTTTCCCTCCCTCCCTCACCTCTCATCCGTCACCGGCGACCCCCCAATGTAAGCTTCCCACCCCACCCAACCCAACCCCACCCCACTTCTTTCTCTTTCCTTTATCTCCCTCCCCTTTTATCCACCCCACCTTCTCCATCACCCAGCAACTGCCAGCAGCCATCACCTTCATCACTACCCTCACCTGCTCATTAATGAAACTATGCTTTTCTGTTTATTTTTTTTTCATAATTATTTCTCTTAGAAAACTGAAAATGAAGATAGTGCTTTACAAGTTAGAATTAGTTTCATTTCTCTCAAATGTGGTATGTGTACAAACTTAATAGGGCATTGTATAGATTAAAACAGGCTTCGAGACAATGCTATAGAAAATTTCACCAGGCTATAGGTGAAATAGGATTTGTCCCCAATAATGCAGACACATGTTTCTATATTAAATTTATACATTGAGCATAAGGTTTCATTCTCATCACTTTCTTAGGGGCATCATCAGCTGGTATGGAGATTGGATCGGATTCAATCACATATGTTAATCCGTCAAAATGCAGCAATGCGTCCATCCGACGCTTCCATACGGCTAAGTTCTTGCCGTTAAAAATATTAGCCTTAGCAAGATCATGCAAAGCTGATTTGGAAGACATAATTACTACTGAATTGAAAAAGAGGTTCAGATACCACTGACCGTTAAAGGAGAAAAATCACCCTTTTGTTTGAACCGGTGGATTGTCTTCCTTTTACTGCTACTGCGTAGATATGCTCACAAGGATTCCGAAGAACCAAACCGTTCGTCGATCAGAGTCCAGATGCTCAAGATATCGCAGTGCAAAGTTTTGACGGTCTAAAATCTCCCTGCCTGCGTCAGCAGTCTGCTGACGTCGCCAGTGCCTGTCGCCTGCGTCAGCACGCTGTACTAGCGCCTACTAGTGTGGGCTAGCTTAATCTGGGTCGGGTTGGGTCTTGATCTGACCCAACGTGTAAAGAAAAGAGGAAAAAGGTGATTTGCCTCTCTTTTGCTGCACGCGTCCCGAGGAAAAGATGGGCCTTACGTTTGGGAGGGGAGGGGAGGGGAGGAAAAATTTGAGAGGGAAAAAAAATGAAAGGGAGGGGAGGGAAAATTTGAGGGGGAAGAAAAATGAAGGGGAGGGGAGGAGAGGGAAAATTAATTTTACCTCCTCTTGTTGGGGAAGTAAAAAAGTAAGGGGAAGAAAAGTGAAAAAAATTACTAATTTACCCTTGCAAAAGTTTCAAAAGGGACAAAAAGGGCAAAGTAGTAAATTGCCTCACTTTTCCCCTCTCTCTCCCTCATTTCCCCCCGATTTTGGGAGGAAAATTTTTGGCAACTTCCCCCCACCCATTTTCCCTCCCCCCTTTCCCAAACACCCTCAAAAAACAATTTCTGTCCATTCCTCCCCTTTTTTCCTCCCCCATTTTCCCCTCTTCCCAAACGGAGCCTTAGTATGGAGGTAGCACACGTGAGTCTCCTTGGGTCACTATTTCCGAAGTCCGAAATCTAAAAAAAAAAAAACTTCTCTAATGCACGAAACCGAGGCCTGATAAAGGACAAAACGAGACCTTCCTTCACCTTGTATGATGAGACGAAAGAACCTCTGAATTTTTTTTTAATTTCTGTCGGTTTGCATGCACAGTGGAAGATAAACTCTTCTTCTTCAAACGAAGAGGCCTGGGTCCGTCCAAACCTTAGATATACTCCGATCTAAGTCGTAACTTCGCGATCTAACCGTCGAAACGCATGGTATCAGGCTCTGATTACCAATTGATGGATTTGAATGCGGAGACTCCGACACGCGGCTGTTAGCCTATTATTAACATGAACCCTAAGATCGAGAACATCATGATTATCACGTGTAGGATTTAATTAAAGATTACCTCCAGACATCCTGATGCAGAGAGCTTTCCGATCCTGCTGTCTGATGTTGATGTTGAGATCCGCCCAAGAAAACTTTAGGGAATAACTTTAGTTTCTCTCTCCTTGCCTATAAGCCTTAATGTGTTGAATTTTGTGAATGAGTCTTTGTGATGGAGGAAAGACTCTATTTTATAGCTGGAGAGAGGACCAAATATATTCTAATTAGGATTCCATTAGTCTTAATCTCAACCGTCCATCAAGGTAGAGTTTGTTATGGAATATATCTTTTTAGGAAACCTTATATGATTAAAAGATAGCATGTATCCTATGAAAACGAGATTCCTATAATCACCATAATTTATGGAAAGGTAAGGACTTGTGGTCTAAGTAAAAGACCTAAAAGTAATTTCCTTACAGTCTCCCACTTGGTCAATAGGAAGATCCATTAATGTTTTCATTTTACGAATCATAAGGCGCGCATTAGATGCTAAACACTTCTTTAGTCGGTTATCATAAGTGTCTTCGCTAATTCGGTTGTGAATAAGAGTCATGGCGTGCACACATTATTTTGCAACATGCTTACTTCCATGTACTACGTCATTTACAACTTGCATAACTAGACCATAATAAGAGATTGACGTAATGGTCTCATAATGTCTTTAGTTAAAGACTGTTTTTGTTTATTATTCATCCAAACATAAATATGTACACAATGGAAAAACAGAAATGGCAGATGTAGATATGCATTAAGAGCTCAATAAATGTCCAATCCAAGTAGAGAAATAAAAGGCAGAAAAAAATAATCAACAAGACCCATGCTTTCAGTATGACCCTGAAAGGTCTTTGGAGGTAGTCCTTTCGTGAATATGTCTGCAACCATGAAATTTGTACGTATAGACTCAATTACAAATTTCTGTAATCTAACATCTTGCTTCAGTGATAGATATTTAAGGTCCATGTGTTTGGTTCCCTTAGATATCCTGTCATGCTTAGAGAAGAAGGTTGCAGCGTCATTGTCATAGTAAAGAGTTAATGGCTTAGAGATGAAACTCAAAGCTCCAAACTGAGAGATAAAATTACGCAACCATGTTCCCTGAATTGCAGCCTCATAACGTGCCACATACTCAGCCATCATGGTGGATGTGTAAAGTAACTCTAGTTTCTGGATTTTTCATGATATTGCACCTCCACATAAAAGATACACATAACCAAGAGTGCAAAGTCTGGTGTCAGGACATCCAGCAAAATCTGAATCGGAATAATCAGTCACCTGTAGATGACTTGATTTTCTGTATGTGAGCATATAATTTCTTGTTCCCTTGAGGTATCTCAGCACTTTCTTTGCAGCTTTCCAATGAGTGATTCCTGGGTTACTTTGAAATCAACCCAGCATGTCAACAGCATGACTAATGTCAGGTCTTGTACAAACCTGTGCATACATCAGACTCCTTACAAGAGAAGCATAAGGATATTTTTCCATTTCTTTACGTTCCAATTCGTTCTGTGGACACTGCGTAAGATCAAGTTTGTCTCCTTTATGCAGTGGAACAGGACTATAGGAACATGTCATCATGCCAAATCTCTCTAGAACTTTGTCAATATATGCTTTCTGAGACAACCCCAAAATACCAAGTGACCTGTCACGGAATATTTCTATTCCTATCACATAGGAAGCCTCTCCCATATCTTTCATTTCAAAATTCTTAAAGAGATAATCCTTTGTAGCATGTAATAAACCAAGGTCGCTACTAGCCAGTAATATGTCATCAACATACAGAACCAAAAATATGAACTTACTCCCACTGATCTTGAGGTATATGCAAGGGTCAACCATGTTTTCTGTGAAATCGAATGCAGTAATGATTTCATGAAACTTTAGGTACCATTGCCTCAAAACTTGTTTCGGTCCATATATTGATTTCTTAAGTTTGCAGACCAAGTCTTCCTGACCCTCAATTATGAAGCCTTCAGATTGACGCATGTAGACTTCTTCTTCTAAGTCTCCATTAAGAAAGGCAGTTTTCACATCCATTTGATGTAACTCGAGGTCATAGTGAGCTACTAATGTCATGATAATTCTAAGAGAATCCTTCCTAGACACAGGGAAAAATGTCTCAGTATAATCAATGCCTTCTTTCTGATTAAAACCTTTGGCAACAAGTCTCGCTTTATGTCGTTCAATATTGCCTTTGCAGTCGCGTTTGGTCTTGAAGACCCATTTAATTACAGCCAACTGGTTTGTGTCCTGGAAGTAATGGAACAACTTCACATACTTGATTTTCATCCATAGATTTCAATTCATCCGTCATGGCATCAATCCATTTACTAGAATTAACATCCTTAATGGCTTGTGAATAAGAAACCGGGTCTTTAATTGTCCCTTCTTCAGATTCTACTTAGTAAAGCATGTAATCATCGGAAATAGCTGATCTCCTTTGTCTTTGAGACCTTCTTAATGCTGGTTCCTCTGGTACTTCATCCATATGTTCATTGGCGACAATCTCATGATGGAGTTGTTGATCATTGATTGGATTTTCCTCATTGTTAAATGGTTCAACAACGGGATGATTTCCAACATCTTTCGGAATAGAGGGTAAAGGGATAGGTACCCTGATTTCCTGAATGATCACATCTTGAGTTTTATTACTCCCACTAATCTCACCATTCTCAAAGAATCTAGCATTACCGGTTTCAACAATTCTCGTACTATGGTTAGGGCAGTAAATCCTAAATCCTTTGGACTTTTCTGGGTAACCTATAAAGTAACCACTGATCTTTTTAAGGTCCAATTTCTTTTCATGTGGATTGTAGACTCTAGCCTCAGCTGGATAACCCCAAATTTGGAGATGTCTTAAACTAGGTTCCCATCCTTTCCACAGTTCAAAGGGTGTTTTTGGAACTGCCTTACTGGGAACCTTGTTCAAGATATAAACAGCTGTGCGTAGAGTATCCATCCATAAGGATATAGGTAAGTTAGCATGACTCATCATGGATATAACCATTTCCATATATGTACGATTTCACCTTTCAGCTACACCATTCTGCCATGGAGAACCAGGCGTTCTGTATTGGGCAACAATTCCAAGCTTTTGGAGAAGTTTTGCAAAAGGTCGAGGATGTTGTCCTGTTTCGTCATACCTACCATAAAATTCACCACCTTTATCTGAAATTATGATTTTCACTTTTCTATCGAGTTGCCTTTCGACTTCAGTAATGAACACTTGTACAGCATTCACAGACTGAGATTTGTCATTCAACAAGTATAAATAACAATAACGTGAGTAATCATCAATAAAGGTAATGAAGTACTTTTCTCCCCCAAAGGTTGGAACATCAAAGGGTCCGCAAATGTCTGTATGAATTATTTCAAGAAGCTGAGTACTTCTTGTAGCTCCTTTCTTTGTGTATTTTGTTGATTTGCCTTTAATACAATCCACACATACCTTAATATTAGTAAAATCTAGATCCGGAAGGACACCATCTTTTACTAATCGTTTGATTCTTTCACTGGATATGTGACCCAGTCTTTTATGCCACAAGAAATAAGAGTCAGTTTTAGATGACTTTCGTTTGGTTTCCTTAGAATGCAGGGTAAGATGGGTTTCAGCAATTTGATCATTAAGATGAAACTTGTATAGCCCATCAAACAAAATTCCAGAACCAATACGACTAGAATTTTTAAGTAAACTGAAAGTACCATTTCCTAATTCAAACGAGTAACCATCTTTATCAAGTGCGCTTACAGAAACCAAATTACGGGAAATAGACGGAACATAAAGAGTTTGACATAAGTCTAACTGATAACCGCTATCTAAAACAAGACGAAAAGTGCCAATGGCTTCAACTGTAGCTTTGTCTTTGTTGCCCGTAAAAAGGAAGTTCTCACTTGGGTTTATGGTTTGGATCGTAAGGAATCCCTGCATTGAATTGGAAACATGAACATCAGCACCAGTGTCAATCCACCAAGTATCAGAAGAAACATAAGTAAGATGTGATTCGAAATAACTTACGAAACCCAAAAGGTTACCTTTCTTTTCGAACCATTCTTTACGTTTAATGCAGTCTGCCTGAAAATGACCAGGTTTCTTGCAAAATTTGCATAAGTTTTCCTTATTTTTCTTCTTGGGGTTCTGACTGGCCTCATTAGATTTGGGTGGTGCCCTTTTCTGGCCTGAATTTTTCTTTCTCCCAGTTTTGTTTCCAGCTCCTTGAACGAGGTGAGCTACTTTAATCCCTTGTTGATTCAGCTTGGCTCCTCTTGAACCAGTTTGTTAGCCAATTCATTCACTGTCCACTTTTCCGTAATAGTATTGAAGTGAATTTGGAAAGGCCCGTACTGAGGAGGTAAACTGTTTACGATAAATTGGACGAGAAAAGCCTCATCCACGGATAGTCCCAAATTCTTTAGTTTAGCAGCAAGGTTGGTCATCTCAATGACATGCTCATGCATTGAGCGAGTGCCATCAAACTTCATGGTTGTAAGATCTGCCATTAGTTTCACAGCAAGGGATTTGTCTGCAGTCTTAAACCTATCTTCAATGGCTTTCATAAAATCCTTAGCATTCTCAGGTGTAGGAAGGGATGTTTTGATGTTGACATCAATAGTCATTCACAAAAACATAGTGCTTAGTCTGTCAGACCTCTCCCAAGCATTAATGAGGGTCTTTTCCTCAGCGTTACTTGTGGCAGTGAGTGGACTGGCTTATCTTTACAAAGAACCATATCCAGTTCAAGTGCCCCCAATATGAACTCAACTTGCTCTTTCCATTTGGAGAAGTTGGTTCCATTGAGTTTAGTGACAGAGGTAGCATGCGAATTCAGATTAGTGGGTACAATAACTGCAATAGAGATATAACAATAAGGCTTTAATTAAAATAAGACAACACATGCATAATATATGAATATATATGACAAAAAATTTAGGTGCTCCTGTGGGTAGTCACCATAATTTCTACACATTATACCATCTAAGGTCATCATATTTAAGGTGGTGTAAATGAGTGATGCTACTTTTAATTAGAACAAGTAAGATATCTATGGATATCTTTAGTCCATGTATGAACAAACACTCATTAATTATTATTCAAACGTATGATTATAATCCGCCTGTGGGCGACTAAATTTTTCATACGCTTGAACAATGGGAATAGTAAACATTATGATGGTAATTAGGGCCAAATCTTAGTATTTAATTGTTAGGGTCACTGTGGTGAGACCTAACCTTAAGCATACAACTTTGACGATCAGAATTAGCTTAATATGAATAGATAACATTATATATTGCATGTAAACATAATTGATCATTCGTTATATGAAAAGTACTGATAAAGAAGGCCGAGCCCCGGAGGGCAGTCCTCCGGCTCTTTGGGGCTGAAAGCCCTTATTCTTTAACTGAGCCGGTAGTTTGTATCAGCGGAGGCAGCCCTATAAATTCCATCAACAACCTACTTTATAATGAACAGTCAAAATCTCGTGCGATAGTCGTAGAGACAGAGTATCTCGATCCTCAACAGTTGGGCCCAATTCGATACTCCTTTCCAACAGGTGAGCCACATGCACATTAAATTTTCATTCAACTTTTACTAGTAGTTACAAGCAATCTTATGCAAACATCTGCATGATTCTCCTTATGGTCCATCCATGACATGTGTCATCCACTATTTAAATTAAATTAAAGAGCCTACGGAATAGTAGTGTTATAATATTCATTCTTGATCTCCAGACTCTTTCATATCCAATATTTAATAAAAGGGCCCACGGTTCATCATCTGGAGTGTTGGAGTGTTGATTATACACATTATATAATCATCCATTATTTAATAAAAGGGCCCATGGTTCATCATCTGGACGGTTGAAGTGATGACGGCACAAGTATATGTGTTAAAAAAAACCCGCCGTTTTAGTTTGAAGGCGTTACACAACACGCCGTTTTGCATTCCTACTGATCAAGGGTCACTCACGCCAATGCTGCGCAGATCTGATATCGGCTCCACGAGCAGTGCAGGAGATCTATATGCGTTCCGGCAATTGGGAAGCTCCGCAGATCTCTTTGCCTCTTGTCTCTCATGTGAGATGACCCTAGAGCTCCCTTATCTTATATAGACAAGTCCCAAATAGTCACACTTACTAGAGACTTCTTCCCAAAGAAACCCACATTCACTAATCCTATTGGGGCTAGATCAAGTCTTACATTAAGTGGGATTGTATTCTCTGTTGGCATCAGCGATCTTACGTGAGACCCGTGGCATGCGGGCCACACGATTTCCTACAGTATGAGAATGGCTGTTTCTGTCAACACGTGTATATGCATTCCATTTAAATTTCTGATATCAGTGTTCTAAAAATCTATATAAATATAGTGAGAGAAGCTATGCTTAAATTTGTACAGGTCTTTTGTGTTTCTCTAGTTGAAGTTTTGTGATAAGACACAATGAATTTGTACAGCTATGCATAAATTTGTACAGGTCTTGTTTCCATAATAAAAAACTGAAAATGAAACTAATCCCTTTTTTAGTTTGATGTCCTTTTCCAAGTTAATGTGGTTTCATATTCTCTCAAAATACAGTGCAAGAAGCTATGCATAAATTTGTACAGGCTTTATTCTTGATAGAACAGAACATGACTATTCATTTTCCAACAATTGTGTTCCCTTTGCCAGAACTGTGACAAAAACATGAACAAGAGTAGATACTTACTGCTGGGTTACTCGCACATTTGACTAGCCTGCATATCATTTTGATTTATTTATTTTATTGCTCGTACTTGTTTGTTTAGATGGCAGCAAGTTCACATGAAGAAGATGCAGTAGACGAATCATATGCACCTGACAGTGAGGATGATTCAATGGGATTTAATATCGATGTCACTGATGCCGACTAGGAGAAAGAAAGAGAATCAAATCGTGGTTCCATTATGATGGATTTTGAGAATGTGGACATGCATACAGCATTAACAGAGGATGAGGGGCCATTTTCAGGGTACGTACATCTCACAGTCAAGCTGTCATTCTTTAAATACAGGTTCGGATTCTGAGGGAGTCTCATACCATATGACTAATAAATTTGATCGTAAGAAGCAGATGGATCATCCAGTACTGTTATCAGTTGGACTTTGTTTCAAGAACATTAAGGACTCGAGAATGACACTTAAACAATATGCCATTCGCAACTCATTTGACATAAAGTATGTAAAGAATGACGAGTCCCGCATCACCGCAAAGTGCTCTAACAAAGATTGCAAATGGTGCCTACATGCTTCTTTGTCACCTGACGGACAAACGTTTTGAGGTTAAAAATTTGACAGCTAGCCATATATGCATAAATGTAAATCAAGTTGGAAATTATCTGGCGTCTATTAGTTGGATTGTTGAGAAGATAAAATCTCGCATGTCGAGTAAGAATTGTACATGTCGACAATGGCAATTGGATGGGATGCCATGTATACATGGGATAAGTGCAATTACTCATAGGGGACAGAGCCCTGAACAATACTGTAACCTTTGTTATTTTGTCTCTACGTACCGGGCAATTTATGAGCCAATAATCCATCATTTGCCCGACGAAAGAATGTGGGACCACTCTCCAATCACTCCACTTTCGCGACTGGAGGCCTTCAGGACGACCACAAGTGAATAAGAGGAAGGATTCGAGTGAAGCATTAGCTTCTTTACAAAGTCAGCAAAGGCAAAAGCAAACTGTGAAGTGTGGTATATGTGGACAATTTGGCCACAATAGAAAGACTTGCAAAGAACCCATTAATGCTAGCCAAACAGATTCTGCATCTAGAGGTCCTCCAAGAGCTGCAACAACTAATTAATATCATCAAAGAAGCTTCAATGGGTGGAACAAGGCGTAAGCTATTTGTTTGTACATATTTACTTTGACTAATACTCATACATATATACTATCACAATAAACACATATTAAAGACAAATACTAATACAAGTATTTTTACTCGGATTGAACTTGATAGAAATCATGATAGAGTATTAAATTCCTACGAAGAGTGGTTTGTTGCTGCAGCATGCAAGCATATGAAGATCCAAGGTGAATTTCAAAAGCACTTAAATATCTGTATATTTTGATCGTGAAATACAAAATGCTTTCTTGATTCACTTTTCTTTCTTTTTTCTGTTCTTTTTTTCTTTTCTTTTCTTTTTTTTTTTTTAAGGATGAGAATGGCAAAGTGGCAATGGCAAACTAAGGATGATTTCTTCGTATTGGACGATTTTTTTTTTTTTTTCAATTAGGGTCATTTTCTAACATGTTATATGTAATTCAAACTGAGATGATGTAATTTCTTGATGTAGTACTTTGAATGATGGGATTCAAACTGAGAATGATGTTAACTTTCATTGATACTTAATACTTTCGTCTTGATGTAATACTTTTGAAGATTTTTGTATCTGCCATTACAAGTACTTTTTAATGGTTGAGGATGGCATCATGCCATTCAAGTGCTTTCTTCATATTAGTGCCGCACACAGCAGTGACAGCACACCACACTGCAGAAATGACCATAATTGGGAAGTGCTCTTTCATCTCTACAGAACAGCATGACACCAGCATTCTACATGCAGTATTTGTACCTGTTATAAATGCATCTCATTGTGGTACCTCTAATTTGATTGTTTGGAGTTTTTTGGGGCCTCCTATCATATATTCAACCCTCTCACATTCATTACCCTTCGATAATTCACTCTCCAATTTGATACTGTTTCAGTTGATAAGTATTGGGTAAGATTTATTCATATTCTTGATCATGTGATTTTTATATTATCATTCACTCAGAAATTTTGGAAGGAATGATGTTAAACTTCCCTTCCAGAGGGCATCTGAGAGAATTGAAAAGAGAAAATGTGAGATATAAGTGATTACTTGGGATACAAGTTTATCTGCAACAATGTCAAACAGGGCATTTGAGAGAATTGGATCTAAATTCTAGCTAGGAAAGCATTATCTTCATTTTCATCTTTTTTAGAGAAATAAGCATGAAAAAAAAAACATATTTTCATCAATGAGATTGTGATGGGGCACTGCCCGCGGTTGCTGGTGAAGAGATGTGATAGAGAAGGTGTGGGGGTGAAAGGGAGGGAGAAAAGGGAATACTTAAAACATTTGGTTGAAAACTTAGTTTTGTCTGTCCTTTTTTTTGAAAACCTAGCAAAACTTAAGCACTTATTTGAAAATTTCCCTTTGAACTGGATCATCAAAAGATTGACTACACACCCAATCACCCTACTAAACACATTTCTGCCTTCTGTCAGAGACGGCTGGCTTCTCATTTGACCATGAATTCATATGCATTCAATTCATAATTATTTCAATGGAAAGAAATAGGGACTTAATATGTACTACTAATAGGCCTTGATGGGGTGTTCCGTACCTGCTGGGCAACTGCACAGCTAACAAACAAGTGACCTTCACAAAAAGAAGTGACCTACATTTACAGAGAGCAATCAGGCCGTAAATAGTGGGAATTACTTGATGTAAGAATTCACACTTTGTAGTCCATCCAAGATAAGTGTACATATCAAAATATTGAATCTTGGTTGCGGGGCAGGCTCCATATCTGGGTTTCGTCTCTAGCCACAGCTTACAGACATAGCATTTGCACCTATCTATACATGGGTCTGTCCTGTGTTGATTTTGGACAGTGCTTAGTCCAATATTTTATAGTGAAAGACATTTAAAGTATAGTAGCAGCATTAGCATACAAGCATCAAGGCAAGTATTTTATAGGCTTTTGCATAAATTTCCTTTTGAGAAAAGCAGCAACCCATAAGAAAACTCCAAAAGACAAAAAGGAAGAGCTAAAAAGCCCGTATAACACACTCCAGAAATGTTTTAAGGCGGCGTCTTCTATAATATCATCATTTATTACTATTGTTGATTATGATCAGATCAAAAGTGATGCAAAAAGGACCCAGGACAACCATTTGCATTTCATAAAAACAATGATACATAAAATAAGTTTCTTTAAAAAAAAAAAAGGATTTATGGGCAAATATGCAAAAACCGATAACCTGGTTATATATAAAACAGGCTAAAGGGAAGCAACAAGGATGCTGTCACATTCCTAGGAAGCATTGAGACTTTGCTTTCAAAATCAGGAACTTAAACGAGGAATGATACACTTCCCTTTTCCCAAATACAAACCATAATGTGATCAGTGTGCGGTTTTACAAATTGTCTATCTTCCACCAGACAATTCTATAGCTGCTTGATTATACACTGAATCTTCACCCCAATCAAATCTCCTCTGCAGCCTCTCATATTCTTGCCGGCGTGTTACTTCTACCTGCTGCCACTCCTCCCACCTCTCAGCCAATCCCTCTCCTTCCAGCATTCGAACCACCTCTGACATTGTAGGACGATCCTCAGGTGATGCTTGTGTGCAAAGCAATGCAACTTGAATCATCATCTCCACTTCAAGACTGTCGTAATTTCTGTTTAGGTTGCGATCAACAATAGCATCTAGCCGCTTTTCCCTCTCCAATTTTTTCACCTTCATGATAGGAACATATGCATTATGAATGAACTATTAAAAAGGACAAGTATCTACACCCACTAATGTCATGGAAGCTGAAAATCTAATGGAAGGTGAGAAACTAAAGAATGATAATTGAGACATGGAAAATGGACAATGTGTTGGTGAAGATGGAAAATGAATAATTATCACTTAACAATTAGTTTATATGCGCTTAAAGGAATATAGAAATGAAGACTGAAATACTCATATCTACAAGCACGCACAAACTGGCAATATATGCACCGGAGGGAGAGCCCAAAAACCATGGTGGCAAATAAAGAATGTAATTCTGAAAGCCACATGGATACATTCATGGGCCAAAGTTCACATTTAGGCTTTCTTTCACTTTAGAAGGGTTTTGAACTCCCACTACACATGTCCTTACCCAGCTGAGTAATGGGGGATGTTCACATTTAGGCTTTAGCATCCACGTTCATTCTGAGTTCTCTCACCGGGCGGCTGAGCAGAAAGGTCAAAGAATATCCATATCCACTAATATGCAATAGAAACCCAACTAATGAGGTGTCAGGCTACAACTTCATTTTCCCAAATTGGAAAAATCTGCTATGAAAAGATTATTCATGCCAAACTAACCAAACTTTATAATAAAAAAAAGATAAAAAAAAAAAAACCAAAGTGTAGTGAGTTTGTAAAGATTAAGCAATCTTACATGATCAAGCAACAATACATCATCTTCTTCCTCCAAGCGTGAAAAGTCAATTGCCCGTTGACCTGTGACAAGTTCAAGAAGCATGATCCCGTAACCAAAAACATCAGTCCTTTCTGATGACCTTCCAGTAGATAAATATTCAGGTGCTATATGGCCCATAGTCCCACGAACTTGAGTTGTCACATTTGTCTTTCTTACATCAACCAATTTTGCTAGGCCAAAGTCCCCAACAACAGCTTCAAAATCTTCATCTAGCAAAACATTAGCAGCCTTGACATCACGGTGAATAATCTTGGGACTACAGTGTTCATGAAGGTATTCTAGCCCACGAGCTGTGCCTAAAGCCACTCGCTTTCTAGTAGGCCAATCTAATATCGGCTCTCCAGGTTTAATCTCTGCAATGATTGCAAAAAGTAGATGTCAAGGTGATGCTGTATACAGTTAGCAGCATTTGAATATAGTTCACATAATTTTTAGAACTTCGGAAAAATGATCAGGATTTTCACAGGAAGTTTAACCTCTTAATTGAAAATGAAGGTTTAACCTCTTCACTGTCTCTAACAATGTGGGGCTTTCATATTGAGAATTCCAGATGGACCACAGAGTACGAAGCAGAAATATTGTAGTTTAAACAATTTCTAGAACTTAGGAAAAATGAATGGTCAGGATTTTTGGATGAAGTTTAACCTCTTCATTGAAAGTGAAGGTCTAACCTCTTCACTGTCTCTAACAATGTGGGACTCATATTGAGAATTCCACATGGACCACAGAGTAAGAAGCATAACTATTGTAGTTCAAATAACTTTTAGAACTTTGGAAAAATGAATGATTAGGATTTTCACATGAAGTTTAACCTCTTCATTGAAAGTGAAGGTATAATCTCTTCACTGTCTCTAACATCAGAGGACTCTCATAGTCTCATATTGAGAACTCCACATAGACTACAGAGTAACAAGCAGAACTATTCCAGCTCTAGGCATCGTGAACAGATTTCAGATGGGATCAGGGAAAGAAAGATGTGAAGTCAACATCCCCCGGAAAAGTTTTCCAAATGAGGTAGCTTGCATCTTGATTAAATTTTCAACTCAAATTAAGCATTCTGCCAGTTTTTAGGATGAAAAGTTGTTCTGTTTTATAAAGGAAAAAGAACTCTGGCCAGAGCCTCCAATCCATTGTTGTCACAACTCCTTATTACTCGGAATAAGGTGGCAATGGGTGTTTAAATCCGTAAAGAGTGAAGGCAGTAGATATGTCAGAAGCCAGCAGAGAGGAAGAATACATGGGTAATAATAGTACAAGACTACATGCCCATCACCACTGACAGTTTTGAAACCTTATCCCATCAATCTGGGTTTGGCACAGAACTAGAATCCCAACCAAGTGAAAAATTAAACAGAAATAAGGATAAGTCAATTAAAGAAATTATGATGCACCATTATAGACAAGCGTATTTGGCATTACTAAGTCCGCAGACTGAGTGTCATGTCAGTCAAGTGGCATTGCTATAATTGTAAGAATCAGTCAGCAAGAGAACTAACTCGAAAAAAATTACATGCAATAGTTAAACAAACAACATAGATTCATGTAATAGGACAATTAATACCTCGTAAACGGTAGGCAACACTTAGGTTCTGCATAAAAGGATAAACCAATAGACGTTCAGATGGTGTTGTACAGAAGCCTATAAGCCTTAGAAGATTCTTATGAACAGCCACACTAATCATCTCAACTTCACGTAGGAATGCTGCCTCCCCACCAGGACTCTCATAATCAGTCAGCCGCTTTACTGCAATTTTTGTGCCATCTGCAAGCACTCCTTTATATACCTTTCCAAACCCACCCTGTCCAAGTATATTTTTATCATGGAAGCTATCAGTTGCCAGTTGCAATTCTCGCCATGCAAATCTTTTCAATTGTCCAAATGCAATTCTGCGGTCATCTTCACCTAGATTCCAACAAAAAACATCAAGTCAGCAACATCCGCATAATACAAACCATTTCTAATGACACAAATGAGTGCTAATATGAACACTATCAGAAATGGTAGCTACTGAATATAGAAAATTTTTTGTTGATTTTCGCTCAAACAGGTATAATGATGATGGGAAAAAAATAATAATAATAAAGCCTCAGTTGCTTCTTAATATATAGTACCAAAATACAGTAGATCTTATAAACCGTCCTGGTAGAATATTCTTGGCTAATAAGAAAACCCGTACATTAACTCACTTGCTGGAGGGTTCCTAAATCTGATAATAAAATTCATATCATAAGCTAACCATTTTCAGCTTAGCTATACAAATAAGGAAGTTGTTTCTACTTATTACATTGAAGCCCAATATTGATGTACAGTATCATTTAAAAAAAAAAAAAAAAACACAGAGAGAGAGAGAGAGAGAGAGAGAGAGAGAGAGAGAGAGAGATGCATGGTAGGAAGAAATACCTATCAAAAGGACAGTAATTTGAATCCATTTTAACCATTTTAACATGTCAAACTTTCAAATTGCAAAGAAACAAATTTACTTCTAACAAAAACTCATGGGCATAGTTTTACATATAGACAGATCTCAGCATTCAGAAAATAAGACTCATTAAAATCTCCAAACAGATGTGACGAAAATAAATAAATTTATAAAAGATTAAAAAAATGTGGCCTCATATTTACATTCCATAGTAGAAACACAAACCTGCAACATCCACAAAAACCTCACGCCGATAACCTTTATGCCTACCCTTCCAAACAAGAAATAGCACACCAATGCAAATAAGGACCCCAATTGCACCTCCTATAGTTCCGAATACAATTCCAATCTTAGGATTATGTGAGCCACCTGTGAAGCAAATACAATTCTAAGGCAATGTGCCATCCGAAAGGAAGTTTTGAAATTTCACAGTGATAAATATTTTCTGCAGTGCAGATTCTAGATAACGGAAAAAAAGTCAGATATTGATAATAAAAAAACATAAATAAAGTATTTCCAATTACCTGTATCAGAAGTATTGGATGCACAAAGATTTGGAAAAGTTACTCCACAATTCAATTGGTTTCCTGTGAAACTTCATTAAATATACCCAATTAGAATAACAAACTACAAAATGGAGAGACTACTAAACAATTTAACAACATTTGCTCTCTTCATCATCATTTGTAGTTCTGCACAATTAAAATGTAGAATAAGGAAAATAATCCATCCATACTTGTACTTGGGAATTTGATATAATCGATCAGGAACACGACCACTGAGATAATTGAAAGCTAGTTGACTGTCAACAACAAAAATAGAAGGCTGTCAAAAAAAAAAAAAAGACAAGCATTCATCCATAATCTAGCTAACTCTCATACCATAAAATTTTGTATCCATATACTCCTGAAACTACTATAAAATAAAGCATATCAATGTGATACATTTTCAGTCATATATTCATTAAATAAAACATATTTCTCGATACTTAACCACATCACAAGTAAATGTACCACGTACAGATTGATCAAGCTTGGAAGATTTGAAATTGTGTTGGGAATATTTCCACTGAGGTTGTTTTGACTCAGAATCCTGGTCGGATGATCATGGAAATAGCAATTCCATAAGAAAACCATTTAACTGCTTGAGAAAGGGAGTGAAATACTTTAATATAACTTAGAAATTAGAAGCAGAACTTACAAGAACTGAAGCTTGTTGAGATTGCCAAGCGAACTTGGTATCTCTCCGGTTAAATGATTGTTTTCCAAATCCAAGCTTGCTAGATTTGTCAAATTCCCTAGCTCCGGTGGTATCTTCCCTGATATATTGTTACCTGGCAATCCACTGCATGATGAATAAGAGTAGATGTCAAACAGCAAGATTCAGCTCAAAGACAACGGGTGCCAAGCAAAATATAAAAGCAAATTCCAAAAAACAACTGTATCAACAGAACTAGAAGACTTGGGGGAAAAAAAAGAGGAATGAATAAAGGGCTCTCTAAGCACCAGTGACACAGTTTAAATTAGCAGAAGATCTGTCGCATCCATAGCGAGTATCAGTACTAAGTGGAGAAGATTATATCATATTGTTTCTATGTTGTGTCCAGGTATCAGAGGAGAATCTGAAGCGGCTCATTTGTACTGAACTAGGGATGTAGAATCAACAAACAAATTATCCCTATTGCCCCCCCAGACTTCATCGACGAGTGTGCTGCTCCAGTAGTACTTCTCGCATGAATGAAGATGTGAACATCCCATAGTGTTAATCCTAAGGCCATGGTCATGTAAAACCAAGGATTCCGTGAATCTGCAATGCCATGGAAGATAAACACAAAGAGACCAGAGAACTGAGTGTGAATATGGAGTGCCCCTTTGAATAGTTGCCATTAGCCCTTACTAGGATTTTTTACAATCCCTTGATAAAGGAATTACACACAAGTATAGTTAAGCTATCTTAATCAACAGTTTCTTTAATATAATTACCACTGTTACGTTGCTCCAAAGGTGTATTAAAACTAAACACAATTTTACAGTAAGGTGTTCTCCGAAGGATAATGATTCTATGTTCCTTACACTTTCCCTCAAATTGATGCAGTTCAACAAGCATCAATTTAGTTATTAGAAAATGATGCTGATCATTCTTTGGTAAAAGATATCCACAAGTTTAAGAGAGGATGATACATGAGGAAGCGACAAAAGCTTCTCTTGGAACTTTTCACGAATAAAGTGAAAGTCGACCTCAATATGCTTGTTTGCTCATGGTAGACTGGATTGAGGTCAATTTGATTGGCACTAATTTATATGACTATCAATTTTATGTATCAGGTACTATGACTTGCTTTCAACCAAGATCTAGTGCGCGAAAGCCATAAAGGTAAAATTTACAGTCATGTAAACCATAAAGGTACGCATAGACATTCTTTAAAAAGATGTTGATTCGAAAGATATACCATCTTTGCTTATCCTTGAAATAAAAGCAACTTAACTGAGAAAAGATGAATATAACAAAAATCGGTTCTGGCAAACACAAGTGCAATCAAAAGTTTCAGTTTAGTGATACCACGTCTTTCATACATACAGGGTGGAAAGATACTTAAGAACACCGATTTTAGGAGACAAGGTTCCGGAGAATCCCATCGAAGGCAATGTCCTGCAAGTGTAAATTATGACAAATTAGTATACACCACATCAGAGGCTTTTGCCGAAAAGGTACTAAAATAAATCTAAAGTTACATCAGAACTTCACAATTGTAGGTCTCATTGTCATTGGTAATTAAATAAACATGGTAAAAGATCTAGGCAAGGAACAACTTACACAGAAACGACATTAGACTTATCATCACAATTAACTGAAGACCAAGTGCATGGATTAACTTGATTTTGGTTCCAATCAGAGAGCTGAACAGGAGAGGCATTTAATGCCAACCTCAAAGCATACAGCGCATCTCCTAAAAAAAATTTAGAGAAATACTCAAGAAACACTCTAAAACAAAAATTGGGAAAATTATAGTTACCATTTAAAAAAAACACCAGATACAAGAAAATGCATTCAGAACAGTGTGAGGATCAGAATTCTCAAAGCAATCTTCCACTGTTCAACTTGACACAATAAGCAGAGAAAGTAACTATCGCATACGTTCCCTCATGAAACTGGAATGTTTACATACCACATTCGCAGCGTTCACATTTGAAGGCATGTACACCTTTCCGAATTTGCATAAGTAACCTACTTTAAAAGTTACAAGGAAAACACTCGAAGCCACTCAGCAATAATCTCATTTTAGTTAATGTTCAATAAATAAAAAAATATATACCTTGGTAATCAGAAGTCCCAAAAGAATGAAGAGAAGCCAACAAAAAGAAGGCATAAATTAACTCCATCTTTGCAGTGAATACCCCCATAGCTTTATTCAGTTAATCACATAAGCACCATTGTATGTTATTCCCTGCAAAATTGGTCAACATTTGATGGGCTAAATAAGAGATCCAAGATAATTATAACTAGTAGCATCTCATCATCTCGTTGTCATGGCGGCCTCATCCTACCAACCTGGGGCTAGCCTAGTGAGTTCCACCTGGGCGCATGCCAATCACGGGGGCAAGGGAATAGGAAGGTCTCGCCATCTATGATACACGGATATTTCAAAATTGGTAATGAATCGTGTCTATCGTATTTGATACACTTTTTTATGTGTAAAATTCAGTCCCAGGCATGTCCATGCCATATCTGGGTATCATAATTCATCATGGATTAGTGCTGGCAAATACACTATGACCTGATGATTGTAATCTTTGATTCAACGGTCCTAAATTTTAGCAGTATTATAAGTGCATGTATAACCATTTGCCCTAAACCGATGTTTGCAAACACTAGATCATATTAATGTTTGGCTCATATCTAGTCCACAATGGGATCTTCCAATCTCCAATACCATTGTGATTGGCATGCATCCAGGCAGGTTCCACATTCAATGGTTTTCATGTTTAGTTTTGCAGCCGATTATTAGCCAAAATTTCCTCATAAATCAAATATAAGTGCATATTCATCATCTCAAAATTTTCCACTCTCTCACTCCACACACACACACACACACACAGAGATATAGATAGATAGATAGAGAGAGAGAGAGAGAGAGAGAGAGAGAGAGAGAGAGATGATCTCATGAGATGGTGCAATGACATGTTGCGTCAGGCAATGTGCCACGGCCCGGCCCGGCCCGGCACTGGCACGGTCCGGGTTTGGCCTGGGTACCTAGGCCCATGGGCGCGGCATGGCCCGTAATGGTCAAAAAAGGCTATCTTGGGTGTTTTTACCCTCTTACCCCGCCCAACGGTAAAAAAAAAGTTCTAATTTTGGGTATTTTAGGTCATTTTAACATTTGGAAGGCCATAAATACCCCATCCCCTTCCCCCTCATTTCTCAACACACTTCTCTCTCTCTCTCTCTCTCTAAAGCTCTTTCTAAGCTCTCCGCACTCTCTCTATATCAAAGTTGTATATTTTATTTCAAGGAAATTATCAGAGTGGTAAATTTCATTTCAAGTTTTTTAAATTTATGTTATACTATAACTTTTTAATTTAAAAAATGTTTTTTTGGTCCATGGGCCGATTCGGCATAGCACGGCCAGGCTCAGCCCATGGAAGGCATGGCTGGGCTGTGATGGCACGGCCCATTTGACACCCTAGTCCAGAACGACATACTCTATTCAAACACAAATCCAAAAACATGCGAACTTAAAGTCAAGCTCTAATGCTAAGCAATCAAAATAATTGGTGAAAATTCGGCAAGCAAGACTTGCCTCTTTAAATCTGCACACCAATTTGACTAATATTCCATCATTTAGAAAACTAATTAATCCTTTCAACAAAAAAAATAAAATAAAAAAGAATAATCCAACCCAGAATTCACAGCTGGGCTCTCTACCAGTTTATACAGCTAACTTGATATGGGAAAAAACTACAGCCACACCACTAATCTGTCAAACAACTTAAAGTCAAATCTAATAATCAAATTACTACCCCTAAATTTCAAGCAAAAATCTGTCCCAACTGAGGACTGAATACCAGAAGACTCATGGATGGATTTTAGACCCTGAAAATCCAGTGTTAATATCACAAAGAAGATTCCCTCTTAATCTAAATAGATTTCCTTAATTAAACAATGTTTAGTAGCAGAGAAACAAAAAGCATCATCGGATTTTAACTCAAAATCTCGCCTAGATCCATGCTGAAATTAACTCAGAAAATAGTATGTTTAAGCTGAGAGAGAATAGATGCTGAATCTAGTTACAAACACTGAATTGCATGGTGTATAAGTCTGCCAGTTTCAACATAGCATCAATGAAAAGGTTTCACATGAAACTGTTTGCTTCAGACAAAAAAAAAAAAAAACAGAATTATTTCTAATAAGAATAATCGAACTAAGTTGTTGCAGAAACCAAAGAATTCTTACCAATTGCAATGATTAAGCATCTCCTTTACAAACAAAGAGGTTTATAAGTAATCACCTTAGCCTAATCCTCTCAATCTGGGATAACTTAATGTGATCAAACAAGAGACTTTTATAAACTAAAGTGTGGTGATATATTACAGTCAACTGCTGGTCCAATGTGACCCTCCTTTATCTAGGCTTGGAATGTGTGCATGCCGTCAAGCAACACCAGAGGGAAAAGAGAGTTGTAATACATTAATAGCATCATCATCTGAGTCTTACTCGTGACATTGGGATAGGATAAAGAGTTCTATTATATAACTTCGAAAAAGCTAGTTCAAAAATACTTATATTTTTTCTAACTGTGTATATCAATTAACGGCATATGCATTTAATCCTAGACATCATACCTGCTAAAAAAAAGTGTACAAGTCCTTATGCAACATAAAGAAGAATCTGTTAACAAGGAAATTTGTCCCTTGCTTGGGACATGTAAAGCACGTAAATTGAGAAGGGTTTTGCGCCCCATGTGGACCAAGAGTGGCCCAAACAGGCCAGACCCTGGAACTGTAGAGTTCTAGTGTTTGGATAATTATATCATATAATTTTAAAGGTAAAAATGTAAAAATGTGGAGAGAGTTTGTCCAAAAACTCTTGAGATTCGATGAGTTCCAGTCAATTGAAGTCTTCAAACTCCAGGGCACCACAATTCAGCATCCCACAAAAGACAGACCCAAGCACCACCCCACAACGTCCAAAGGGAAGCTCTATAGGCACCATGAAACCTGTCATTTTATAAACCCAACATTTTTCTTCTTTTGAAAACATAGACATATATAGAGAGACACATAAATATACAACATAGATGCAAGCCAAAATTAGAGGGGGGAAATAATATAACATCCCAAAATAAGTATGTATGTGTTATCTCTTAAGCCCCACTGAAACCATGGAACAGTCTTGATGATTGAAGTGATGCTTCTTAAACTCCTAAATTGCATAATTCTTACAGGATTCAATAATCCATTTGAATTGAAATTTAAACCAGGACATTATCAATTGTTTCTGAACCAGAGCAAATGTCACTGATGCACCCAATACTGCATATGCGATCCACATCCCTAATCACATGAGCATAAATCCAGATGCAGACCATTCCATCAAAAGTTCCCCCAAATTAAAACACCCTAACAACCCATATTATCAGGCTCTTTGCTTCACTGGATTATCTTTCAGCACCCAGATAAAAAAGACAAAAACTTTAAGCTATAAATCTTTACATAAAACCCCCCACAAACTAAAACCCACAAACAGATAAGCAATGTTTTAATTCCAACAGTCCCCATCAAAGAGGATCAGAGGTCCAGCATATTCCAATCTGGGAGATTTCCCACTCAAAAGGCCTAGAAATCAAAAACCCTAACCAGCAGCAACAGCACAAAGGACCACCATAGACAAAGTCACATCACATGTGTAACAGATGAAGAAGAGGAGAATAAAAAGAAAAACAGAGTTGTAGTAGAAGAGGAGAATAAAAAGAAAAACAGAGTTGTAGTAGCAGCAGCAGCAATACCTTAGAAAGAGATCTGTTAACTTAATTATTGGATGGCAGTTGGAGAAGGATGAGATGTGAAAGAGGAAAGGAATTGCTCTGGATTTGCAGCAGTATTGAGCAGTTAGTTGGTGTAAAGATCAGAACAAATAGAGGCAAGAGATTGTGACTGTATGAGGAGAGAGAGAGAGAGAATTATTGTGACAGAGAGTGAATGGGCATCATGCTTCCATTTTCCAAGACTTGGTGCAACAGCTGTTCTGTTTTGAGGGAGCTTTTTGTTGTTTTTTTTATCCTGTGTTTGTTTGGGTTGGGAGGAAAGTGTGTGCACTGGGTGGCTGCAGGTTCCCAACTGTCATTATGCTGCTGCATTTGAATTGAGTGGAGAGCAATTGCCCACTTTATGTATGGTTTTTTGGTAGAAAGCAATTGCCCAATTGGAGAAGGTTTTGGTGCTGGGAAATGCCCTTCTACTTCCAAAGTTAACAAGATTGACACTTGATTTGATGGCATGAACAGTTACTGAGGAAATCGATTCTTACCTGCTCTAATGGATTTTTCTCTGATTCCAGTAATAAGGTTCATTACGGCGTAGTTTTTTTTTTTTTTTTTGACCATTCACTTTATTTTACTGTATAATTATCAAATAGGTCCGCGACGTGTGTGTTGATTGTTGACTTCAATGAGGTGGGCATGGACATGCATTTGGGCTTGGATCGCTGAACATTGAATCATTTGTGGGGTTCAAAGCCTTCGACAACACCGTGAATTTGGGGCCATAGTCTCAAGTTTATGGCCTTTTCCACAAATGGATCTCATGGGAAGTCTTTGGCACTACCAGACTATCTCTCATTGCAGTCCCAAGTCCAAATCCCCTGTTTGATAGAAATAGAGAAAGATTTCATGGTATTGAATGTATTTGAGCATTTGCGAATCAAGCTAGGGTAATAATTTGGAGATTTCATATCACCTCCCAATAGCAATTCTCAGATATTCTGCAAACAACCAGATCCTTAAAAATATCATTATTGTTCTTAGAAATGACTCTAGTAACAGATTTGATTCATGCAACATATATTTTAGGAATTCTGTTCTCTTTCAATTGTTTAAACTTAGACTCGATCCTAAAGCTCAGATCCGGGTTTAAAATAGACAAATGGGCTTTAATTAGCTGGACTCAAGATTTCCTATTTCCCAATCTGGTGTACTTTAATTAACTTCACTCCCTATCTTACCAAGTCAGTCCAAGTTAGAGTTGCAACCTATGTTTTAGCCATTAAATCAGAGTACTAGCTCCAACCTAGGGTTTTTACAAAAAAAAAAAAACCTAGAGTTTAGCTCAAGATTTTAAGTTACTTTAGTGTTGGATTTGGGTTCTATATATAGAATTTAAGTTACTTTATTGTTGGATTTGGGTTCTATATATAGAATTTGTTAGAAAGAAATCTCGCCATGGATGTCATTGGATGCACCTTAGAACTAAACTAGGGCTAACCCCATCCTTATATAGGATATGTAAAATTTTGAAATACCTTTTCAAACTTAGGAATGACTTGACTTCTGGGGTTCACTTGCTTTCTTCCCTTTGAACAATCTAAGCCCTTTAATTTACTATCCCTCCATGAATTAGCATTGACTCAAACATGACATCCATCCAAGTTGTAGGCCCTTGTATCAATCATGTAAATTTTGTATGGCCGTTCCACATCATTTAATGACTTGGATTTAATAGTTTGGGACCCTCAAAATTGCACCTCCTTTAATTGGATGATTCTCAGTTTCCACCAACCAACCAACCAAATGACTGTAATGCTCAAGTGATCCTCAAAGGCCAGACTGTTCGGACTTCCATGGCTTGGAATGGCCAAACCATTTCCGGAAGGCCTTTGCCAGTTAAGCATCATCCCCTCTAGTAGTATATCATCAAATTTCACTTCCATTGGTACCGCATAATAATGTGCTAATAGCATTATCAATCATGAGTTTAATTTCACAGTGGGACTAAGTCCTATCAAAGTAAAATTTAAGAATATGCTACTGAAGGCGATGTCATTCAATACAAATGGCTGAATATTGGTGGGTGTGGCCCCTGATGACTTACAACTCACACGCATCCCATCTACAGAACTGTGCAATAGACCACTTGGGGTATTTGGATTCATGCAATTCATCCTCTCCAAAGTTTACATAAAATAAGTTTCTTATGTGTCCCCGGTGGCAACCTAGTTGGTTAGGGACACGCGAGAAAGTGTTAAAGTACTCGACTTTGAGTCTCGTTCATATAGAAAAAATTAATAGGAAAATTCTCAAATAAGGCCTTAGGTTTTTGCCTTATTTCAAAAAAGGACACAAGATTCAAAATTTTTCAAATTAGTCCCTAAGTTTTCCAATAAAACTTCAATTAAGGCCATCTAGTCATTTAAAGGTATTTTTATGGCATTTTCTCTCAATTCTTTAAAAATACTCAGAGTACCTTCATTTAAAGTCATGACATGGTTCTGACAGACACTACATTTAGCCGATCTATGTGGAAATGCTAGTTTTTCTTAATCAATATAAGATTACTAGTTAAAAAAATGAAGAAAATATAGAAGAAGTGAATGGGGGTTTTATTTCATTGAAGGATAATTTGGGTAGTTTAAAAAAATTGAAGAAAAAAGTTGCCCAAAATTAGCTTTAAATGGATGGATGTCCTCAATTGAAAACTTCATGAAAAATTTAGGGACTAATCTGAAAAGTTATAAAACTTGTGTCCTTTTTTGAAATAAGGCAAAAACTTAAGGACTTATTTGAAGTTTTCCCTAAAAAATAAATAAATTCTTTGTAGGACAGTATTAGATTTTTCACACGTCGATTGAAAATTATTCTCTTATGATGAAAACAATTGCAATGGGAACTTTTACCAAAAAATAAATAAATTCTGCAATGGGAAAGTTTGAAGAATTACTTCTTCACCGAATTGCATTATAAGTTTGCAGCTGTGCTCACTCTAGTATGCTACGGCCTTGGGTAGACCCGTGAGTCTCGGGGGAACCCGAGTCTCCCAACTTCCTAGCCTCGTTTTCTGGCATTTACATGTATCCATCTGGCTAGTTTCATTTTTCTATGCAGGATTGTATGTTTGGCCAAAATCATAGTATGGCCAATGACTATGGCCCATCTAGAATGAACTCAATGAATGAAAGGTTATGACCTTTTTGCATTGACACTTCTGCTGCTTTCTTACAGAAACAAGATGGGTGATTTCTTAACTTAAAAAAAAAAAAAGGGTCGAGCCGGTCCAAGCCTATAGTTGCCGAGGCCGGGGCCGGCCGTGCCAGAGTCCTCAAAGGGATTGCACTACCTAAGCCTTCACCGACCCTCACAACCTAGGGCAGGTCAAGGGTTGTCCTAGGGCCTAGAGAGAAGAAAATAGATTTTTAACATTTCTTGCACAATCACTAGGAACTAAATGTAAATTGATCTTAACCCTCCTTTATTGGCCTCACCTTGAGACTATCAATGTAATGCAACAAGCGACTTTGCAATATATGAAAATGTCACTTTACTATAAAACAATTTAGCAAGGATAATGGCTAGGCAATAATTTTCTATTCAAGATAAGACAAGTTGATAGTGTTGGTGAATTTTCATGAATTAAATATGGAACAAGCAAATGAATCCTATATAAATAAAAATAAAAGATTTTCTCATATATATCCATACGACATTGACATTGGGATTTTGTAGCACTTCGTTTTCAAGATTGTGGCCCATCCTCCCTGTTAGCCGTTGGAGTTGAATCTAAATGTGAGGCTAAAGATTATAATAATAACTTAAGAGAAGTGATGTTATGTTGTTAATAGCCTACATAAGAATCATACTCAAATACATTTATAACAGCTATATGTTGATAAGCCATTGCCAAAAGAAAGTCACGTAAGAATCATGCATGGTTTATTCCACATGGAAATCACATAACAATCATATAAATAGAAATCACATGAGAATCGTATTCAAACAAACCCACATGTATGCACACATAAATCCACACACAAATATATATATATATATATATATGAAAAATAAGAGGGCGAGGGTGGGCTGAGCCTAGGATTATCCAAGCTTAGGCCCAAAATGGCAAGTTTGCAAAAATCTTGCACAAGACTGACCCTCGGCCATTTTTAAGTAAAATGAACACCCTTATTTTACGAGCTTTTACAAGGGTCAAGTGGAGTTGAGAGTATCTTGTAGAAGCAGACAGGCCTATACCCAATCAATCCCTACACATTTTCTTTACTAGTATAGTAGAACCTCGATAATTTAATACCTGATTAATTAATAACCTTGGCAAAATAAAATTTTTTTCTGGTCCCGACTTGGGGACAACATGCTAAATTAATAATTCGCTAAATTTATAAGATAATAGAAATTTGAGAATTCATATAGACCCCATGCAATATATAAATTAATAATGCCTTAATACATATGTAATTGATTATACATTTAGGATGACTTCATAAAGAATGAATCAATTGTGACTTGTTGCTTCTTGAAATTTATGTCACATTGAATCTCATCTCGGACTTTTCTTAATATGGTAAGAATTTATGGTGTTGTCTTCTCATGGTGCAACAAAAAATTATTCAATGTCTTCACTGCTTTAAGAGCTTCCTTTCGTGAAGGCGGCTTCATAGCATCACTTTCAACTTCATCACTTTGCTCATTTCCCATGATGTTCTCAATCATCTCCTCATCAGTCAACATTTCTGAAGTTGTATTATTCTCTTCAGGGTAGTTCAAGAGATACTCGGCATCCATTCCATTACGATAATTCAACCCTTTAAACAAGATACAGCAATAAATATTTTGTTGAATTTTTTAAAAAAATAAATAATAGTTTGATAAATTAATAAGTTATTAATTAATGAATAAATTAATAAATTAATAATTTATTGATTATTTAAGATCTCGCTAAATTAATAGATTTTATCAGTCCCAGGAGCTATTAATTTAGAGAGGTTTAATTGTATTTGGACCGGAGACGAGACCGCTCAACTCAATCCTCATTATCCCATCTCCACATTTCCTCGTTACAAACGAAGGCCTATTTATGAAGCCACAATTTCTACACCACCAATAAAAGATGTCCTTCATTCATGTGTGAATCATGCCGGCCGTCCTGAAATAGGAGGGCGAACAATACGGTGTCTCAACTGTCCTACTCCAGAACAGCTATTTAAACCCCAACCAAACCCCTGCACATTTTATCACTTTGCATGCATAGTTGTCTTGTGTCTCCTTTCATGTATGAATTCTCATCATCTCCCTTATACAAATCTCACAAGGCCCTTACTTGGGATAAAAATTGAAAAAAAAAAAAGAGAGTCCTACTTCAACCTGCATGCGGCTTAATTTCCTGTGAAGGCTGCCATCACATGGGTAAACTACACACTAAATAAAGGTTTTTTAAGGACATATCGAAAAAGGTCAAATTCAAGATAAATTATTCAAATCAAAGATGCATTACACATCAGATTGCAACCTTTTTCTTTAATTAATTGTTTCTAGATTATATGTTTTCTTCTTTTTCTTTTTTTTTGTACTTTTTCTTCTTTCTCCGCTTGAAAATGATGGAAACTTGGATCGGGTCAATTTGAATATATACAATATGAATACATGAGCAACTGGTTCATGTATTTTATATAGAGAATCAATCTTATGCCCAATGGCTGGTGGTGGCAAGTCTCATTTTTATTTTTATTTTTGCTACCATGAAGACTCAAAACTCTTGACACTCTCACACATGTACCAAGTCTTTTACCAGTTGAGCTATAACTGACAGTAAGGGGTCGTTTGTCTTTTACACATGGGATGTGTAAATACAATTTACACATGTAAATGATGAATATTCAAATTTTAAGTATGTAACGTTTACACATGCGTTTTTTTTTACAACATTTGTCTAATAACACTATTTTCGCATCATTTACATATATGATTTATTTTTTCATATTTGTTTCAATGATATGTGTAAATGTATTAAAAGATTTATAAATATACTTATTATTCATTAAATTAAATTCTAATATAATGATTTAAAAAGGAGAAAAAATGTCCATTTTATATAACATTGTCATTTGTATTTTAGATCTTTCAAAAAGAGCATGTCTTTCAACATGAAATATACTTTTAAAAGAAATACATTTCTATCGGTGACCACCTTCACAAAAATACATTTCAACATGTTTGGTTAATTAAATATGAATTTATATTTTGATGGTTAACTAAATAGTATTATTATTAATATTTTTATTAATTGATATTCAATTCAATATTGATCTTAATTCATTATTCAATTTGCATAAAACTTAACCCACGCATCTCATAGGCTTTATGCTAATATTTAGTTTTGAATGATGCCATAATGCTATATAAAATACATTATTTCTTCTCTTTACATTCATATATACATGTTTAAAGATTTTTAAACTATTGCAATAATAAATAACTTTAGAAAAATCATTGAGATATTGGAAGAAAACTAAAATAATAAGATAATTAACTAGTTAAAAGTTGATATAGAAAAATCATTGAGATATTTATCTTATAGATTGTCCCTTAAAATTTTTATTATCAGTATGTATTTTGTCTTACAGATTTTGTCCATTAAATCATTGGAGCCACTTTAATCTTCTAATATTTTTTGTCTTACAAATATTGTCCTTTAAAATCATCAGTTTGGAGACCTCTTTTATTATTATTTTTATTATTATTTTTCTAATGTGTTGGAGGGGGTTTCGAACCCAGAACCACTTTCATGGAGATGCCCAAACTTTGAGGCCTCTTTTATTATTTTTTTAATGCATTGGATGGGTTTCGAACCTGAAACCTATTTCACGGAAATGCCCAATACCAAACCGTCCGCCTCCAACAACGGGTATTCTTTGAAAGAGCACCTCAACAAGTGTTCAAATCTTGATGTGAAAATGAGTTCATTTTCACACCATTTACACATCTGATTTACACTCAAGATGCGTAAAAAATTGTAGACAAACATAAATGATACGTAAATATTACACATATTCACCATTTACATATGTAAATGAGTGTATACAAACGACCCCTAAGGAAAACTCTTATTAGAGTGGCTACGTGGAAAATTTTCTCCTCTGCATGTGAACTTCTATGGCAGCACACATCTAGATCATTATTCATGATAGGTCACCCCCATACATTATGGGTCCCACATAATGAACGGCAGGGATGATAGTTGTATGTTGAGTGAGCCATGTAGAGGATCCGGAGTCCGGACACTTCGCCATCTCACGATGCGTCATACGAATGTCTGTGCCCATGGGACAAGCTATATTATTCATGAGGGCAGTTTTGTTAATCAATGCCAGTTTGATGTCATTATCTTTTATAGGAGTTTGACTAATAAATGGATTTTGAGCGTGAACTGGTCTGCAAAGAGGAAAACAGGGCAACCAATAAAACAAACTTACGATATTTCAATACCTTTTGAGCGCTACTTGCCTGGCAACCAATCAGCCTCAAACAAAGTGGTTTTTTTTTTTTCGATTTAAAATAGCATTTTACAGTAGCATAAGGACTGATATACATGTAAAAATGAGGCATTAATTAATCTTTAAAAATCATAATAATAAATCTTTAGTAGTTCTCATTCTTCTTGAGATGGAGGGAGGGAGAAGAGGACGCTGATAACGTTGTCCAACTGAAATGAGCAATGATATCATCACGTGAAAAAAGTGAAAATGGGATAGAGCGACTTTATAGTTAAAGTGAAACTACGAGGGTCTTTTTGGTGTATAAGAGATTAAAAATGATTTTTTCGGTAATTATTTTTTTTTCTTTTAATTCTCTTTACTTTTTTTTCTTTTTGCATAACATAGACATGACCTATGACCAATGGGCACCATTGGCATGGCCAATAGTTATCAGTTTTTCCAAAACCCACAATTCGGTCCCCCTCATTTTACTGCTGCTTCTTGTCGGAAGGTTTTCACCTGCGAGCTGATCACATACTATGCAAAAAAGTCAAGCTCTTCAGGCCCACATGGATGCATTCTTATCAATAAAGTATGATAGATGGAAATGTCTATTTACGGATAAAGGGCACATAAAATATCAATCCTATTAAATTATCTTAACCCTAAAATCTTAACCATACATAGGGTTTTTTTACGTTGGTGTCAGATCATTGGGTTGGGGTTGGGGGGGGGGGGGGGGGGAATAAAATGTGAAAGAAGCTCCACTGATCGGGGGGGGGGGGGGGAATAAAAATGTGAAAGAAGCTCCACTGATCAAAGGTGGGCTCAAGTTGGCTCGATTTGAGCCCCTTATAGCTGACCAAAAATTCTCTGCTCCTATAATCCTAAATTGGACCCTTTACATCGCAGCAACACTAACGGCAGTATCAGAACACCCATTTTGTCTGTCCTTTTATTTGGACCATTTGTCAAAAATCTAAATCTCAATATAGTTGGTTGGGACTTCAATTCCAGACGCCAGGCTACATTCTAGAACTCAATAATTACATGTTATAAACTTATGACCTTCTTTTATTAAAGATTAGTATCGCTTCTTCAATTCTGATTCTGTTGTATATATAAATGTCTTCTACCACCACTTTTGTCCTGGACTTAACAAACAAGACAGGGTGGCAAAGATCTAAGTGGCTCATTAGGTGGGTCCATCTTATAGCAAAGACTTCACAAACGAGCCAAGTGGGAAAATTCTAAGTCGCTCATTAGGTGGGCCTATCTTATAGATTTTAAGGTTGGTCAATGCAAAGAAGATCATGGGACTTTCAACCACAAATGAATGATCTCATTTGGTGAAATCTTGCCATTACATTAATGTACCAAGTTGGCTAAATCCTAAAGTCTGTGTCTGTCGCGACCCCGGACCGGGACTAGGGGAAAAGAGGCCGAGTCCGGGATCGGGACACGGTGGGGTGATGCCGCGCCACGTGCATTTCTTTGGCTAAACCGCACACGGTGTGGAAAGAACATTTATCCGTGTACGTGATTTCCCACAGGGTTCCACGGTGAGGATTATCTTTACACATAATCTCACATGTAACCATATCAATTATATTCTCAAGATTGCGGAAGCGTGCAGCAAACCATGCTAATACCCTTCAAATCCATAAACAAGACTGATTTATGGTTAACATGACAAGATATCAGGATGAGCAATGATCATAAGCATATTTCCCCAAAAGTAAAGTTAAGTATATTTATAAAATATCAGTTGATTAATGCCCCCAAAATAACGGTCAACAAAGACCGTACAACCAAATAAAACCTAAAGTAAAGATATCATAAGTTCCCAAAGTGTATCGTTCTCAAGGCAAGGCCGAATGTCTACATGACATCATCGGCTTGCCACTCAATCACTCGCTGCGGTTCACCGACCGCCTCCTCCGGCTCCTCCTCAACGGCAATAAGCTCGGGACCTGAGTACCAAAATAAATGGATCAGACACGACGGTCTGGCAGGTGGGTGAAAAGACATAACAATAATTCAAAACAATGATGCCTTTTGAAATATAGAAAAATCTAGATAAGCAATGAATTTTATAAAGAATGATGCCTCATGTAAAAGAGATACGTATGCGATAAAATCATGTAGAGGTACCAATCATTCGGGGACTAACAAGATGGCAACCACACAAAGCTAAATCCTCTCTCACAAAAGTGATAAGAGCACATCGGGACATTGACCTCAGTCACACGAGGTGAGGAGAATCAACGACGTTAACCTCAGTCACACGAGGTGAGGAGAATCAACGATTTTTATATAATAAATACATATAATACTCTACGGGACCACGGTAGCGAACCGGGTATATCGGGGCGAGGCGGGAACCATGCTGCAGCGGGTATAACTGAAGGGGGATATCCAAACCGGTGGATCAAACCGATAATGTTATCCAAGCCGAGTGGTGCCGACTCATAGGTAACATGCGAAAATCAAAGCAATAAATACACATAACGGGGCGGGAACTCATAGGTACAAAACGTATGAAAGTCGGGACGGGTCTAAACAAATTAGCAATATAGTAACACAATATTCTCGGTTCAAAAGTACTCACAAATCACAGGTTGAAATCTCAAAATAGGGGATTGATTGAAAATCAAATACAAATAGTTTCCAATATCTTTACAGGCTAACAAAAAGGGTTTCGAGAATTGAATCAGTGCGAATAGGGTCCCGTATGTCGGTTATGATGAAATTTTGGTGCTCTTTAAGAGTTAGGGACATTCCGGGTCCTTATACACATTGGTCAATCTAGAAGACCTCATGGAATCTCCATGATGAGGTTCCTCCTTCTTCCGGACTTCATATAACGCCTTACATGGCATTGGGGCTCCATACAATACCTCCCCAAGCCTAAAATAAGTTTCAAACCCTTAGGCATTGACCCATGACAGACAGGCAGTTCGCTCGAGCGAACTGGGAGGTTCGCTCGGGCGAACAGCTCTCTGTTTGGGGTTCGCTCGAGCGGACTTTAAGGTTCGCTCGAGCGGACCTGTTCAGATTATGTTGGATCAGGTTGGCTCGAGCGATCAGAGGGGTTGGCTCGAGCCAACGAGGTTCTGTGACGGGTTCGCTCGAGCGATGTGTCACGGTCGCTCGAGCGAACTGTCCAGAAACTCATTTCTGAGTACAGTCCGTTCCTTCCTTTTCTCCTCCTTTGGGCATCCTTTCATACATACAATTGAGGGTCTCAAACCCTCCTTTCAACCCCATTCAATTCATCATCAACTCCTCTTACAACTCCTCTCATAAATCATTCATTTCTCCATCACTTCCACCTCATACAATGCAAGACATCTCCGTAAATGCAAATCCATAAATGATCATAATGATCTAAAAGCAAGACAATAAAACATATGTTCTCCAATAGGACTATAAGTAGCCTAACATTATGCATGTTTCCAAAATCATGAAAACTCATAAAGATGACTTGGGTAAAAGCAATAAATGAGAGTTCAAATCTTTAATAGCAAGAAAACAAGAAATCAATCCATTCATCCACTTGCCTGGGGTCCAATGCAAATCAAATTGAGCTCTAGAAACCTCTTAAGCCCACAATCAAACACCTATACACAAAAACCCCAAATCCAAACCCTAGATTATCAAAACCCAATTAAAACAAAACGGAATCTTCCAATAAGTGAAATGGAGTTATCCTAGGGCTAAACAAATAAGATTATAAAACTTTTAGGAAGATCACTTACAAAGAAGTTCTTCAAAAGCAAGGTGTTGTCCAAAGAAAGTCTTGGAGTGGGCGGTTTTCTTCAAAAATGGTGTCAAGACGAAGCCCTTGAGATGAGGAAGAAGATTATAGTCTCAAATTTTCCATTAGCACTGGCTTAGTGGGGGATTGAAGATGAAGAAGCAAGAAAAGGATAAGGGAAAACCCTTAGGGCTGGCATTTCTCTTCTCCTCTAGGGTTTTTTTCCAGAAATGGGAAAAAGAAGAAGAAACTTTCTATATATAGTAAGTGGGGATGGGGCCCACAACTTAAAAGATTTCTCGGGCTCAAAACATGGTTTTCGGGGCTTCAAACGAATTCGACGAAGAAGACAAAGTTGATCGGCAAAATTTCTAGTTTCCAAAAAGTATATATTTTGCACATTTTGGTGACATTGAAATTGGTGTCCAGATTTTGGGTAAAAAGACCATTTTGCCCTCAATTAGTGAAAAATCGGGTTTAAGTTCTTCGAATGAAAACGATGTCCTCATGGAAGTTGTAAGGATTAACAAGATAAGTCCAATGGGGTTAAAAACACGATTCTTGAAAATCATCGGTAAATCCCCAATCTCGCACAATTCGTAACAAGAACCCCCAAAGGGTCCCACAAGTAAAAAGGCTCTCCAAATTCCCCAAAGCTATTATAAAAGCTATTCTAATCCCCAACTAATCCAAAAACCACTAAACTCACTAAACTAAAATACAACTTAATCAACTCTAAACGAGGTCTCTCGGGTCGGGGTCTTACATCCTCCACCCCTTAGGACATTTGGTCCCCCAAATGGAAATTAAAACTCACCTCCGGTAGGAGATGTGGGTACTTCCTCTGAACTTGATCCCGTAATTCCCAAGTTGCTTCTTCCGGTCCATGATTCTCCCAAAGTACCTTGACCCACTGAATAGTCTGAGTTCTCAATTCTTGTTCCTCGGTGTCAATGATCTGCTTAGGCTTCTCAACATAGGTCGCATCTTCTCGAGTTTCCAACGGCTCATAACAGAGTATGTGTAGCCTGTCGGGAACGTACTTCTTCAACATGGACACATGGAAAACATTGTGTACGCCGGAAAGTTCAGGTGGTAAGGCTAACCGATAAGCCACATCACCAATCCTACTCACAATGTCGTACGGTCCAATGTATCTCCTAGATAATTTGCCCTTCTGTCCAAACCTCAAAGTTCCACGGGTAGGTGACACTTTCAAGAAAACCTTATCTCCTTCTTTAAATTGTAAATCCCTTCTGTGAGAGTCTGCATAACTCTTCTGTCTACTCTGAGCCACTTTCAGACGTTCTTGGATCAACTTGACTTTGTCACTCGTCTCACTGACAATGGTCGGTCCATGGAAACTGCGAGTACCGACTTCTTCCCAACAAATAGGTGTTCTACACCTTCTGCCATACAAAGCCTCAAAAGGTGCCATACCAATACTCGAATGAAAACTGTTGTTGTAAGCGAACGCACACAACGGTAAGGCTTCATCCCACTGAGTCTTAAAATCTAACACACAAGCTCGTAGCATATCCTCAAGTGTCAGAATTGTCCTCTCCGACTGACCATCGGTCTGTGGGTGATAGGCTGTGCTGAACTGTAACCTCGTACCCATAGACTCATGCAATGTCTTCCAAAATCTTGAGACAAATCTACTGTCTCTATCGGATGTGATGGAAACTGGCTGTCCATGACGACTGACAATCTCTGTGACAAACAACTGTGCCAAAGTTAACATATGCATTTTCTTCCCAGTTTTCATCGGTAGGAAATGAGCTGACTTGGTGAGACGGTTCATTATGACCCAAATAGCATCATTGCCCTTACTAGTCTTTGGTAAACCCGATATGAAATCCATGGTAATGTGCTCCCATTTCCATTCCGGAATCTCTAATGGCCGTAGTAACCCTGGAGGCTTCTGATGTTCTGCCTTGATCAACTGACATGTCATACAACGAGAGACGAAAGCTGCTATCTCTCTCTTCATGTTATTCCACCAAAATCTGCCCTTCAAGTTTTGGTACATCTTCGTACTGCCCGGGTGTATGGAATACTTAGTATTGTGAGCCTCGGTCATGATATCACTTCTCAAGTCCTCCAAGTTAGGCACACATAAACGGTCTCGATAGTACAAAACTCCATCCACAACCCGAAAATCCGGACGATCTGCTAAGTGCTCAAAGATCTTAGCCAACTCTGGGTCTTGCAACTGATTCTCTTTGATCTTCTGAATGAAAGAAGGCTCTGACACTGACATGTTTGCTAACATGACACCCTCTCTTAGTGGCTGAAAATCTACACCCAACTCTTCTAACTGCTGTACCACATAAGTTCCACGAAGACTGGTCATGCTCACTGACATTCTGCTCAAGGCATCTGCAACTACATTCGCCTTCCCCGGGTGATACTTAAGTGGAAAATCATAGTCCTTGATATATTCCATCCATCTTCTCTGCCTCATGTTCAACTCCTTCTGAGAAAACAAGTACTGTAGACTACGGTGATCGGAGTGAACCTCAAATTTCTCTCCATAGAGGTAGTGTCTCCACATCTTCAAAGCTAAAACAACTGCTGCCAACTCGAGGTCATGTGTTGCATAGTTCTTCTCATGATCTTTCAGCTGCCGGGATCCATATGCAACTACCTTCCCATCTTGCATTAACACGCATCCAAGTCCAACATTGGAAGCATCGGTAAAAATGGTAAAACCGCCGCTCCCAGATGGCAAAGTAAGGACTGGAGCTGTAGTCAATCTCTTCTTCAGCTCTTGGAAACTAGCTTCACACTTGTCTGTCCAAACATATGGTGCATTCTTCCTTGTCAACTTCGTCAAAGGTGACGCAATCGACGAAAATCCTTGCACAAACCTCCGATAATATCCTGCCAATCCAAGAAAACTCCTGATTTCTGATGCATTCTTCGGTCTATCCCAATTCATGACTGCCTCAACCTTGGACGGGTCCACTGATAATCCTTCCTTAGAGATGATTTGACCCAAAAATGTGACTTGGTCCAACCAAAATTCACACTTACTAAGTTTTGCAAACAATTGATTCTCCCTCAGAAGCTGGAGTGCTATTCTCAAATGTTCCTCATGCTCTTCTTTGGTCTTGGAATACACCAAAATATCATCAATAAACACTACTGTAAACTGATCCAAATACTCCGCAAATATTTTGTTCATCAATGCCATGAAAACTGCCGGTGCATTAGTCAAACCGAATGGCATCACTAGAAACTCATAGTGTCCATATCTTGTCCGAAAGGCTGTTTTTGGTACATCTGAATCTCTAACTCTCAACTGATGGTAGCCTGACCTCAAATCGATCTTCGAAAAGTAAGCAGCTCCTTGCAACTGATCGAACAATTCATCTATCCTTGGCAATGGATATTTGTTTTTGATGGTCACTTGGTTCAATCTTCTATAGTCAATACACATTCTCATGGAGCCATCCTTCTTCTTCACAAATAAAACTGGTGCTCCCCACGGTGACACACTAGGTCTCACAAAACCTTTGTCCAAAAGTTCTTGCAATTGCATCTTCAACTCTCCCAATTCTGCCGGGGCCATTCTGTAAGGTGCGATAGATATCGGAGCGGTCCCCGGTAACAGCTCAATAGTGATGTCTATCTCTCTAATGGGTGGCAATCCTGGTATCTCTTCCGGGAAAACATCCGGAAACTCACAAACAATTGGGATCTCCTCCACCCCTTGGGACCGTTTATCCTCCGTGATAAACGCCAAATAACCCTCACAACCACTTTTTAGAAGTCTATCAGCCTTCAACGCTGAAATAAACCCTGCACCAGAATTACTCCTTTCTCCCTGGAACAACACCCCTGCTTGGGTCTCCTCTAACTTAAAAGTTAAGGTCTTATGGAAACAATCCATAGTAGTATGGTATCCTGCTAACCAATCCATCCCTAGGATGACATCAAAATCCTGCATGTCCAACAAAATGAGATCTGCCGGTAATACTACTTCTCCTATCATGACTGGACAACTAGGGTAAAAAGTTCTACAAACAACTTCCTTACCTAAAGGGGTAGTCACAGTCAAAATGAAACTCAACTCTCTAGCATGCATATCAATCAACTTAGCAAATTTTGGAGATAGGAATGAGTGAGTAGAGCCAGGGTCAAACAAAACGTTAGCATCAAAACCACAGACAAGAAGTGTACCTTCCACTACATTGCCTTCAGCCTCTGCATCAGCTCTATTGACAGCATAGAGTTGTGCCCTCTGTAGTGGCCTGTTTTGTCCTTGCTGTTGCCTGCCTTGTTGTGCATTCCTGTTCTGATTTTGAGGACGCTGATTCTGATTTTGATTCTGCCCTTGCTGACGGGCCTGTTGTTGCTGTTGTTGCTGTGGCCTAAACTGTTGCTGAGGTGCCTGTTGTTGTAGTGGTCTTGCTTGATTCTGGACCACTAATGCATTCTGAGGTGGTGCCTGACGCTGTGCTCCTTGCTGCTGCCTATTATGTCTATCAGGCCTTGGACAATCCTTCATTTGGTGGTTCATGGAGCCACATCTAAAGCATGCTCCTGTAATAAAACGGCAATTGGCACTCTCGTGGTTTTTCCCACAGTGGATACAGACCACTGGATTCTGCACATTCTGCTCCTGCCTTTGCCTTTTGTTCTGATTGTTTCTTTACTGATAGTTTTGCTGCTGGCCTTGACCCTTTCCTTGGTTCTTGATGATCTTGTTGTGGAAGTTCTCAAATTTGTATGCTCTCTTGACAGCTTCTTCAAAGGTAACGGGTGGTACAACCCCGGTAGCATCCCTCTCAATAATCGGGTGAAGTCCCTCAAGGAACTTGGTTATCTTCTTCTCAACCGTGTCTATCAGTTCTGGAGCATACCTTGACAATCTCTCGAATTTGGTAAGGTATTCGAGGACCGTCATGTTCCCTTGCACAAGTTGTTGAAATTCTGCTGCCTTTTGTCTCTTGACATGTGCAGGTACATATTTCTCTCCGAATTGTCTCTTGAAGTTAATCCAAGCTTCTGCATCAGCCATTGTCCTGTATTCTCCCTTGACGGTCTTCCACCAAATATCTACTAAACCCACAAACATAGAGGCTGCAAGCTGTACACGTTCTACACCGGTACATATGAATATCTCAAATATGTTTTCGGTGTGCTCAAGCCAATCATCTGCTGCCATTGGATCCTCAGTCCCCAAAAATTCTTTCGGTCCTCTCTTCCTAAACCGCTCATACAACACATTAGGATCATTCCCTCTAATATTCACCGGACCAGGTGGTGCAACTGGGATTGGTTCCGGTCTCCTCTCTAATATCCCCAACAAATGTGCCTGCATTTGAGCTATCTCCCTAGCATGATCCTCGTCCTTCTTAAGCATCTGTTCTTGCAATCTGGTCTGTGTCTCATATGCTTGTGCTTGGAGCCTAGCCTGGTTCTCATTTGCCTGGCGTTGTTGGTCAATCATAGCCTGCATCATCTGTTGGAATTGGTTCTGCATGTTGTTGTCTTGTGGTTCCTCTGCAATAGGCTCTGTATTCTCACTGTTACTGGCAATGTGATTACTGTTTGCTGTTCTTTTGCGAGGTGGCATAATGCTGCAAAACAAATTGTTAGCACATATGAATCAAGTACAGGGTGGTCACACATTGCTCACACGATTCTATCTAACGAATCCTCGCCACGTACTTAAGATTTCTAGTTTCTTTTAATTGCCTGAACATGTCCCGCTCTGATACCCATCCTGTCGCGACCCCGGACCGGGACTAGGGGAAAAGAGGCCGAGTCCGGGATCGGGACACGGTGGGGTGATGCCGCGCCACGTGCATCTCTTTGGCTAAACCGCACACGGTGTGGAAAGAACATTTATCCGTGTACGTGATTTCCCACAAGGTTCCGCGGTGAGGATTATCTTTACACATAATCTCACATGTAACCATATCAATTATATTCTCAAGATTGCGGAAGCGTGCAGCAAACCATGCTAATACCCTTCAAATCCATAAACAAGACTGATTTATGGTTAACATGACAAGATATCAGGATGAGCAATGATCATAAGCATATTTCCCCAAAAGTAAAGTTAAGTATATTTACAAAATGTCAGTTGATTAATGCCCCCAAAATAACGGTCAACAAAGACCGTACAACCAAATAAAACCTAAAGTAAAGATATCATAAGTTCCCAAAGTGTATCGTTCTCAAGACAAGGCCGAATGTCTACATGACATCATCGGCTTGTCACTCAATCACTCGCTGCGGTTCACCGACCGCCTCCTCCGGCTCCTCCTCAACGGCAATAAGCTCGGGACTTGAGTACCAAAATAAATGGATCAGACACGACGGTCTGGCAGGTGGGTGAAAAGACATAACAATAATTCAAAACAATGATGCCTTTTGAAATATAGAAAAATCTAGATAAGCAATGAATTTTATAAAGAATGATGCCTCATGTAAAAGAGATACGTATGCGATAAAATCATGTAGAGGTACCAATGATTCGGGGACTAACAAGATGGCAACCACACAAAGCTAAATCCTCTCTCACAAAAGTGATAAGAGCACATCGGGACATTGACCTCAGTCACACGAGGTGAGGAGAATCAACGACGTTAACCTCAGTCACACGAGGTGAGGAGAATCAACGATTTTTATATAATAAATACATATAATACTCTGCGGGACCACGGTAGCGAACCGGGTATATCGGGGCGAGGCGGGAACCATGCTGCAGCGGGTATAACTGAAGGGGGATATCCAAACCGGTGGATCAAACCGATAAGGTTATCCAAGCCGAGTGGTGCCGACTCATAGGTAACATGCGAAAATCAAAGCAATAAATACACATAACGGGGCTGGAACTCATAGGTACAAAACGTATAAAAGTCGGGACGAGTCTAAACAAATTAGCAATATAGTAACACAATATTCTCGGTTCAAAAGTACTCACAAATCACAGGTTGAAATCTCAAAATAGGGGATTGATTGAAAATCAAATACAAATAGTTTCCAATATCTTTACAGGCTAACAAAAAGGGTTTCTAGAATTGAATCAGTGCGAATAGGGTCCCGTATGTCGGTTATGATGAAATTTTGGTACTCTTTAAGAGTTAGGGACATTCCGGGTCCTTATACACATTGGTCAATCTAGAAGACCTCATGGAATCTCCATGATGAGGATCCTCCTTCTTCCGGACTTCATATAACGCCTTACATGGCATTGGGGCTCCGTACAATACCTCCCCAAGCCTAAAATAAGTTCCAAACCCTTAGGCATTGACCCATGACAGACAGGCAGTTCGCTCGGGCGAACAGCTCTCTGTTTGGGGTTCGCTCGAGCGGACTTTAAGGTTCGCTCGAGCGGACCTGTTCAGATTATGTTGGATCAGGTTGGCTCGAGCGATCAGAGGGGTTGGCTCGAGCCAACAAGGTTCTGTGACGGGTTCGCTCGAGTGATGTGTCACGGTCGCTCGAGCGAACTGTCCAGAAACTCATTTCTGAGTACAATCCGTTCCTTCCTTTTCTCCTCCTTTGGGCATCCTTTCATACATACAATTGAGGGTCTCAAACCCTCCTTTCAACCCCATTCAATTCATCATCAACTCCTCTAACAACTCCTCTCATAAATCATTCATTTCTCCATCACTTCCACCTCATACAATGCAAGACATCTCCGTAAATGCAAATCCATAAATGATCATAATGATCTAAAAGCAAGACAATAAAACATATGTTCTCCAATAGGACTATAAGTAGCCTAACATTATGCATGTTTCCAAAATCATGAAAACTCATAAAGATGACTTGGGTAAAAGCAATAAATGAGAGTTCAAATCTTTAATAGCAAGAAAACAAGAAATCAATCCATTCATCCACTTGCCTGGGGTCCAATGCAAATCAAATTGAGCTCTAGAAACCTCTTAAGCCCACAATCAAACACCTATACACAAAAACCCCAAATCCAAACCCTAGATTATCAAAACCCAAATAAAACAAAACGGAATCTTCCAATAAGTGAAATGGAGTTATCCTAGGGCTAAACAAACAAGATTATAAAACTTTTAGGAAGATCACTTACAAAGAAGTTCTTCAAAAGCAAGGTGTTGTCCAAAGAAAGTCTTGGAGTGGGCGGTTTTCTTCAAAAATGGTGTCAAGACGAAGCCCTTGAGATGAGGAAGAAGATTATAGTCTCAAATTTTCCATTAGCACTGGCTTAGTGGGGGATTGAAGATGAAGAAGCAAGAAAAGGGTAAGGGAAAACCCTTAGGGCTGGGATTTCTCTTCTCCTCTAGGGTTTTTGCCAGAAATGGGAAAAAGAAGAAGAAACTTTCTATATATAGTAAGTGGGGATGGGGCCCACAACTTAAAAGATTTCTCGGGCTCAAAACATGGTTTTCGGGGCTTCAAACGAATTCGACGAAGAAGACAAAGTTGATCGGCAAAATTTCTAGTTTCCAAAAAGTATATATTTTGCACATTTTGGTGACATTGAAATTGGTGTCCAGATTTTGGGTAAAAATACCATTTTGCCCTCAATTAGTGAGAAATCGGGTTTAAGGTCTTCGAATGAAAACGATGTCCCCATGGAAGTGTAAGGATTAACAAGATAAGTCCAATGGGGTTAAAAACACGATTCTTGGAAATCATCGGTAAATCCCCAATCTCGCACAATTCGTAACAAGAACCCCCAAAGGGTCTCACAAGTAAAAAGGCTCTCCAAATTCCCCAAAGCTATTATAAAAGTTATTCTAATCCCCAACTAATCCAAAAACCACTAAACTCACTAAACTAAAACACAACTTAATCAACTCTAAACGAGGTCTCTCGGGTCGGGGTCTTACAGTGTGTACAATAGACTAGTCATTATTCCAAAAGTCCTATCATACTTTCTATATATATATAAAAACAGTCGTATCATATGTTTTACTCTTTTTTGGGTATCTCAACTAAGGGGCCGGAATCTGTTAGACTCACACATATAAGGAGACACAGTTCACACATACGATACAATAGCAGCTCACATGTACAAGGAGGGAAGAGGCCAAATTCCAAGCCTAGACCTCCCAACAAAAACTATCATTCTCATCTCATATGTCGTGAAAGGACCAAAAGCTCTTTCAAACCTCCACAGGATCCAAATTCTACAATCCCACCATAATGAAATGTTTTAAAAACTTTTTTTTTTGCTTGTGGCCCACTGGCCAGAAGGGAGGAAATCAAACCTCCCACCAGGGATCGATCCGTGGTGGGAGGGGTGGGAGTGAGAGGCCTTACCAACAGGCCCTCTCTGTATTCCCCAAATTATTTTAAAAACTTGATTGGACATCAATCCAACCTTATCGAGTCATGATAACCAATTAGTATCAAGTTCAATCATGGGAGTTGTATGGCCACTATAATAAGATATCATGGAGGAGAAAAAATTGCAAAAGAAAAAAAGAATTAAAAAACAGTTTAAAATTTAAAAGCCTTATTAATTTGTTTTCAAATGTTTTACAGTTTTGAATGGTATTTTCATTTTTAAAACACTTTTTAATGGATTCTTCGTATTTATCTTATTGATTTATTTTAAAATATTTTACAGTTTTGAATGATATTTTCATTTTTAGAATACTTCTTAAAGGATTTTTCTTATTTAATCTTACTTATTATATAAGTCAGCCACCTCTTCATTCTTCAACCAAGTTTGACCGGAGCTCAATTTCTCTTTTCCAAAACATTACGGCAAAGTATTTCAAATTTTCAATGAGTCAATACAAAGCTAAATCAATTGCTTTAAGACCGTTTGACTGTGAGAGAGAGAATTTGCTCTCTAGACTTTCGGAGATAGATGATTGAATCCTTGGATGGGTATGGTCAAACAAATGTGGGACAGGTGGCCCACGTTTACTTGACTAACCAAATTCTCACATAGTCCCAATATCTATCTACATTAGACTTGATTTTGCTCAAATAAGGAATAAATTACACATTTGTATTGATCATCTTTGAAATATATACCTATGCTTTCTAGCAGATGGCCAATTCATTAGAATAATTAGTGATAGCTGGGCCATGCATGAATAAGGAAGGGTATGTGATATGAATAGATTTTATTAGGTGAAGTGAAGGTCGACCCCACAACTCTAAAGTGGAGTGGATGGTCAGATATAATCCCTTGAAAAGGAAGACATGGTGATTATCTTAAAAGTGGCTTTGATTATAATAATTTTGTTTACTCTCTCCCACACACCGATGCTTTGTGGTCACAAACAATGGCTTATTAGTATTTAGAGAAGAAAAGGCCAATAGATAACATACCACCCTAGATCTTAGCCAAAAGGCCGGAAAAGTATAAGACACAATAATGGAAATGTGGTGATTCTAAAGATCTGTTAAAGTAGAAGTTTTCCAAGTAGAAATTGACCGTTGACTAGAAGTCTAGAAGTTGACCAAGTGATTCTAAGGATATGAGGTATGTAGAAGTCTAGACGTTGACCGTTGACTAGAAAGGAGGCATACAGGTGGGGAGGGAAAAAAACAAAAAGTCTACATGGACTAACTCATGGACATACTTCATGATTTTGGGGGGAAAATCACCTCTTGTAAAGTGATTTTCCCCCCAAAACCATGGAGTTAGTCCATGGGTTAGTCCATGTAGCAGTGCTCGGAAAAAAATGGTTGAATAGAATAGGGTGATCAATTCAGTGGGACCCACCATAGCTGAACTTTTTGAGTTTGCATTTTATTTTAATACAGTAGTATCGTATGATTTCATTCTCACGATATTTCAACATTTGATATTTTGAATATCACAATATTATCAAGAAAATATGCTATGGTATGCAAATATGATATTTACATCATGTAATTAATATGTATATAATTTTTTTTTTAACGGAAAAAAAATTATATGTATATAAAATTATAAATATGGCAGATTCCTGGGATAACTATTTTACTAGCAACATGGTTTTAAATAGGAGCCATTTGTGACCAATTCAATCTCATTTACCCTCTTGAATTGGATCTTATTTTAGTCTGACTCATGCAGGTGATTTCTTTTCTTTTTCTTTTTCTTTTTTTCTTTTTTTTGGTTATGTTGGGCTAATGGTCAAAAAGTGATACTTCTAGGTGAAGACCGAGAGATCAGTCCTAACAATGCAATCCAAACTAAAGTGTCAATGTCACTCAACCATAAGTGTGTAGGGCGGTTCTCATAGATTTTATGACAATAATTAAACTTGCACAATATATGGCTTTAAACTTTTTAGGACATAAAACTAACAATTACAAACACTTAATCATACTCATCCATCCAAAAGAGCAGGGAAACCAAAGATCAAAGGGGTAGGATTACCCTATATATGGGTTGTTTTTAACTGGCCTAAAGACTAAATTACAATGAAATATTTTCGTCCCCACTGCATGAATTGACATGTATCAAAGTGGACTGTACAGCAAGGTATAAGAATTTATTTGCTGACTCAATTTAACTTTCGGCTACGTTTAGGTCAATGTAATATCACCTGAATGAATATGATCGAGGACCTAGATGGAAAATTGACCTAGATGTAAAATTGACTTGTTTGATCATAACATCATTCCTGTGAGAGGTGCTTCTCATGGTTCCCATATATGGTGAATCACATATATTTAATCTCATCATACTCATTAACCCTCTATAAATTTTGATACTCATTCTAATTTTATATTTATTTGCATGCACTCACTATTAGATTGGATTTTATGAAAAATGTGATTTATATATTAAACCATTAAACTTTAAGACCCATAAATTAATAGTTGCGATGCTTAAATTGGGATGATTTTTTTCTTTAAAATTAATCGACAGTGAGACCTTTTTATCACTGTCTCCTAAAATTAATCCAAAGGTTGTCCCACAAGGGCTTAGTGTTTTTCTTTATCTGTCATAGGAACAGTGAAAATTACTCCATATATGCAGAGGGAAATTTTCATGACTGGCCAAACACTTCATTGGATCGAAATTGTCCATGGTGCTTGCGTGTGCTGCACGTCCACCCCTTCATGGCACACCAACTAAAACCACTTGATCCAAACTTGACATATCTATTGTAGGCCCCCAATTGATTATTTGGGAAATTGATACTAACTTCATCGAACGGCTGCTATTAGGATAACTTTGAAGTCCTAGAAAAAGGACTTATATTCGGATGGTTTCAAAGTAGTGCAAGGAGAGTTCCTAAACTCCTAACCCCATTTGTCATGCTCTCAAATGGGTCTCACAGGAAGCATCAAAAGGAAGACCACATATGGGTCAGTCTTTATGAGTGTGCGTAAGATTTAATGCGAAGAAATATAAATACGGTAGTGCAACAAGAACTTTGCAATCACCTTCGATTTCTATGGGACAAAGGAATCTTGTATTTCTACCTTTCACACATGCAATCAAAACCCTATTTATTGAGAAAAATTAATTTATTTTTTCTTTTTTCACAAAAAAAAATGTGTTGCACTGTACAACGGGATAGTAGTTTGCATGGAAAATTAGAACAATATTCTCTTTTATTGTGGAATCCTCTTGTCACATAAACACACCCGATCAAAACATGAAAAAAAAAACTGAAAAATGAATCCCCATAGACAGCAACTCCTCCAAAAAAAAAAAAAAATTTAAAAAAAATAAAACTACTCCAAATATCAATTTAGTCATCACTTAATTGTTAATATGCATATTTGTCCTTTTTTTCCTTCTTTCTCCTGATCTTTTGTAAGATGCTTCGCACGTTTATCTTTCACAAAGGTGTCGTTTAGTTCAAGACTGTATCTTTCACAAAGGTGTCCTTTAGTTCAAGACTGCCCACTAAACCAGAAGATGACAATGGCAGCGTGAAGGAAATGACAAATGGTTAGGAGCCGCGGCTGCATAGTTACATATGAAAGGACCATGGAAAAGGACATCGACAGGCATTTTTTAAAGAAGAATAACAAAACCCACAGCATCACATAGTGGGCACCACATGATGATTTGTTTTTGGCCAAGTTTGGGCCCTACTCTCTCTGTCAGAAACCATACACCCAGTATGAAGAAAATCGCAATAAAACAACCGACACCAAGCTGTTCATAGAATCTTTCATGTGTTTATGCCTTTCCTGCCATGATTCCTTCTCAAGTACTAAAGAAATTAGTCCATTAAGGAGATGACACACCATCTTATACTAACCTTTTTTTTTTTTTTTTTGCTTAAAAGGTTAATTGTATTGAAGAGAAAAAAGAATAAAAGAGTACACAGGCTCAGAGGAGCCCCCAAGAAGGAGCTAAGAAAGCTGAAACAAAAAAGGAGCCAAAGAAAGACTAAAGCTCAAAGTGAGGAGAAGCTTCAGTGATTCTCAAAAAATTAAAAATAGACCGGAGCTGATGGCTGCAAAAGGCCTTGGAGATCTTCTTGTTGTGCGTAGCCAAGAAAAATGCAACACACTGCCTTATCATCCAGCTTTGAACGATGCTCCTTTGGTACATGTGCAAAAAGCCTTGCACCCAAATACCTTCAAATGAGAATAAGAAACATTTTTACCTGTCCATACTCTCTCCAGAAGATCAAAATCCAAAGGAACTGAGGGAGACCTGTTAATCAGGTAAACGGCAGTCAGAATAGCTTCACCCCAAAATGGCTTGGGTAACTGTGCCACTCTAATCATGCATCTCATCTTTTCAAGAATAGTGCGGTTCATTCTTTCGGCTACGCCATTGTGCTGTGGAGTACCAGGAACTGTTCTTTCATGTCGAATACCATGCTTTGAGCAATAGCCTTTAAACTGGTTGGATGTGTACTCACCACCATTATCTGTGCGGAGACACTTCAAGAGCTTTCCTGTTTCTCTTTCAACCATGACATGAAACTGCTGAAATACTTGGAACACCTGATCCTTCGATTTCAACGCATAAACCCAGACTTTCCTGGATGCATCATCAATAAATGTGACAAAAAGCTTATTGCCACCCAATGACTCCACCTCCATGGGACCACAAACATCAGAATATACCAAATCCAACACATTAGATTTTATAGTTGATGTTTTAGAGAAAGAAACCATATGTTGTTTACCAAACAAACAATAATCACAAGGGTCAAGGGATGTACCTTTAGAGTATTGAATCAATCTTTCTTTGCCAATAACTGCAGTCCTTTCTCACTCATATCCCGGAGAATCCTCAGATTGCCAAACAAAAGGTGGTGGGCCCAATGATGCGCAGGAAAAGCGCAGTACTCACGATTGGTGGATCCGTGGTGAAGCTCTCGAGTTGGCTCTTCTCGATGGAGCGGACAGATGGGTGATCTGAGGATTCTCCGGGTTAAGTCTGGGCCTGGGCTCTGATACCACCTGTTGTGCGCGTGTATGCGGAAACGTGAATCAGCGATCGAACGAACAAATTAAACCACACAAGACAAACAATCACACACAAGAGAATTACGTGGTTCGGCAATCTTGCCTACGTCCACGGGAAAGAAAACTCGACTCTCCTTTAGGTTCACTCTTCTTTGTCTGTCTGTCTCTCATGGGTTACACATTACATCATATATATAATGTTCTCTTTCTTATTCCCTAAGAAACCCTATCTTAGTCAATAAGAAAGTCCCGGTACAATTACCAAAATACCCATGTCCATGAACCCAATTGGTCTGGACCTACTAAGCCCAACACTTCTTCAGGGAGAAGCAAAGACTGTCCTGCAATTGAGAAAGGATCTGATTGAAGGAGACAAGATGAGCTTCAAAAATGGCTGAATTCCTTGCCTTCCACAGAGCATAAATTACATTGATGAAGACCGCTGCCATGAATTTTTTACCATTTGTATCATTACCTGTAGATAGAGTATGCCAGAGAGAAGAAGCAGAGAAGATGGCGGGGTGCTGAGCATTAGCAGCTGGGAGAAGCCAATGCCGTAAGGATCTGGCTTGAGCACAAGAGAAGAAGATGTAAGATGCGGAATCTTCATCGTTACAGCAGACACTACATCTAGAAGCTAAGGAATAGCCAAGGCGCTGAAGATGAATTTCTGTTGGGGTCCTGTTGAGCAAGAGGCGCCACCCAAAGCAGCTTAGTTTATTAAGAGAGATACCATTCCAGATTAGGCCGGGCCATTGTAGAATAGGACCCCTGGATCTGATGATGTTCCAGGCTAACTTCATGGATAACTGGCCATCTGGAGCCCCTTTCCAGCTAAGAGAGTCTTTGGTAAGAATAGAAGGAGTCAGGTTGGAGGTGGCAAGGAAGAGCTGGTTTTGGACTGCTTCTCGAAGGTGAGCAGGGACGTGCCAGGAGTCTAAGTGGAAAGAGGGAAGCTAAGCTCTGATTCTGTGGAAAGTGCAAGTGCTGAAATTCAGAAGAGAAAGGTCCGTTTCCCCTCCAGGTATCATGCCAGACATCGATGTCCTGGCCATTCCCAAAGGTCCAGATACTGCCCTGGTGAAGGTGACGAGCAAGACTACGAATTCTCTTCCATATACACGAGCCATAGATGGTGTTATTAGGGTTCCAGATGGTAGTGAATTTGAAATACCTGTTCTTGAACCAGCTGGACCAGAGGGAATTCATAGTAGAAGCCTGCCAGCCAAGCTTGAGGAAAGAAGCTGCATTTACTTCTTTGAGTCTTCGAATGTCGAGATCACCTTCTACTTTGGGGAGGGTAACTTGAGCCCAACTCTCATAGCTGATCTTTGAAGAAGACGCGTTCCCAAACCAAAGAAACTGGCGCATCAGCCTCTTAATGGCTTTGCAAATAGAAACAGGAAGAGGGAGAATGGCAGCTATGTGTATGGGAATGCAAGATAGCACATGCTTGATGAGGGTGAGGCAGCTTGCGAAGGAGAGAAATTTAGCTTTCCAAGCAGATAACCGAGCATTAATGGAGTCTAAAAGAGGAACGAAGTGAGCACGCTTTGGAGTGCTGAAGACTATTGGGAAACCCAAGTATTTGAGCTGAACCAGGCTCTCTTGCATGCCTAGGATGGAGCAGATCCTTGACTTCCTTCTGCGACCGCAATTGCCAATTAGGAGCTGACTTTTGTGGAGGTTGAAATGTTGGCCAGACGAGGATTGGTATAATTCAAGCAGATCTTGCAGAGCTAGCAGACCAAGGCAATCTCCTTTCATAAGGATGATGATATCATCGGCATAAAGCAGGTGGCAGGGGGTAGAGGGGACTGTGGAAAGGGGGGAGAGGATCCCTTGGGATTGGAGGTTAATGAGATGGAGGCTGAGGATTTCTTCTGCGATGATGAATAGGTATGGGGATAATGGATCGCCTTGCCTTAGGCCACATGAGGAGCTGAAAAATCCATTGGGAGAGCGGTTGATCAGGACAGAGCATCTGGAGGTGCAGACACATTCTTTGATAAGAGAGATCCAAGCTTCAGAGAAGTTGAAGAATCTGAGGGCAGAGAAAAGGAAAGACCAATTGAGTTTGTTAAAAGCTTTGGAAATGTCTAATTTAAGGCAAATTGACCCTTTGCTAAGCTTGCAATTAAGCTTCTGGAAGAGCTCAAAAGCCAAGGTAGAATGGTGCTGGATGGATCTGCCTTTGATGAAGGCAGCCTGATGGTGGGTGTGAGGACCCGTCCCTAGAGATACCTAGTGGGACCCAATTTGACCAAGTCAACCATAGGTTATCCTATTTAATAGGTGATTAGCATGAGTAGTTAGTAATTCCCATTAATTTAGCCTAGTTTATAAGGTTAGGACCCTTGTGAGATTAATAGTGGCCCCCTAGATTTAATTAGCCAATTAGATGCCTTAGTTCCTAATTCTAGATGGGTTTCCCTTAGAGAGTTGTGCATTTAATCTTAGAATGACCCAACTACCCATAGCCTAACCCATTAACCCATTAATTATATGAGGGCACTCTAGTCTTCCTACCCCACATTTTCCCTCCTTTTTAAAAATTTCAATATCTTAAATGACCTTGGCCTCCTTTATTCTCTACCAAGTAAACATGGGCACTTTTGTCATGATAATTAGCCTACCTTTATTGCCCTTAGGCTCCTTTATTCACAACCACTTATTTGAGGATACTTTAGTCATTATATGAGAATACCTATACTACCCTAGTCATTATCCTTTATTTCTATTAACCACCAAGGGCCCTTTAGTCATTTTATTTTAACATTCCCTAAATACCCTCATCCTTATTCTAAACTTACACTAGCAAGAGAGGGCACCTTGGACATTCTCCATCCCACCATTTCCTATAAAAGAAACCTACTACAACCATTTCAAACATTTCCTACACTCATTTCCTCTCATTTCACTACAATTCTCTCCTAGATCTCTCTCCCCTCTCCAAGCTAAGGTAATCTCCTTCCCCCTTTTCAATTTCCTTGTAAAATAGTCATTTCTCTTAGATTTCTCTTCCTTATGCATTTCTCTCTTTGGGAATGGGTGTAGAGATTGTAGATTCAGCTATGGGAGTGATCTTAGAGATATTGGAGTGGAGCCCAAGCTATTTGAGGAGTGGAGCCCAAGCTATTTGAGGAGCTTTCTTCCTAATTAGGCAAGTAGACATGCTTAGATTCTTTAATTAAATTGATTAACATGCTTAGATTGGTAATTACTGTCTTTTATGGATGTTTGGCATGATTTCTGTATTTGAATGGTTGATTGGATGATAAGATGTATAGAATTGTTAGTCTAAGCTCTTTTTATGTGTATTTGGCCATAAATGGATGAGAATCCCCCATTTGGAAGATCAATGGCCCACTTGTGATGAGATCATGATATAGGAGATGTGTTTGATGTTTGGAAGTGTTTGGTGAAGATTGGAATGAAAAGGGAGAAATCCAGGAATTATGGTACTTGCAACAGCATTCAGCTAGGTTGGCCGAGCTCAGTGCCTGGTTGGCCGAGCTCAGAGTAGGTTGGCCGAGCTCAGTGTATGTAGTGACCTTTCCCAGATTTGGACCCTTTTATGATTTGATCAAGTGTGGACCCCGTTGACCTTCCATTTGGATTGTTTGTGATTTGCCAAACACGAGTCAAGGGCTGGGCTTAACCTTGACCCGTGTGGCCACCTAAGTAGGGTCTTGGGTTGTAAAACGAAATCTGATTCAAGGGTTATGGATGTCTTATGATGCTAAATACCTACAGGAGCACCAAGGATACTTAATAAGCATCTGGGACTCCGTGATCACTGTCTTAGGTGAAGTGGGACCTTGACCTGAATAGAGGGGCAGCAATCATCGATGGATTTGTGATATGTGGTACTTATATTGTGAAACGGACACTAAGGCTGACTGGTAGATCCGAACCTTGGATGTAGACCTCGAGAGGTACTATAAATCAGGGCATTGCACTTAGGCTCTGATCCATGATCACGGTCCGTATTGGATAAGATGTCAGGACATGGCACTTGAAGTCCTGACCGGTAATATTTGGAACTTAACGGTCGATACTGATAGACGGACTGTATATTGAGATAATACTAATTAAGCGTATAGAGAAGCGGAGTTTACAAGGGTATGCATTATTAACTGTTGGGAACCACAAGGATGGATTAGCTATACCCGAACTCCGTGCCTCGTATCCTTAACTACTATCATCTCATATTAAGGATAATAGGGCTATCCAGTTTGGAGTACCCCCACCTAGTGATCTGTAGATTTGTGGTTGTATGATTGGTCTGCCGAGGGTTATGATGCCGGCATGGACATTGATATTGATTAGTCTGCCGAGGGTTATGATGCCGGCATGGACATTGATATTGTGATGTGATTGACACAATAGGTACCAGGTGTGGGTGGGGTACTGAGACCGCTGGCGCTCGGACCGGGTGTATGGATGGACGGTGATATTGATCTGGCATGTAAGTCCAATGACTGGGACTTGGCCATGGCTATGGATATTGTTGGTTGATATAGCACGTAAGACCAATGGCTGTGACTTGGCTGTGGCTATGGACATTGATGGATTCTTGTACGCTCCTATTCGACGTGACGACAGCTGTGGGTGGCTATGACCCCATGGTTGGTGTCCATCGACAGTTGTTGGGACGACGACAATGGGCTGGCCCTGACCCCCCACGTCCTCTGTACTTCAACTGTGGACGTACCTTTGTGTGCTTCTATGTATGTATATTGGATGTATGAATATTATATATTATGGATATCATTGTTTATTGTCTTTAACTGCCGCCGTTGATATAGTTGGATCTGGATGCGATGGTTACGACTATGGTAAGATTACTTCCTCAGGTTACTTCCTTTGTTTACTTCTACTACTGATAACTCTGATGTGCTTGTATGATTTATATGATGTCTTAATGATGATGGATTCTCTGATTTACTTGTTATGCTCTATCAAACATCTGTTATATCAATATCTCGATTATCGTTCATGCACTACACTTTACACCGTTTTCTGTTGCACTCTGATATTTTATATTATTATCGAGATACTAATCATGCAGGTACAGCTGGGATCAGGTATGGTCTTATTCCCTATCTAATGATATTATGTATTGCCATCTAAACTTGCCTATTTACCTGGCTCATCGAGCCTGACCCAATCCTTGGTGTTTTCAGGTATCTTCTCTTCCGCTTTCTTGATTGGTAGAATTGCTTGGCAGCTGATCCGTTGCCGCAGGGTTCAGAGAATGATGCAGTTGGTGCATCGTGAGGCGTCTATCATATAGATCTCTATTCTTTCCTTTTCTTATAGCTGGCCGTGTTGGCCTAGGACTGAATAGTTAGTTTAATTATGGAAAGTACCTTGTAATCTTTTAAAGTGAAATAAAATTTTAGGGCCTTGTCCATTTACCTGCTCATATGAGATTCACACTTGATTATATTATTGGATTTTCCGCATCTCTTGGGTACTTTCTCGTAGCGCCCCGAGATTCGAGGCGCCCGGATTTTGGGGCGTTACAGTGGGAGATCAGCTTAGGAAGGATAGAGGTGAGCCTGGAGGTAAGGATTTTAGAGATGATTTTGTAGGAGAAGTTCAACAAACTAATAGGTCTGAAATCAGCAAAGGTTTCAGGGGATTTGGATTTTGGGATGAGAGCTAGGAAGAAGGCATTGGAGTCTTTGAGGAGTTTTTTGGTTTGAAAGAGGTGTTGCAATGCCTTGATGACTGTTTGACCTATAATTCCCCAAGCGAAGGTATAGAAGGCACCATTGAATCCATCAGGACCCGGAGAGCTGTTCCTCTTTAGAGCAAAGACTGCCTCTTTAATTTCAGATCCCGAAGGCATAGAGATAAGAGTGGAGTTTTCCAAGTCTGAAACTTTCGGGCTGTCTGTCTGAAACAGGATGCGATGGGGCTGACCTTCATGAGGTTTGAAGAGATTAGAGAAGAAGTCCACTGCTTGGCCTTGGATAGTTAGAGGATCGTCTGTTTGAATACCATCAACTGAGATGTGGTAAATGCGGTTGAAAGAGCTCCTTGCCTTAGCTGATTGGTGGAAGAACTTTGTGTTCTTGTCTCCCTCTTTTAGCCAAGAGATTCTGGACCTCTACTTCCAGTGGATCTCTTACGCTTTAAGGGCGTCATGAAGGCCAAGCTTAGCAGCCATGAGAGCATTCCAAAGAGAGTCAGAAGGAGAAGAGTCAAATCTCTGTTGGCAGCACAAAACATTAGCCTCGGCAAGAAAGATGTTTTTGTGGATCTGACCATAGGTGTGTTTGCTCCAAATCTTGAGGGCCTGCTTAAGAGCCTTAAGCTTTTGGGCGAGAATGAACTGAGGGTTTCCTTCTGTGGTAGATTCCCAGCTGGATTTGACAACATCAAGGAAGGAGGGGTGGAGAAGCCATTTGTTTTAAAATTTAAAGGGGGCATTGAGGACAGGGAAAGGGTTTGAGTGGTTAAGAAGAATTGGACTATGGTCAGATGAAAGCCTAGGAAGGTGAAGGATAGAAGGGTCTGGGTAGCTAGCCAGCCAATGGGGGTTAACTAGTGCTCTATCCAATCTAGCAGCTACGTAGGAGAGACCCTGCCTGTTGTTTGACCAAGTGAATTTACTACCAGTGAAGAAAAGGTCTGAGAGACCTGCTTGCATAACAGCTGCTTGGAAGTCTTTGAGAGAGGAGGGGGTGGCCTGACGAAGGCTGAGCTTCTCATCATGAGCAAGAATTGCATTGAAATCTCCAAGGACACACTAGAGGAGGGTGGTTGTGGAGGTGTTAATGAAGGCTTGCCAGAGGTTTTTCCTTTGAGTTTGGTTGGTAGAGCCATAAACTCCTGTGATAAGGGTTGAAAGGCCAGAGGTTGTATTTGATAGGAGAATAGTTAGGTGTTGAGAGGAAGCATCCAAGAGAGAGGTAGCTAGATGATTGGAAGAGTTAGAGATGCACCAGAGGTTAGGAGTGGCCATGTGGTCAGAATTAGAGAAGGTGTCAAAACCAAAGCTGGACAAACCAAGGGAGAGGGTGGAGGAAAAGGTGGACATTGGTTCAGAGAGAAAGATCAGGTCTGGGTGGTGATTGCGAACCAGGTTAGCCAGAACTCTTTTAGTAGGGAGGTTGGCTATTCCCCTACAGTTCCAATAAAGGACTTTCAACATGGAGAGTGGTAGGAGGAGGTGGACTTATTTCTAGACCTTCTAGTAATCGGGCCAGTGGCTGAAACCTGAGTGTTTGACTTCCCCTTGCCTTTTGATTGGTTTGAGGTTTTCTTTTTCTCCTGTTGAGGTTTTGGAAGAACAAGGTTAGAGTGATTGTGATCAGCTGGGTGAGCATCAACAATAGTGGCCAAAGAGTCTGAATTGTCTTGAGGTTGTTCAAAGCCTGGGGGAGGTCTTGAGGAGGAGTTACCTTCAGAGAAGGCCTGAAGATTACTGCCATAAAGGTTTGGGTTAGTGGTTTGTTCCAGAAAGGAGCAGTTCTCCAGGATGGAGAATGGATTGGAAGTATCAATGGTAGGAGTTGAGGTTTCCTGAAGGATTACAGAGACAACTGATTTCTCTGTAAGTTTGGAAATTTTTGCTGAGGGAGTGTGAACTGAGGCCTGGTTGGGGATCTAGTTGGGGTTGGGGATTGGCAATGGAAGAGAAGGAGAGAGGGAAGGAGTAGTGATTGGTTTAGGGGGAGCTGGCCTAGGGGCAGAGGTAGGAGCAGATAGAGAGATTCGGTTCTGAGGTGGTGTAGGGGTGAATGTAGGAGCTGGGCCTGTAGAGTCTGAATGAAGAGCGTTAATTGGGATGGGAAGGAGTGCGTCCTGAGTAGTTGAAGGGGAGGTATGTGGGTCCAGCAAGAGATGATTAGTGGAGGGGATTTGGGAGTTCTGGTTAAAGGTTGCAGATTGAGCAGGGATAGGGGTTGAAAGACTAGGACCTGAGAGAGGTTTACCTGACTTGTTAAAGGAAGGGCAGGACTGATGGGAGTGGCCTGTTTGATAGCAAACCAAGCAGGGGCAGTGTTCACATGAAACTTCAATTTCCAGCTCTCTTTCTCCTTGCAGGTCCACGAGAATGACAGGGGGCTTGGGCTTGGAGAGATCGATATTAACTAGAACCCTGGCATAGGAGAGGATCCCCTGAGCAGCAGTGATATCGTCAAGCTTGATAGGCTGGCCAATGGAACTTGCAAGGGAGAATAGGATGTGCTGGCTCCAGCAATGATATGGAAGCCCAGCTAGTCTTATCCAAACTGGTGCCAAAGAGGGCCAGGCCGTTTCTTCCTGCCCTGGAGACCAAGGGAGGAAGAAGATTTTCCTTTTTTCTATAAATAGGGGAGAGAGTCCCAGAATCTAGGCTTTGTCTTCCAAAGAGTTGAATCGAAAAATGAAATGCCCTTTGATGGTAAGAGAGATCAGACAAGGTCTGGAGAGAGCCCAATACTTAGCCTTCTCCTCAACCCATTCCAGGGAGGGACGTTTCCCAGCAAATTCCCAATGACGGCGAAGGAGAAGGACTCTTTGCTACAAGAAAGCATGGATTGTGGAATAGTTAAGGCTGGCCTGCCGATTTTTCCAGGTAGTAGGGGGTAGGGGGTAGCTGGAGGTATGGTAAGAGGGTTTGGGGGCTATGAAAAGGCTAGCAAAGGAGGTTGTGGATCCCCCGAGCTTGGTTGCCTTGCCCTTGGTTTACTCGTAAACTTTGTATTACTTTTTTAATGATGTGGGTATTCCTATAGTATTTTTATCTGACTGGACTATATTTCCCCAAGCGCATATTTGACCACACAACACATGTGTACTTAGGGTTTCAAACGGAACGATTTTGGATCAGAACCATACTGGACCTGAACCCAGACCTATTTTTAAATAACGATTTCGGTTCTGGGTCCAATTCCGACTCGGAACCTTTGTTGTTGGTTCCAGTTCCGATTATGATAGGAGAACCCAGATCTGGTTCAAGAAGTAGGTCCAACAAAATGACCGAAAGCTAGTTTCAAAATTGGTTCTCAATTCCTTTTAGTCTTTTATTTAATTTTTTTTCTTACAATTAATAACGATATCATTCTACTTATAACAGTACATTAAGTCTACTACCTTCAGAATTAAACATTATAAAAATATTTAACAAAAGTTGTTTTTGACCTATAATTTGCAATATTAAATATTCATATGTCAGGTCCCGAGTCTACGGGTCGGAACTTATATGGACCTAGAACCCAACCCATTTATCAATCAGAACCTAAATTAAATTGCAGACCAAAATCCGTTTATGAACCGAAATCTAAAACAGGTACCCAATCTGATTTTCTAAGGGTCGAAACCTCCGAATAATCGGAGAATCAGATATCCGTTTGCATCCCAGCCCAATATACTTGGTAAGTATGGGGTGGGACTCAAACACAAAATGTAGAGAGCAAACTCACATCTTAAGCCAGAGAAACATCACCTAGGCAGGTGTAAATCTAATTCTAATTCTCTAACTGTGTAACTCCTGCTCAGTCATAAGTGGTTATGGCACACATCAAAACAGCAGTTACAGGTAGCTACTAAGTCAACCAAATGTATAAACACTCGTTTATGCGTTTAATGAGATGCCTGTACTTGGTTTAGGAAGATCCAAAGTCTTAGCAGCCAAAAGGATTTTATCTGTTACACATTTATCATATATGACAACTAGTCCATCTATTTTATAAAAAGTATCAAAGATGGACCTTATAGTACCGATTAAACCAATGTTTTCCTATGTGTGTTTAGCCCAATTCCACCCTTCACAATTAGGAACTCACCCAACAGTACTTGTATCAAATATTCCAGGAGTAGCAAAAAAAAAAACAATCTGTCACATTCAAAAACCTTATCTTGCACTGATGATAACAATTAACAAACACATTAATAGTGTAAATTAGAACCCAATTATTGCTATAGGTTCTTTGTTTCTATAATTTTCACTTCCGATAGACATTCTTTATGATGCGAAGGCTAGCAAATTGGCAAGCCATTACTAAACATAGTAAATGGTTAGGAGCTATGTGATTCAGAGCATTTCCAAAAGGAACAAACTCCTCTTGTTAGGAATTCTGAAAACAGTGTTAGTGCCCACATTTTTGTATGATTTGATTCACTAAAACGGTCGCTAATCATATATTCATTTTCCATCAAGGGTAAATCATTTGATGGCCATTTATTCACATTTTTCAAATTAATCACTTTTAAGAATACATTTACTGTAATTCTTAAGAATCCAATTCATTCCATACAAATATGCCCTCAAGAATTGCTGTTGATAATTCTTCAAATTCTCAAAAATTCCAGAAACCAATTAACTAGGCTCATTGGCACCATTCCACTGGGATGCTTGGAATTACACTAGCATTTTGTTGTTGATAATGTGTCTGATATATGTCTGATATATATAAAAGTGGACTTTGAGATGCATTGGATTGGATTATGTCCTAGAGGGGATGAATGGAGTTGAAACTTGATAGCAAAAAAGGACATCAGAAGCCACGTCGGCTACAAATGGTGGAGGATTTTCAATCATGTGGGTGGTAGGTGCACATGCAACTGGGGTGGGGCCACTGGCATTAAAGATTCATAAATCTGCTGGGCCCATCTGGATATTTCATATCTGCATAAAGCGATTGCTGCTGAAGTTGACAGAACTCAGGTTGCTGGTACTCACTTTTGGATCTTTGATTTTCTATATGGTTTGGTGCACATGCAGTCTGCAGACCCATACCAAATCAGGCAATTAATCCTGGTCAACAATCATCCCATCACATGAAACTCATTGGGGTTGGACCAAAATGTTCAAATGGACGAGCCAATCTACAATCAGTGGGACGAGTGACCAGTAATTACCTTGGAGAGGCATTTCATCAATAAATGAAGTCTTTTTTTTTTTTTTCCTTTCTTTCTTTTCTTTTCAAATTCAATTAATGGCTTCTGAAAAGGACTGGACAATGATATTGATCCAACTAAGTTCTGGGCTAAACCCAAGTCCAATCTGAGATGCATGTAGGTAAACTCACACCTGAACTAGGAAAAAAAAAAAAATTTTTGAATACACACACTGCCAATTCTTACCTGAATTTTAAGGTTCCAACCTCTAACCCCAACTTTATGTCATGTTTCTTTACCAGAATTTTAGATGCCTACAAAGTCTCAAATGACTTTTGGCATTCTTGGAATTCCAATATCTTGTTATTTTGCTGAGAATTAGGAATTCCACGTGTTGGAGAATGGAATTTCTTGAATTCCAAGAATTCTAGTAAAGAAATATACCCTTAATTTTAGTTATGTTGGGTCAATGTACTCCGACTTTTAGATTTGGTTTGAACAAAACTCAAGATAGTGTGTGTGTGTGTTGGCGGGGCGGGGGGAGGGGTAGATCATGACATTTGTTTCCAAAATATTGGTGATATTATAATGAAATGTTAATTTTGCTTTTAGAAATATCACAAAAATGGAAATGTTCTTAGAAAACTAAAATAAAAATGAAAGTAAAATTGAAATAAACTGGTAAATATATATATAAACCAAATTTTAGCAGGAACTTATTTTTATTCTAAGCCTTTTAGTAACTTATTATTTAGAAATTAATTTATATTCTACAATAATATCCTGAGAAGAACAGTAAAATTAAAAAGGGGTTTTGACTGTACAGGATATAAAATATCCTGAATTTCTTGAAATGGTGTTGACCAAAAGTATATCCCAAATATGGGTATCGTACAAAGAGCCTCTTTTTTTTTTTCCACTTTTATCCTTTTTGTGCAATATCGCAAATATTTGCGATATCGCATAAACTGAAGAGTCATTATATGAGATGCTCGTTTTCCATCCAATTTTTTCGGGCCTGGCATTGAGGTCTTCCTTCTTTGTCGGCCAGCACGCCATTATCAACGGAAGTAAAGCAAGCTATCCAGTAAGGTACTCAATTCAATCAAGCGGGCCGACAAGATTGACCTTTCACTATGAATTCAACCATGAAAATGAAAGGAGCCTTTCCAAAGCTCTGGCACATGCAATTGAACCAAGACTGGAACGAGCTTCTTCCTGCGCTTGATCTCTCCCCTGCTCTGGGAATCATTCCATACTAACCTTTCAATCCACTTATGAGTTTTCTCCCCTAGGACTCCTCCTCACTAGAAGGACAGTGCGATTCTTTATCGCTTTGAGGGCTTTTGTGCACTAATAGAAACACTTCTTTCGTGTGGCGTTTGGCCAGCTTGACTTTCCGTCTCTCTCCTACAAAGGGTCCCTTGAATTGGGAACTAGAATCCTTTTTCAAAAGAGGTCTTTGTGGCTGAATAGGCGAGAGCTACCTTCAACCATTACACGGGCTTGCTTTTATTCCAGTCCGAACTCATAACCGGAAACAAACAACATGCTGGAAACGGGATGGCTTTCACTCTTCTTTCTTTGCTTTTGCCCTTTCGTATTAGATGTCCAAAAGATATGAAAGATGAAGACAGCCACATGAAAATAATGAGGAAAAATCACTTGCTTTTTGCTGCAAAGGGAGGAAAAACATGGAGGGAAAACGAGCATCTCATATAATGACTCTTCAGTTTATGCGATATCGCAAATATTTGCGATATTGCACAAAAAGGGTAAAGTGAAAAAAAAACAGAGGCTCTCTGTATGATACCTCATATTTGGTGATATACTTTTGGTCAACACCAGTTCAAGGAATACATGGTAATTTTAATACCCGGTACGGTCAAAACCCCAAAATATCTTCTGACATATTTCCATAAAAAAAGATTCCATAAATGGGTAGTTAGGGTACTTGATGATACCAGGTGACTTTATCTCACCATAATCAGTAATCCATACAGATTAAATTGGGTACCAATTAAGGTCAAATTTGGGTGAACAAATCCAGATCCAAGCCGAGGTGATCCTGATCCGAAAAGGCCCAAACTTAATTTTACTTTTGTAAGGTGAGGCCATGTGGGTCCAAGTTTGACCCCACCCAAGTTGCAGCATCAGACAATAGGCCAGTTGTGGTTTAGATGGACTTCAATCCATAATTGGTGGGTCACACTCACACATGACCAATAATGTCTAATATTGATATTTGGACGGGTTTGGTTTGAGTTGGTTCCATACCGCAACCCGCTTCAGAACCCGAACCCGTTTTTATCCTTGTCCATGGTGTTGGAAAGACTATCATTATCATGTTGTAAAAATCAGTTGCTAAGGCTCACAAATCATGGACTGGGCCCATGGTTGGCCCATTACAACCCATGGACAGATTGCATGAATACCACAAAAAATTATGGTGATAATGAGATTCCATTCATTAGAATTATAAGATGAAAAAAAAAATTCAACATTCAAAGACAAGTCCTCTTTAATACTGATTCCTAATTTTCAGGAATTTCATATAATTTCTCTGCCAAAAGACCAAAAAATATAGTGAAGATTGCAATGAAACTACACTTCTGAATTTCATAATAGCATGGATGTTGGACATCATGTAGCTTATTAAGAACAGCCCAAGTCTGACCCATTTATGAAATAGGCCAAACATTCAGTGCAAGACTAGATAAAAAATAAAATAGGCTTAATTCGGATTAGAATCAGCCCTCAGCACTGTCATATACCAGTTACTAATTAAAAGGGGCCAAAAATTTGAGTGCAAAACTAGATGAGAATGAAATGGGCTTGGTTCAAGTTGAAAACAGCCCAGATGTGGCCCATTTAATAAATTGGCCAAGAATTGAAGACCTAAGCGTACCAATTTACTCGATGGTTCTATCGTTTATTCGAAAACTGACGGCTGACCTGTAATTACAGCCCAAGTCGACTTAAAAGTTGGTCTGATAAGCTAGCTTCCGGAAGAGCACAACCCATCAAAATGGAACAGGTTTTTTTTTATTTTAATTTTTTTTCCAAAGGCTCACTTAATTACCATATGTGTGTGGGCTATCTTTCCGCATGTGTGGGCTCTAGTGGCGGAGCCAGGATTTTGGGTGGGTGGGCGGTGGGTGGGGGATAAGATTTATAGATTTGTTAATCTGCCAGTATTTGAATGAAATTTCTCATGGAAAATGGGGTAACCTTTTGTGGTCCAATAATGATTTCAAGGTCCTAATATTATTTATGTATAGAAGAAACAAGGGGCAAAAACAATGAGTCATAGAAAAGTTCTACTCCCTAATATTATTTATGTATATTAGAAACAAGGGGCAAAAACAATGAGTCATAGAAAAGTTCTACTCCCTAATATTATTCATGTATAGTAGAAACAAGGGGCAAAAACAATGAGTCAAAGAAAAGTTCTACAATAGTAGGCCCGTTTGAAACATGTAATTTATTGATAAAAATGACCTTCCCATGTAGTATATAGTCCCCGTCAAATTTTACTCAACTGACCCACATATTGATATCTCATAGAGAAATAGCATAATATAAACAATCCAAGTATTAATTTCATACAAATTAAATTTGACGTTGTGCTTAAACTGTATTAAGTAAAAATATTCATAAAAAAATAGAGTATTTCTTTTGTAAGATTTAGATTCTTACTAAAGGCCCCTACTCGATCAACTCTAGAGGTTCCACATTTTGAGTTTATTTTTATTTTTTAAAGTGTACTCTACTCAAAGAGTCTAATAAAACTCCACTTGAATGAAGTTGGTATGCGAGAAGCTTGCTTTAAAAATATAAAAAATAATAATAATAATAACAAGCAAAACTACCTACCCCAAAGAAAAGGGGATAAGATAATTTAGTTCCTCTCATATTATTTTTCGAAGAAAAGAGAAGACAAAAATAATCACATTATTCGCTAAAACTCTCTCTTTCTTTGGAAGAGAAAATTACATTTGAGGGGGCAAAAAAGCATAAAATTAAAACGCCCACAGGTGGGCCGGCCCATATAGCCAGAGATCACTCCAATCTTCAAGGGAAGCATCCTCCAAATCTGCGGATACTTCACTTGAGAGCTCACACCTTCCAAATTGGAGCTCTCTCGCTATTCATTCAAAATGCATGTCACTTGCCAGTAGCCTCATGAACGCAACAACATTCTCAATCCTTCTATAACCCCTCTCTCTCTCTCTTGCTCTCACACACACAACAACAACAACAACAACAACAATAATGGAGAAATGTTTAAGCTTCAATTTCAGCATCACGTCCACCAGAGACTGGATCTTCCGCCAGACCTTCTCCTTCGCCGGCCTCCGCCCTTCCTTGACCCACCTCCCCGACGGCACAACCATGCACTGCTGGGTCCCACACCACCACGCCCCCCAAAAGCCCTCCCTCCTCCTCCTCCACGGCTTCGGCGCCAATGCCATGTGGCAGTGGAGCGACCAGCTCCGACCCTTCTTCCTCTCCCGCTTCAACATCTACGTCCCCGACCTCCTCTTCTTCGGCGACTCAGTCACCACACGGCCGGACCGGTCCGAGTCATTCCAGGCCCGGTCCGTCATGGCTCTCATGGAGTCGATGGGGGTCCGGAGAATGAGCGTGGTAGGGATCAGCTACGGCGGGTTTGTGGGCTACAGCATGGCGGCGCAGTTCATCGAGGCGGTGGAGAGGTTGGTGCTATGCGGCGCAGGGGTGTGCTTTGAGGAAAGGGATTTGAAGGTGGGGCTGTTTCCGGTGTCGGACGTGGAGGAGGCCGCGAGTATGTTGGTGCCGCAGACGCCGGAGAAGATGAGGGAGCTGGTGAAGAGGACCTTTCACAAGCCGTGGTGGCCAATGCCTGCCTGGTTCCCCAATGATCTCATTGACGTCGATAGCCCTCTCCTAACCTTTTTCTTTGAAGATTACTTTCAAGTGGGTGATATATAAGCACATTTTTCTTAAATTTCATTAGCTAATCATTCCTACCAAAACCTCAAGGCTTGAGGCGATAGTAGAGACAGTGAAAACTGTTTCTACATAACAACCGAGCTCACTTATTGAAAATCAAGTATTCAAAATGAACACCCTCACTTTGAATGGAATTTTCCCATTTAATAGCTAGGAGTTGTTGGGCCTACAGTAAGATTGAATATATATATATAATAAATAACATGATTAATTAATGAATATGATTAGTAACGCATAAGATTGTGTTTAAGATGTTGTTCATGATTTGGATTTTTCAGCTCGGCTAACTCCTACTTAAGTTAATTTTGGAGTCATACTTGGGGAGGGTGTTCATTTTATGGGACTTAAGCTAAAAAAATTTTACAGCCATAAATAACAAGGATTTGCAATTTTATCACTTTTTTTTTCTTTAACACAAAAGCTAAGAATCTGGTTTATGCATCTGGAGGGTGGTGATATTTTGTGTTCAGTGATAACATCCTTTCTTCTTCTCTTTCTCTTCTGCCTAATTACTGTTTCATTTCTTTTAACATGTTGAGTTGAAATCAATGACGGGTTGGCAGGTGATGTCTAAAGAACATGCTGAAGAGAAAAGGGATTTGATTCGAGCAATACTCAAAGATAGGAAACGTTTGAACCTTCCCAAGATTGCTAAGGTATTATATAAACTTGGGCTGATATTCTTTTCGATCTTGTAGATCTATGTAGATTAAGAGATGAAAGGAAATAGTCCTTTAGCAATTAGCACCATCTCTTCACATCTCATCATCAACCCAGTTGTCAAGGCGTGCAAACATTGTTGAACCTAATCAGTTAATTAAAACTGGAAATAGGATATAGGAAAGCATATTACCAATATACTTGGGAATGGATTTTCTCTTAGGATCTGTTTGTTTGCATCAAAATTTAAAATACATAGGAATTGAATGCTAAGATTCATACATCAGTGGTTAAAAATAAAATTCAAAGGTGAATCTCCAAAATAAGCATCAAATAACCTTTTAAGGAACAATTATGCTACATGGACAAACTTTTTTGCCAGAATTTGTGACAACCCCTATGATATCCCTTGAATATCATCTTGATAGATGATATTCAAGGGATATCATAGGGCCGGGTTGTCACAAATTCTGGCCAAAAGTTTGTCCACGTAGACTTTTTCTTCAAGGAAATAGAATTAAAAGATAATGAAAAATTTGCTATGATGAATTGATGATGACTGGTTTATTCACTCCCCATCTTCTTGTTATTCTGTTTTCCTAAAAGGAAAGTCATTTGATGCTCTCTTTTTTTCTGAAAAAACTCACTTTTGATTTTCTTTTTAACTGTTTATAATATGAATCATATGTATTCAATTCCTACATATAATATATTGCAAACAAACATACCCTTAACCTTTATTCCATTGTATTTTTGGTAATATTTGTCACAGTTTGCTCCAGTACATAGACACCCCCACACATATTTACCCAAGTTCTTATCCAAAAGACCCAAAGATCTGTCCCTAGTTATATCTGTGAATAGGGATCCGATGCCTCGCCACTGGGATACAAGTGGATTGGCTCCAAATGCTAAGTTACTAATTGTAGATAGTCACACCACAAATTCAGAAAAAAACTGTTGCCTAATAGATTAGATACAAAGCCAGTTGATCGAAAAGAGAGATCCCTGTATTCATATATATAAAAAAAAACTTTATAAACATATATTAACCTAGAATCAATCCAAGCCCTGCGTTTTTTTGTTGGCGCATCTCCTTCCATCTCAAGAGTCAAAGCTTTTGTATTGATAAATACTTTTACGCTTGACAATCTTGTAAAGAGAAATCTTGTCCTTTCCAACATTTTGCTTTATACGTAATTTTGTGGAGGAATCAGTTGATAACTCAATTTATACATTGTATTTCGACTCGTTCATATATAGCTTTGCATTTTTGTCCTAATCAGTTTACTTTTTCATCTCTTTCTGGCAATGTTTATGTGTTTCAAGATATAAAGTGATCGAAATCTCACTACATCTAGTGAAAACAAGCACATTTTTACTTTACCCGAAAGTATAATTCTCCTTTACACTATAATAATTTTTTTTAATGATTTGATATTTACTTCACATTACTTTCTTTGAGTTCTTTGAAAATAATTTAAATATGCCCTTTAAGTCCCTAATAACACAGTTCATTATGGTGATTTCTCTAAGGGAGGCAACGTTCTTTGGAGAATGATATCGTTGGCTATTGCATGGGGCATTTCGAAGAAGATAAATGGGATAGCTTTGATTATGCGCACCAGTATTGAGGGTAAAGAATTTGTGGGATCATCTATTATGACCTGGATAGAGAACTGGATGTGGTTGTAAGAGCTTGCTCCCAAATTCTATGAGAGTGATATATAGCTTTTGCTCTATTTTGGGATTGGTCAAATTGGCAGAATCATTGAGGGTAATGCAGGGAAATAGCTAGGGAATATATAATAGGAATGTTGCTGAATAAAAATGTAAAGTCAATTACATTATTCAGGTGACTTAAGAGCGCGTAATGTCAAAAGAGTAAAATACTACATGGAATGGTGTAATATCACAAGACTATCAATTCTGGTCTATTGATATTTGGAGGAGATTATTAATAATTCTTTATCATGGCCCCATGGGTGGTACCACAGAAGGAAAAGTGAGAAGCTCTTTGGACTTTGGAGGGTACGTAGCTTTTGTCATGAATGAAATATGAACCATCTCATCATCAAGATTGGAGTTAATGTAGACATAGACCCATAGAAGTGGATCCTTTAGCCAAACCGGGAGGCCCCCGAACCTTCGAATACCTTATAAGTTGAAAAAGAAAAGTATATATGGGCCCAATATTTGGAACCTTTCAGGCTCGGGTCTACTCCAAAGATCTGAATTTATTCAGGTGGTGGAAGGATTTCATATTCATGACTAGTATATATCAATATGTGTTTAATTAACATCTTATATTAATATATAAGTAGTAGATATTGACTTGGGCCTGTTTACAATCCTTTTATTCAATTCTTGGCCTAGTGGCCAGAAGATGTGAAGAAAAGTAGAGGAAGGGGATCAGGACAATAGATTCTAAAGAGATTTTCAATTGATAATTCACCTTTGTGATGGGTTCATCTCTATGGCCTTTTGATATTTGCACTCTTTTTTGCTTATTTATAAGAAAAGAAAACTGTGGACAGTAGTAGTACCTCGTTTGACTTTTCTTGGTCGATCATTTGACTGTTTATTGCAAGATTCTAAAGAGATTTTCAATTGATGATATTTGCTGGTCCTTGACTTTTATTGGTCAGATATTTTTTTGGGGACAAATGGAGCCATTTCTCCCTTACAAACTGTTTATTGTGAAAACAATTTTGCACCTGAAAATGAAGGTTAAATTGGTAGCTAATTGAGAGGTTCTTTCCCTAAATGCAGCCGACCTTGATAGTATGGGGAGAGCGCGATCAGTTGTTCCCTCTCGAATTGGCTCACAGATTGAAAAGGTTTGTTTGCATCATCTGGATTAATTGGGCTCTATGAACTCCTCTAGTGATCTGTTTTTTTCCCCATAGATTGTACCTAATTAAATATAATGGAAACTTCTTAGGCATCTGGAGGGAAATTCTAGACTGGTAATCATAGAGAATGCGGGTCATGGAGTCCACCTTGAGAAGCCCAAGGTGTTCAACAAGCTTTTGAAGGGATTCCTCACTGACACTCCATCTCAAGTTTTTTATTAACCTAACTACTTGCATTAATGTATCTGCGGGCGTGCCTATGTGCTTCCAAAGCAAGCCCTACTGGTCCCTTCCACATTTTGATGTAGTATCAATAAGGCATACTAAAGCTCCTTAAATTGTATATGTATAAAGCTAAATAGATTCTCACAAATGAATATAATTAAAGTTATGTGGGCACTTAAAACCTTATATATTTCTTTAATTTTTATAAGAGATGTAATCATTTTGGATCCGAATCATCTCGTTAGAACATATAATTAGGATCCGGTTTTGGATCCAAATGTTTTAGGTTCTATATGCATGGATCTGGATCCACATCCTTTTTTTTTTTTAAGATAAAAAAATATGTTTCATAACTGCTCCATTCGGAACCAGATACTTTGGGTGCTTGGAAAATTAAATGCCCATTTGCAACCCTAATCCTGAAATTGTAATTGTGCTGATTGTTTGTAGAAACAACCATCACAAGAGGCTTGGTTAAATAACCCCATTCTCTCAACAGTTCAGCATGCTCACCTTTAACGGCTTGGGTCAATGAATATGGATGTAGACAATGAAAAGGGTACGTACTACAGTCGAGCACCTTTTTGCTCCTTCTGCAGGGAGTATCTTCTAAACCTTTTATTTGCCATAGAGTAAAATAAAGATAGGGTCGAATAAAATTTTATGATTGCATTTTTTCATTCAAACATATGTTTGCGGAGAATACATGCAACAAGTACGGATAGTTATTTGCCATCTCTGTAAATATATTTTTTTAGTAAATAATTGTAATTCATCATTAAATTTTATTTCGTTCTATCTTTATTTCATTCAATCGCAAACAAACATGCAGTGATAATATGCTAGCTTTTCACAGTACCTTTTAGATTATTACCACATACGATGACTACAATATGCAGTATCAGTATCAACCAAGTTAGTTGCGACATTTAAGAAGACAACTGCCATTTACGTACGTGTGAGAACTGGAGTATGAAAAGCACCTTCTAATAAGAGTCAGTTGGCCTAGGACCACGGTTTGCACCCGGAGGTTGTAGGTTCGAAACTACACTACCACACTGGGGCTACAGGGGAGTTTACCCGACTTTCCTTTGGGCTTGAAGGGATTAGTCTAGCCCAAGGGGTTGGAACCCTCCGATAATAAAAAAAAAAAGTTAGAATAATCAGCCGAAAAGATAAGGATAAGTTAGAATATCCCAAGTATCACACTTTTTAAAGTTCCTTTGTGACTACTTATGAGACATGATGTAGATACCGGGGTAATAAGCCATAACAAGTGAGCTTAAGATGGAAAAAAAGGCTCCTTATCAAGTACGTGGTAAGGAGGTTCAAATTCTAGATATGCCACACTACTAGATGAGCTCTTAGTACGTGGTAAGGAGGTTCAAATTCTAGATATGCCACACTACTAGAGATTTAGGTATTGGTGGATGAAAAAGCGGGCGACCGCTTGGAGCGGGCGCAAAAAAGACCATTAGCGACCGCTTATGGCGGTCGCTAAAGCCTGTTATAAGAACCCCTCCCCACCCCCGAAAACTCCCTTTTCATTCCCACGTTTTCTTTTCCCCTCCCGCGCTCTGCACTTTCCCTTGCTCCCGCCCTCTACACTCCCACCGCACCAGCAACGATTCCGCCGGAGCCGCAACCGATTCTCTCTCTCTCTTCCTCCCTCTCCCTCTCCATCTCCCTCTCTATTTCTCTCTCCCCCTCCCTCCCTCCCTCTGCAATGTGCCCTCCCACGCGCCGACGACGACTACGCCTCCGAGACCGACGGCGAGGCCGCCTCCAGCGAGGATAACCGATCCGACTTGGGTTTGCCGCAGCAGCTGGTAGACACCCTCCAGAAGCAAGTTAGCCGATCTTCTCGATCTCATCAATTTGTAACTCTCAGGGTTTCTGATGCAGATATTTCTCTAGTTTTCTTGTGTATTTGCTCTTTTGCCTCTCTTTCCTGGTTTGTATCTGAGAATGCTTCCGATCGGATCACGTTTGACATGATATGAGTGCTTGAGACGCTGTCGGTAGACGATCTAAGCCGTTTGATCGGACATGCATGTGAGATTCATGGATTCATTTGATGTTGAAACTACAGAGGGAATCAAAGAGAGTAAAAGACACATTTGCAAGCAACGTTGATAGAGTGCAGTTTGTTTAATTTATAAGCAAAGTATAAGCTGAGGTTTGCTTGGGTTGTTTGCATCTCCATAAACATAAATTAATCTGTGTTTGATTTTAAGAAACTCTTAAATAAGAGAGGTAACTTGTGATTTCATCTTAATAACTTAATGTTTCTCTCCAAAATGTTACTTTCTTATTGTATTATCAGCTTGGAGGAATAACATCATCTGAAAGGTTTAGAGTAGGGGTTGGATTGGATTTTGTTTTTCCTGCTCTCATTCTCTTCTGTTGCGGATTCAATCCCTGCCCTCCATACTATGCGACTCTGACTAAAAAAAAAAAAAAAAAAAAGGTAGGACTCCTAGAAATGTAGGGCTGTAGGTGGTAATTTAGAATGACGCAGATGCATAATTTGTATTTGTACTTATTGTTATTTTTATTTTTTATTTCCTTTGACATCTGAATATTGAAATTCAATTCGCCCAAAAATCTTGTTTTCTTAACAAAAAGGAATTAATTGTGCTCTATGGAATTCTTTTTCTTTTCTTTTCTTTTTTTTTTTCTTTCGCTAAGAACCGTATGGATTCTGATTACTAATAAAAGAATACTAAATTGGTGATTGTATTACAGGTTAGGATGGTGCCAAGATATTTTTGGCATTCTGAAGTTAATTTTATTTTTTTAGTGTTAATCTTTTTGACATAGTGGCAAAATTCCTATAGTTTTAGTTTTGCCACTACAGTGAGACAGAACTGAAGATGATGTCAATGTTTGTTGATAATGGACTCAAATGGTTCTGTTCTTTTAAATCAGAGTGAACCATGCACGCATCCTGAATGTGGTGCTTTCGGTTTGTTTCATATTTATTTGGTATGATATTCTAATTGATTGTGAGGAACTCTTCTTTTTTATAATTGAAAAATGCCCCCACTAGAAGCGTTAGAATCTGCTGTACCAATGATCCCTACCAAGTTTTTGTTGGCAAGTTTGGCGATTTGGTAGTGGTGGTGATGGTTGATCAATAAAATTATTAATTACTTTGTCAATATTTCTTTCTCATTAATAATGACAACAAAAAAGAAGAAAATCTATTATTTTTTTAATTTGAACCATAGGATTAAGTTTTTGGGACTGTCCAAAGTCAAGTTGGGTGATCTGATGAATCAAACCTTAGTTATTATCACTGAGCCATCAATGGGTTGGTGATTGCTCTGATTTAGGCACCTTCCATAATTCTTCACCGGTTGTTTGATATTTTGAAATCAATGCTGGAAGTGGCTACTTTCAAGAGCTTTTCTTGAAAATTGTGGTAGTCCGGATAAGATGTGATTAGCACGTTACTTTCATATTATTATCATAAATGGCATATGCCTTCTTTCAGAAATACATATGGGATCCGGTTTCTTTTGGTGATGAGATGTGACATTTAGTAATCTTGCGCACTTTTGGGAGACTATTTAGTAAGGGTAATATTTAGGTGGAAACTGTTCTCACATATTATGTGAGAACTTTTTTGTGGGGCCCAATTGTTGACTCCATTTGGGGATGGGACCAGGGGGAATGGAAAGATCCATGTGAGACCACTCCAAGTATCAAGTTTGACCCCAAACCCATGCCCTTAACCCCTTTATCCATGGCCCACAAGCTTAATGACTTCATATTCAAAAAAATATTCAACTCTCGATCCAACGGTTCAGTCCATTTGGATGTGTGCCAATCCTTGGGATTAGTGACTATCAGGGGGTTCCCTATTAGTTGCTCGATTTGGATGGGCTGCTAGTTGGGCCCCGCAAAAAAAATTCTCATATAATAGGTGAGAAATAGTTCTCACTTGAATATTTCCCATTTATTAGCTAGGGTAATCTTGTATACTTTTGGTATGTAGTTGGGTTTCCCAGCTGTTTGTTCCTTGTCTACCAAATTTGTTGTTACTCATGCCCGGTGCTCCTTTAGATACTTTTAGCTACTAAATCACTGTTTTAAGGCAGATGAAGTCACAGCTCTATGTTTTTCCAAGGGAAAATACGGGTAAATAGAGTTTAATAAACTAGTCACAGAGCACCTGTCTCATAGATACCAAGGCTTATGTCCTTCGCTCTGTGCAACTAGAAATATAACATAGTTGTTTCATCAAAGGCCGAATTATAGTAGTGGATGTTTTAGCTAGTTGGACGCCCACGACTATTGTATTTTTTTTTTAAGACTGGTAAATGATCACGCACCTACACTTACACTACCAAATTCCCTTACAACCAAGTAATCATGGTGGTTTCTTTGGAGAGGAAGATGCCCCGACCACAGCTATTAGTGGTGGGCTAATGAAAGGTGGAGTGTATTTGGATATGCTTTATTGAAAATGCAAGCGAGCACTACGCTTCAATAGTGAGCAAAAAAAAAGTAGTGCCCATATATGCTTTAAGTATCACCACCATCCAAAACTTCTCACACATCCCTAGATCCGAATGAACTGAATAGCAAACAATATGAGCTTGCATGAGTGGTATGATTCAGAACGTTGACATGATAAGTGAATTCATCTATGGAACTTAACCAAAAAATCTCCCTGACCAGTGTGTTCGGTCAATACTTGCGCTTGGAAAGTTGTCGTATCTTCTTCGATCTATTCTGACCAGATGTGATCAAGAGAGGGCATCGTAGTGTTGAATCATAACATCAAAGGCCATATTTGGGACGAATCCTGCAAGTGATATTGTGACCACACTGGGTGATGGCACTTGTAAACTGAACACAGGCCTAGTGTAAGATCCCACTCCTCTGTTTTTTCTTTTCCCCAAAAGAGTATTACAAACCAGAATATAACATTGAAGGAGATACAATTAACTTACATGATTAGTGAACGGTTGGGAAGTAATTCACCAATGTTAAATTTCAGTGTATATAATTTTTAAATGTTAATTTCAAATATCTCATTAAATGAATTTATCTTACAAACATTTGAACAGATATGTCAGGACGTAAGATGAGAGATCGTCCGCTGACGATGGACGAGCTGCTGCGCCAGGTCCAAGCCAGCACGCCATCTAGGGACACTAGACCTACACCGGGTGCCGCCCAGCCTAGTTCGATGGCCTCACCGAGTGGGCCATCGACCTCTCATCCGAGTCCATCGACTGCTTCAGCTTCACCATCTAGGCCAGCATCAACCGATACACAGACCGGTATAAGTTTATTTAATTAAAATATTTTAATTCTAGCAAATTATTTTATTTTAATTTAATTAGATTATCTCTAATTTGAACAGATTCTGTGAGCACGGGCCCATCTACCAGCAGGGGGAGAGTCCTTGCTAGAGGGATCCGTACGTGGAATTCTGATCATCCCATTGACGTGTCATTTGATGAGACATACCATCTGGTGGGTCCGCATGCTCGCCAGCTCATCAGCCAGTTGGGACATATGGTCCAGGATCCACATGCATTCCCATTGACTACACTTGATTGGGAGGCATTCACGGTGGATACATTAGATCGTATCTGGAGGCAAGTTAAGGTAATAATTTAACATTTCTCTGCAGGATGTGTCAATTTAAACTATAACTAAATGAAAAATTATTTGTCATTTTCAGGACAATTTGAGGGCATGTCCTGAGCTCTTCCGGCCAGTTTGCATGTCAAAGTGCCGAAAGATGTGGAAATATCATAAAAATAAAATGAAAATGCAGCATTGGAAGCCACACCAGGATGCTTCCGACATACTTGAGCGAGTTTTGAAGGGCATTCTCCCGGATCAGTGGACTCAGCTCGTCCGGTACTGGACGAGCGTGGAGGCAAAGGTGAGAAACTTGTATATTTTTTTTTATTTTCATTTACTAGTGACTATCGTAACTAACAAAAATTAACTGATAAATATTGAAAACAAAGAGAGGCCGATACAAATGCGCGGAACAGCGCAATGCAGGGTCCCGCACACAGGTTGGGGACTCGACACATCACCCAGGTCCGCCACGAGATAAAAAAGTTAGATCGTATATGTAATTTATATTTTTGTCATTTTGTATGATATTATACTAATAATATAACTCTCAACCAAACAGCTGCGTTCCAAGGGCGATCCGGTCAACAAGATGTCCGTTTGGATGCTTTCTCGAGATCCTCGCCACCCGGAGGTTGCAGCTATCCTCGTAAGTTTTTATATTGAACCACTTAAATTATTTGTTTATTACTATGTCTTGTTATGCATAATAATATATTAAATGAATCAACTACACAGGCCCAGTATCAGTCACGCCTGGAGGAGTTGCCCGGGGAGGAGCGTAGTTTACCATCGCGGAGGGATGAGATATTCCACTCCGTCGTTGGCCGGGACGGGCACGGATACATGCTCACGTATGGGACGGGGTATTCCACGCTCGCACATCGCTCGAGCGGAGTCATCCGGTGCTAGCTCCTCCCAGGGCTTGCGTTTCCGTACAAATGAGGAGTCGAGGAGTTGCTTCAGTCCATGAAGGCAGCGATCAGGGAGGAGGTGACAGCTGATGTGAGGGCCGAGATGAGAGTGGAGTTGGCAGAGTTGGAGGCTCTTCTATCACAGAGTCGCGGCCCGCTCGCGTCAGACCCACCACCCACTACTCAAGTTAGTAAGAAATAAATTTATACGTTTAAATTATCAATTATATCATTGATGTGTCAATATTTAGGTTTTTTTTAATTATTTTTAACTGTATAATTAATAATTACAGGCACCTGACTCTGGCAGCTCTCACAGGATGAGACATGACTCGGTTGGAGAGGACAGTCATGATCCAGCAGGCTCGACTGATCCTCACCAGGTATAATTATTTTTTTTAATTCAATATTTTAATTAGCCTTCGAACGCCCAAACCGAGCAAATGGGCTCCGGTGAGTTACATTCATCCATTATTATAGAGTTGCCACCCCTTCTCCTCGATTTAATGCATTTCACCAGGTCCTGAATGCAGCCGGTATGTCTGGCAAAAAAAAAATGATTTTAGTCACCACAATAGAAAGTACAAGTTCTGCAAATCCCACATGTTTAGAGCTCAAGAAACATTGGAATTTAAATAATCCCAGACTGGAAGAACAAAATAGAGATTTAAGAAAATGAGGGATTGAAGAAAACAGTTCTTGCTCCTTTTTTTTTTTTAATGCAGGATTGAAGAGAAGAAGAGAAGTTCCCACATTTTTTGATGAATCCAAGAACATAGTAACCAAGCGAATCTACAAGAAATATAAGCAGGTAACACCAGAAGATGCATCATTTCCTCAGTTTTTAGGTGATACATCCCATGTCACTAGTCTTATTCATGAATCATGGAAAATATGCTTACTGTTGATGATTCGGAGGATCTTCTTATATTTGTCTGTATATAATATATATAGTTTTTTTTCTCAAATGATCAATCGTGCATACATATCACTCTAATTAAAGTTAAATTGGAACCTTGTATGTACATAAATTGGCATGTGATATGGGAGAGTTGGATCTTACAAAGATAGGCCCTGCATATGTAAAATCAGGTGTTATATGCTGTCAGTAGCACAAGATCATTTCTCATACTGAATATGTGAAATCTTTACTATTGTTGTATACCTGTAGAACTGCATCTTTATCGATATCTGTTAGTTTGTTACCATGTTAATAACATTATGTGTCTCTTCACTTCCCTTAAGTCAACTTTTATGCTTTCTAAAAGAGAAGAAGATTTTTCCACTGTTATGTTTTTTCTCAAAATAAAAACATGTCGAGTTCAAATCTTTGGTAGTATTTTATAGCCACATTAATCCGGGGACATGTGCTGTATGATTTGTTATAGGGTAAAACAGTAGCGTTTGTCTGCTAATGAATGTTATATGGTAAAACATTGGCATTTGGTAGAATTCATTTGTTACTGTTGAATAGCTGAGTCCAATACTCTTTAGACTTTGTTCTATAATTCATTTAACTTTGATAATGTTATGTAGCATTCTTTTGTCACTGGAGAATATAAGGAGCCTAGCTCATCCAATGTCTCGATCTTCTGTTGCGGTGAGTTTCACCTTTAAGTTACTTATGTTATGTGTTAATTGTTGTCTTTCCTTTTCAACTACTCTTCCGCTGATCTTAGAAATGATAATTCCATCAGGAACACTCTGCAACTAAGTTACTAATGTTTGGATCATACCCAAATATCTCGTGAGTGTTTACAATGCCAATGGTATTTTTTTTTCAATAGTACAAAATGATGCAATCATTTGATGCCTCACAGTACTGCATTGTTGATATGGTGCCAAGACCTATGGCATTGTGCAACACCTTAAGTGATGCTTGTAACATAGATGGAGCGAGGCGCTCAACTATTTTCCCAGATAAGCTTTCAAGAGTTGGGCCTATGTGGGAGACAAATGCAAGTGATGAAATATGTCAGGTTGGTGATGATTTTGTGGTGGATTGAATTGTTGGAAATATGTGGGCCTCTAAGATAGGTTTCAAAAACTTTTGACCCACTTGATGCAGGTATCAACTATCCAGAAGGCAACAAAACCCAATCCAGGATATATATCCTCAATCTCAGCCATCATGATCAGTAAATCAATCTATCTAAAAGATAGAACCAGCAACATATAAGCTACAAATAAATCTACAACATACAAAGAAGTAGATTATACCTTTGGAGCTCGGGTGTACTCTAATGGAGAAGTTGCGTCTTTCTTTGATGATGAAACACTTTCAAGTATCAAATAGCAATCTTCAAGACCTCTTGATCTTCTACGCTATGACCCGTATCAGATTCTCTTTTTCTCAAGAAGATGGTGGGATCTCCAAGAGAAAACTACTAGGAACTCAAAGGAGGAACTAGAAGAGGGAGAGGAGAAAACCAAGATGTGCAACTCTTACACAAGAAGGCTATGGACGTCCAACACTTGGACTTGAGTTGCCTTGGGCGTGAATCCCAATGAATGATCATCGGCATGCAACACCTCCTCTTCTCCTTTTATAGCTTTTGCAAGCCTCACTTACTAATTTCTATTAGAAGTCTTACTTCCATAAGAATTAGTAAGTTTCTCTTCTTTACCAATTAAAATAGAAGTCTTACTTTCATTAATTAGTAACTTACCATAACATAATTAGAATTCTCACTTCAAATATGACTAGTAATTTCTAATTTATTTCTAATTAAAATAGAAATCTCACTTCTACTAAAATTAGTAAGTTTACTATTACCACTATTAGAAGTCTCACTTTAAATATAAATAGTAACTTTCCTTTTAGAGTTCAACTAGAATTAGTATCTTTCTAATATTTGGGCTAGCGTGGGGACCACTAGGGATTCCTTAGAAAGTTAACTCCAACTGGGACTCGCGACCCCATATCTCATGTGCAATTTGGGCCCACAGTTAATTGCAAATAACTCCACTATATGAATGCAATTGAACTCCAGTCTTAGGAATATTATATAGAAGACCCTAAACTTCCACATTACCACAAGTAAGCCCTTCTATCAATATTCATGGATCAATTGGACCTGTCTTCCAAACTAGATCCACATCTTATTATCTCTTTGAGCTCCAATTAATTATAATGATCATAGGTACCTTTCCAATTAACTTTTAATTGGAATGGTTGTGCACCATTAATTGACATAAAGAAATATTAGAGATAGGGAGACCATTCCCCTATAGTGTCCACGTTTTTGTTCCAGCCTACTTTTGATGACCGCATCATCTTGTTCCATGTTGTTTCATTTCTCTCATAGGTAAGCATGTGGACTACAATATCTTCCTTATAAGTGCTCTTTAAAAATGTGGAGGATAGCACTTCAATGCTCTGTGTAGGGCTTTTCCCACCTTTCCCAAGACAATAAGAGAACACAATTACATCTGCTCCAAGTCTGATGGTGCTTGCCTTGAAACTATATCCATATTTTTCAATAGTTTTTGCTTGCTTGCTTGCTTTTTATAGAATACCCAAGAGACATGCATTGCCGCATTTTATCAAGATTCATTCCACCACCATCTTCAATCAGCAACATTCTGCTCATATCCTTCTTGTTTTCTAAGATACCTTCCTGTTTATTTTGGTTGGATTGGATGTTTGATTTTTGTGTTGGTCCATTTGTGCAGGGAAACAAGGTTAGGGTTTTCATGTATCCAAGCAACATATGAGGTAAGATTACATTCGTCTTGTATCGTGCTCATTATTTCCTACTTTGGTCGGTTTATTAATTATTACAGGCCAGTCATGTCTCATTGATTTTTTTTTAGAGAAAAATAAATTATCAATGTTTTGGATTTTGGCTGTGTTGGGAGAGAGGAATGTGTTTGTAGGATAGAGGGGATTATAAAGGTAAAATGTTTTGGATTTTGAAGCTTCAATTAATGTTGAAAATTAAGAGTAAACATCAAAGTTAACGATGGAGTCAGACAGGTTAATGATGGAGTCAGACAGGTTGCCGGATTCCTATTCACCGGGTTCAGGTTTCGACCTCTTTTATGAAAATTATTACCTTCTAAATTCTTCTTGTGAATGCCCTCAACATTCACGTGTCTGCAGATGAATGGTCCTTATTTTTGGAAAATGCAGGTGAATGGCCCTTTGGATAGAGACACACAATCAATGCTCCTTTCTGATGTTCATACAAGGCGCAATGCCTCTGTTTTCTGCTCCTTGAAATATAATATTAACATGTTTCACAGTAGTAGGCCCCACATTTGATGCACAGGCGGCATATCAAAAGAACCCACACTATTAATGCCCAACCATTTCAGCCAATGACACCTGCAAATGAATGAGTAGCATGACTCAGCTTATTTTAATGGGAAACATTCAAATGCATCCATCCCTCATTATTTTGGTGAGGGACACTTCCTTTTTGGAAAGTATCAAGTATAAAAAGGAGAGTGTCAAGTACATAGGACTCCTCTTTTTGTACTTGACACTTCCCAAAAGGAGAGTGTCCCTCGCCAAAATGGTGAGGGATGGATGCACTTGAATACTCTTCTATTTTAATTTAATCCTTTCAATTTAGGGGTGGGCCCCACTTTTCAATACTTGTGTTGACCATTCTTTCTTTTACAAGTCATTTGGATGAGGAGAAAAAGGTAAAGACAAAACTATCCACGGTTCCAAAATTTGTGCTGGGGACAGTTTTCTTTGCTATAACATGTGTTTGCTATAACATGTGGTCGGTTTGCTTATGACAAAATTTCTTCGACGAATTGTCATGTGGTTTTACAAGGAAGAAGTATTAAAGCAATCAGTCATGGGAACTGGAAGTAACACTGGAAAAGACTGATGTAGTACGACTGATGTAGTACCTCTGATGGCAAATTATAGCCCACATGGGCCTGTGCCCCCCCATTTACTCCTTGAATGGTGGACCACAAAACCTGTCTGACTCCTTCATTATCTTCTGTTATATTGGTGGGATGGTGACAATTAAAGTTGAAAATTAAGAGTAAACATCAAAGTTATCTTACAATGAGCGAATGATCCACTCATTTTACTTCATATTCATTTGTCCATTTGGTGAAATGAGAGAGAGGACCTTTAATATGCTGTGTACATATGATAGTAATCAATAAGTGAAATTACTGATAATAACTAAAAACCAATAAGTGGAATCATGTCTCCTTTTATGATGCTGCAAAAGGTAAGATGCAGGATTGCAATATCACATTAACTACTATTAGAATTGTAGCAGACCAGCAGAAGATCAGTGGTTTTTTTTTTTTTTTTTAGACTTATAGAACTCTTACCTGAACCTTATAGTATTGCAATCTGGCAGAAAGCAAATTTTTTTTTTTTTTGTTTTTTCTGTTTTCCACCTTGTGCACAAACTACATCACCATAAAAGTTTCTTCTGTTATGTGTATTGTAAATTTGTATTTGCTCTTTTGTTTGTATTATTATCTTGTCTCCTCAAAACTAAAGCATTATGCATGCTCCTTTGGTGTAGTTTTATGTTGCCAGTGTTTTTGTTAACCCATAAAAGGTGGTTGGTTTTTCAGTTTTTTAGTTTTTTTCTAATTGCTTAGGTGATTATTGTAACATTTTTCGTTTAATAATTTTTTATCTTACTGCAGTGGCGTACGTGGTATGAGTGAACGGAGTTCGGTTAGATGAATTGAGCTTCAATACCTTCAGTTTGGGGTTACAAGTTTTTCTTTGTAATTTTGGAGTAAAGCTAGGTAGTTTAATTTGCTTTACCATGGGTAAAAATATCACATGGAAGTTGAACTTTGATACGATGATTATTGCTGGTTTAGTTGATGTTGAGGATTATGTTTGACCATATCTTAGTTGTTTTATGGGGTGTTTTTGATTAATTCACTTGGGAGACTAAATTTTTTAAGACTTTGTTATTAGTATTTTTATTTGATTGTTCTAGTTTTATGTAATATATTCAGGTACAGGTGTAGGTGTAAAAAATAGGAAGAAAATTGTGAATTTTTGTAATATTTTAAAAAAAATATGGGCATTAGTGGCTGCACTTGGCGGTCGCTAAAAGTTTTTATAAAGTATTAGCGAATGCCAATGGCGGTCGCAAAAAGTTTTAAAAAAAAAAAAAATGGCGGTAGCAAAAAGTATTAAAAAATAATAAAAAGCATTAGCGACGGCCATTTGTACATTTAGCGATGGTTAATGGCGGCTGCTAAAAGTGTTTATCAGTATTTAAAAAATAAAAAAATGAGTATTAGCGACCACCATTTATACCTTTAGCGACGGCAAATAGCGGCCGCTAAAAGTATTTACAAAATTTCATTCACCGTCACTACGCCGTCGCAAAAGACGCGGCGGTCGCTAATACGTTTTTGCGACGAAGTAATAGTGGCGGTCGCGCACTTTTAGCGACGGCTACTGGCGGCCGCTAATACCCTGTTTTCTAGCACTCTCACAAGTATTATTGTACATGTTATTGAAAAGATAATTATACGAAGAAATTGAAAACATCTAGAGAATATATATGAGAGTAATGTGATGTGTAATATGAGATTTTCTTAAACATATATTTAAGATTTTTATTGTCCTATTTTGTGCACAATCTCTACCCATTTTTAATGTTTTTGTAACAATGCTAATGATTATGTTATTTGTAAATTTTTTTCATTTTGTGGAGGGAGAGAAATCTTGCATTTTTATCTTTGAGATAAAATTAAAATTTACCTGATTGGAATATATACTATGAGCCAAATTTCCCAAAATCCATATATTCTTTATTTCAAGATTTTAGAAATATGTAAAAGGACATTGCATATAGAAAAGTCAGCTAAGTTAGCTGCTGGATTTGCTTGAGTGGCGTCTTAAAGGATCTTTTGTTTTTTTCAATAATTTACATATATAAGTGATTCCATGCTTACCGGTTATGAATTATTACATTTTTTTTTTACATTTATTTACACGTTACATGTTTAGATGAAGTGTGAAAATGATGTGTAAAAAAGACATTTACATACTTGCATAGGTGTAAAAGTCACTTTCACATCCCTATTGCAAAAGGCACCAGTACACTTCTCACATGACGATTGCACCCCTATGAGCTGGGCCAATCATATATTGGTTATTTCTATGGGCTCCATATTTGCAAGCCAAACCGTTCAATTTATTTATTGGATTAATACACTACCTGCGGAGAAAAGACAGTTGAGCATAGTCTGGGCTCATTGTATCTCTGATATGTACAGGTGGGCCAGCTGGATTGCAAGTCTACCATAGATGTTCAATGACAATAATTGTAAATTGACAACCAGAATCCAACCCCAGCTATTCAACTTGAATATTAGTGAATGAGCGAAAGAGAGATTCAGTAAAGCTGCTATTTAAGGGGAGTATTTTCTAAAATTTAGTACCAGCTATCAAGGAAAGTTTTTGTTTTTTTTTTTTCTTAATCACCATATTAGGACTTGTTTGTGCAATGGAGAATTCCTTGACATGTAGATTTTTGTTTCCACGTGACGGAGGAATCCTGTGCTCCTTTCTATTTAGAACTAGGGGTGTACATGGATTGGATTGATGGATTTGAAATCCATCACCAATCTGTGGTTTTTAAAAACTGATCTGATTCGATCCGCAGAGGACCGGATCCAATCAATTTAATCCGTTCAATCTGTTGAATTTAATATTAATTTTTTTAAGAGCGTGCTCTCAAGGCTATGGTGAAATTTGGTCTAGGGTTTCATTTGTTATACTTATATAAATATATATAAGTGAGTTACATTTTGACCCCTTGAAGTTTTATCTTATTTTATATTTAGACCTCTTTGACTTTATATTTAGACCCCTTAAGTTTTTTTTTTTATTTATCTTTAATGTCAATGGATCTGATTGGATTGAATTTGTAGATCTGTTGCTAACCGATTACGAGATTTTTAATTTATTACCAATTCGTTTATCTTCGATTCGATTAAAAATCCGCGGATCGGATCAGATCGATTTTACGGATTGCGGATTTTTTTTATACACTCCTATTTAAAACAAACTGATCTCTTTTTCACAAGGAAAATATGTCGCCCTAATCAATAAAATCGTGGATTGCATGTAGAAAATATGTCACGTCAAGCATCTTTCCAACTAATTGACAGCTGTGTGCACCAGATGACTGTAATACACAGCAATGTCAAAGATGGTTTCGAGGGGGAGAGGTACATTTCTGGATGCGCAGGGGCTCGGGGACATGTGGTGGGGCCCACATTTTGTTCCTATCGAACAATAATAGGACCCTCCTAGAATCATGGGTTCTGAGGTTTGGAATCCATCCAAATGAACTTGTTTGTTGGATTGAGCGTGCTTTTTTTTTTTTTGGATAGTGAAAATTTGTTGGTCGTGGATTAGGTGCGGCCAGTAATGATCGGAGCCTCCGTCACCAGACACGGGGTGTGTTGGGGGAGATCTTCCAATCCCTAGTTCGATGACCAGATGGGACCCACAAGCATTGGCGCACAGTAGATGGGACCCCACTTTAGATAGGGTCTTATATTCCTTTTCTCGGTGTATAACAAACATAAGGCTGCGTTCCTTTGCTAGAATTTCTAATGAAAAACTCATGTATTGGGCTTTGTTTTTTTTTGTTTTTTTTTTAATTAATACCAATTGTTGTAGACAGAATTCCTTTCTTGATTAGTGAAAATTTAAAAGCTCAACCATTAATCACTTTTAGCCATTCAAATTCTTCAATTTCGTTGGTATGCATGAGACAATTTTGAATTTCAAAAGGGACATAGTTGGGGAATTATAAACTTTTTTAAATATGAATTCTCTAAATCCCAGCAATCAAGACATCTCCACCTCCTAATAGAGAATATTAGGAATGATGTCGGATATTATCTCATCGAATTAATATTCCTTATTTATTGAGTAATTAGTTTTTTTTATTATAGGTGTCATTAGGCTTCCTTTTTTGATTTATTATATTTTTATTAATAGTAATTGGCTATTCTTAATGAGATTTTGTCGTAGTCCCTGAATTTTTATGCCAAAACACCCCCCACCCACCTCGAAAAAAGAACACAAAAATTTCATAAAACCCCTTAAATGTTTAGAAAACTTGGTGTAATTTTACATACGGCCCCCAAGTTTTTTTACTTCTTTACATAGTGGCCACCCCAAGGAAAAATTCTTGGGAACCGCCTTAGATACGAATACCTTTTGGTGTACTATTATTTTCTTTGCATCATATACATCTATCTTGAAGACTGATAAATAGTATTTTACATTACTTTTTAATATAAATGTTCAAATCCCACATATTTAATATGATTGTATGAGATGTATTTGTGAAGAATGAAGAATCCATATCTCTATATGTACATATACGGGAGTTGTTTAACAAGATGCGTGGGTCATGCACGATTTAACGTGCCCTTGAACTAGACACTGTTAGCCAACTTATCATGAAAAATTGTTTATGTATTTATAACGAAGAACTTTTAAGAGAACCAGCTCTTTATTTTTTTTTAAAGAAAGTTTTTGTAGGGCTGTTTAGGTTGATCCAAATTTTCACATATGCGAACCTTACTTTGTATTATCGCTCACACTAATTTGACACTTATTTAAAAATGAGGACGATTTGGATTTAGAGGAAAGCAAGAAGGAGAAATATTTTTTCGAGTTAAATACGTAATATTCCCCTATTTAGAATTTGGAGAGGTTGAAAAGTAATTTTTCTGTTTAATACATTTTACAAAAAATTGAATAAGGGATTGGAGAAAACACTTACCCTTTAGTAGTTAAATTATTTTTTTTTAAATTCTTTTAAAGTAGTTTTCTCTTATATATTCATCTCCATTTAAGTTTGTACATGTTGAAGAAAAGTAGTATTTCTTCACATATTCTTCTCTTTATTCTTTTAATATATAATTTACTCAAAGAGACCTTTAATATATAAATACTCAGCATCTATGTATGTGTGGAATTCTCCAAGTAACCTTCTTTTTCATAATCCCATTTTGAGCTTTCATACTTAGAACTCACCTTTAATCAATTCAATATGCTCAAGAGCAACAATCCCTTTTGAATTAGCATCAATCCCAACTTTACACTTTTAACCATTGCAATTTATCACAAAAAATTGCACAGTATACATCCATTAAATTAAATATGAGGACTTATGATAAAGACTAACATCATCTTATCAACCTCATAACTCAAATTTCTTTATTAAATCAAACCAGTGGCCATGCTTGCAACTCTCAGATGTGTCAGCATTGATTCTCTTCAAAACGTCTAGGTGTCTCATCTCCCATCATATATATATATATATATATATATATATATATATATCTCCAAGGACTTGATGCTTGTTGTAATCGATCCTGTTGAAGTTAGCGCAGACACTCCACACGCACCGGATGGGTCGGGCCGATGACACTATGTAAGTTAGTATATTATTAGGTTATCTTCCATTATAAGATTTATGGTTATTTTTATTATTGTGTTTCCTAATTTGGTTAGGAGGTGTGCTTAGGGGTTTTCTATTTATATTATTGGATGTAATGTAGTTAGGTAAAATGCAATAAGTTGGTTTCAATTGTGTTCTCAATCTCTCTCTTCCCTCCTCCCCTCAGCAGACGATTCCGTTGGATGCTCCACATCTTTGACTAGAATTGGAACTCTTATCGAGGGAGAAGGGAGGAGAGAAACTTAAGGACGTAGTAAAACCGAGTTTATTGTATTCTATTCTATTGAATTACATTCACCAATGTATAAATAGAAAAACCTAAGCACACATGCCAAAACTAACTCCTAACCTAAATTAGAAAATATAATCATAAAAATAACCATTATATGTATTAGAGCAAAGGGGGAGGATGGCTCTGAGGGGTGCCACGTCATCACTACATGAGTTTTCATTTCAGAGAAATCACTTAAAATATTGGGAGGGAGGCTTTGCCTTTCACGTGCCTTGCTTGGTGCCTTTCTCAATCTCCTAAAATCTCTCTCATTCATCAAGCAATTATTCGTTTACTTCCTAAAATCCCTCTCTAATAGTTCCCTAAAATCTATCACACTGCACTCATCCTAAAGAAGTCTAATCCCTTAAAATATCAGCCCATAAAAGCTTCCTTAAATCTCCTCCCTTAATCCTAGGATTAATTCAATACAGTTTCTAATTCCTTTCCATCCTATCTCATTGTTGCCTAATCTAAAAGTTCAAATCCCTAATCTCTCTCTAAACTTACATATCATTCAAATCTCCTAAAATCACTTCTCGTAGGTGTGTTGCCTATGCTTATCCTAAGAATTATCCACGTCAATTTGATAATCTCTTTACAATCAGATTTATCATTGAATAGCTAGAGGGACAATTTGTCACGTCCCCAAAATAAGAATTGGGAAAAACATGAAAAATTAAAAATCTCAAATTCAAATTCCTGTGTTTAATACAACACAAGCTTCCAAAAGTGGAGCCACATAAAATTTCAGCCTGTGGTGAGTCAAAATAAATTTCATTAAATGCAACGGAAGCTTTAATCCATTGGTATTCAAAGTTCATAAATAAAATCCAACACGAAAATCAAATAAACATTAATAGTTAATGTGGACGAATAAATCAAACAATTACTAAGGAAGGGTTATCATTAAAAGAAAGTTCATCTAACTAGAATAATATAGACGAGTGTGATCATATAGAAGTAAAAGCAAAGATATAAAACGAATGAACGTATGACATAAATCCAAATAAAGCAAATGGAACAATAAGACTCACACGGAGACAAGTGTCCCCGTTGTGGGTGGTCAACTCTACATAATCGGGAAAGCCAATCTATAACGTCGGTAGTCATAAACCGATCAAACTAAATATCAGGATAACCTCTTCACATTCAAAGAAAATTATAAGTGATCCAGTTACATCGGTGATCAACCGTCCATATATCGATCTGTAGTCGTTAAATGACCCATATAAAGGAAAACATATATGCATAATAGACCCGAATAATAATGCTCTGACACAAGAGTCCTAAGTCAAAGTAAAGTGCTGGTCATTCCACATTCCATATCATAATCAAATTGTCACACAAAATTTGCCAAGCCACTTTATAGTTCATAACACACAATAGGATATGCATCTAAATGAATACATATCCTAAACCAACATACACATGCATGCGAAGGTCAAAGAATAATCACAAGCCAATCCTATGGTCAGATATAAGGTCTCGTACCCGAAAACCACATGAATCTCTAATAGATAAAATATCAACGCATCCTTTCTCCATCAATGGTGCATAGACCCAATTAAGGGTTTTCCAATAGAGATGGATTGGACTCAAATCCACTAGGATTTCCCTAAGGTTATATGAGGTACTAAACCCCACGTTAGTAAGATACCGCGTGCCCAGTCGGTATTTACTCAAGTCCAATGATCCAATTAATAAGGTATAAAAATATAATTTTAACACATTAAAAACCATAGGTATCATTTAATATTAATTTGTAAATAATAATAACCTTAGTTTATAATTTTAGAAAAACTTGAGGACCCTATCTAAAACATTTTCCACATTCAAAATAAGTCAAAGGGTCTAATTTGAGTTTATAACACCACTAGAGCCTTTTTCCTAATTTCCAGAAGCTAAAGGGGCAAGGTACACAATTTAACAAAACTTAGAAGTCAATTTGTAACATGAGTGAAGCCAACATTTTTTCAACGCACTCTCCAACCACCAAATTCCACCCTCCATTCATTCCATCCATTTTGTACTAAAATCACATGGGAGTGACATGGGATGACATCATCGTCATCTCCATTCTCTTCTTCTTATCTCAACGTTGTAATGTGCTCAACGTCAACAACATCTGAGCACTTCGGTTAAGGGCCCACTAATCAAAATCCCACGATCATCCCTCACCAACAAGGTCTTCTTGAGTCTACCACCGGATCTACAGTCCTGATCTAGCATTGGGGTTCAAACCCACGAAAATGAATATCAAACGATCAAGTCTGGTTCTGCACAGTTTTGATGGCATCCAACTCCACTCATTCCTGTCTACAATAGTACCGAAGTATACAGAATATCAGATGTTGTAGAGGGGTTTGAAAAACCAAATAGGGGTGGGCTAAGGTCGGCAACAGATTTGGGTTACTGCAACAGTAAAACAGAGTTTAATGAAATAAATCGAATAATCCCCTAATGTCTCCAATCTTGTCACAAAACAAAATATCACTACATCATTATCATCTGAGAGGGCATCAAAAAGGGCTTCTACATGCATCCATACTCGAATCAACGAAAAACACAACCATTAAATTCACAAATTATGCTTAGTTAATTGCCTTTTACCGGGGTTTGAAGAAAATGCAACAGATCCTAATCAATACCCAATCTGAGATTACCGGAGCGCTCGATCACAATCCTAATACCAATCTGACATAGAAGATAGGATAAGAATTCCTACCAAAAACCTAACACTAGAAACATTAAGAATGTAACCAAAGAGTACAGATTTACTCCTAATGGTTTCAGGAGAGAGTTACCTGTGATAAGAAAGTCAAACCAAGAATGATAGTATCTTCAGATCTTGGCTCTGATGGCTGGATCCTAGAGGAAGAAGATGAACGAGAACGGAAGGAGTTACAGAGATAAATAGGAAGGGATAGGATGTGCGTTCGTAATAGCGTTCGTAAAAAGGGGGATTAGGTTAAGAGAATATTTTATGGGCTTAAGTCATTGGTTCGGGTCAAACTGTGATCAAGTCATCTACCCATTAAACCAACTCACCAATACGCATCTAATCTAACGCGTACCCCCACTTAATCCTAACCACTTAAATAACTAAAATATATTTAATTAAAATAATAGTAATATTATAATTAAAATATTAATAGTGGGACTGGGATCTTACAAAGTTTCTAAACTCCAATTACTTATCAATTCGTTCTATCTTTATCTCCTAAAATCCTATCACTAATTAGATATCCCTGAATTATCTCTCTTCATATGTTTATCTTGCATACCTTACTCGCTAATTATCTCTCTTGGGTTCTTCACACATCTACTCCTGTCTTTTCTCATCTCCCCTAACTTCTCCTTGCCGTGGACAAGATCAAGTAGCTCCAAGACCACCCCAGCGCCTTAATCTCCAATGCTGTGGCAGTGTGCAAACGTTGTTGAATTAAGCAACAGGAAGGCTACCATCTTCTAGCTATGCATAGAGATGATATCTTAATATGTTAAATCCTTGTGATGTAGACCTTCATGCTTCATCTTCAAAGAAGGTTATCATCTCTGGTTCTTCAAGTATTACCTTGCTAGCATATGTGGTTATCAATTATTAATTATAAATCTCATCATAGTGATATATATGTCGGTGTGTATTATTATTGACTCTTTTTTCTTTTCAAAATGGCTTTGGCTGTAAATAAGGTCTTAAATGGTGAATGAGAGTTGGACCGGCACTTCATTAATTCATCATGCATGAAATATGTATTCCGCTATCTTTGTGTTTTTTTTTTTTTTTCATTATGCTCTTTTAATTGTATCTTTTCAGAAGCCACCCAAATCTTATGACCACATCCATTCACTCTCGTACGATTTGTGTGCTATGTATGTCTAATGAAAACAACGTGTTCATTGAGGCATTGACATCATCTAACTGTCATCTGTGGCCCACGCATAGTGGCTAATAAAGACACACCAACTCCCCCCATTTGCTTTAATAAATATATTTTTTCCTAAAGTCTCACAAACTACTTATCACAAATATATGTTCTTCAAAGACACTCAACTCAGTATTTAGATTTGATATTTGCACATGCTTGCAATGAGGTTAGTTTTGATGCTTCAACATTCATGTAAAATCTATAGCCTCAATGTTGATGAAAGCAATTAAATTGCTCTCTCTATTAGTATCTTGCACCAGGTATAGATCCCATGCGAGGGACCTTTATCTAAATTGATATTATCATCAAACAATTCAATTTGATTTTTTTTACAATCAATTATTATCTTCACTCTATTAGTTTTTTTTTTCCATTTCTTTCCTTTTCTCCTTGGATCTGTTTTTTTTTTTATTATTAAATAAATATAGGACATTGATGTAGAATAATAGGATTCTACATGTCTCTTTCTCTTAAGTGTTTGGTTGTATGTGGATTTGATTTGCAAGTGCAAGCAGGTGTGTTATAATGGTAAGTAAGCTCAACACGCGTGGGTAGTGTTTTGGGGCATTGGTGTGGGTCTGTTGAGTGGGAAAGGAGCCTACAAGTTTGCTTTAACAAAATCTTATGAGGAAGAATTGATTAGGCTTTTTAGGTGGAAGTTTGTTTACTAGTATATAAGTTACCTTGTGTTCAAGATCCATGGTTCAGATGTACATGACAATAGTAATACATTTTTTTTTTAATTTCTTAATTTCTACACTGAGATGCTCCAAAGAATGATGACATCTTTGGTTTTATTTATACCTTATTTCTTTATAGGAAAATGAAAACTAATTAAAGGATTGATTTCCTTTATTTATTTATTTACTTCATTACTTTTCTTTTTCTTTTCAAGGGACTCATATAAGTCACACTCACACTCCACACGATGTACATAATAGACTAAGCTCCAGCCAGGTATTGATGTGTTTGTAGGAAAATGGACGCATTTCCTTTTTCTTTTCTCATTTTGTTTCTTCTTTGAATGGTATCATTTTTTCTTTTTGCTTCCACCCAGACTTTTCTCTTTTTTAGTGGGGACTTTCAACCCATGCATTTTTTTTCAATTTACAAAGATTTTATAGGTGTGATATTACAAGATTCTCATTATTATTTATCACGATAATTTCTTTCTTTTATCATAAAATCATAAGATCTTTTTTCACTTTATTTTTTTCTAAAAATAATAATAGTGGATTCTTCTTTTATAATTTTAGTTATTATCATAACTTACCCTATCTTTGTTTTGGCCCGGGCGTTTGTTGCTAGTACCAAAAAAAGAATATTCCTAATAATATTCTACCCTAGATGGAATCATGTGTTGTCCCAACCCCTCCGCTGCGTGTGTTGAGTCATCGATGACTTTAGCAATTCTTACCACCTAACAAAGCGGGATTTCATTCAAAATTCTCCTAGGACATGGATTAAAAATCCAAGTGGAAAAGTAAGGAGCTGTTTGGAACCACTATTCTAATTAGTAAGTGCTAAGTAGACCATGGTCTAAAATAAAGCTCTATTTTTTAAAGTCTAATATACAATTAGTTTGTTTGATAAAATTATAAGAGAAGCCCTTATTTCATGAGGTGATTAGGGCCCACTTGTAGGAATTGTGGTAATTGAGGTCTACATCTAAAAATCACAATATATTACCCACCATTGCATCATTTTGAAAATATCATGAGGTCATTTTCTGTTCAAAATATTTATAGCTTTGCAATGTCCATCTCAATCCACTTCAAATAAAAAAACTCAAGAAATAAAAACTTAAAAAGCACCCCCCCACCCCCCGCGTTCAAAGATAAAAGCTCTTATACAAACTTTAAAATAAAAACACATTTAGAGGTCTACCAAACACTCTAAGGGCACGTTTGTGTAGCCCATTTTCTCGGAAAATGATGTAGTTTTCTGCAATAAACTTCTTTTTTATGTGTTTGGTGCGGCAATTTTCCGCGGAACTGGTTTTTTGTCACGTCAACTTTTTCCTTCCTAGCATAGAAAGAGACTTCCTATTGGGGGCATGGGAAGTCCATTTCTAGGGAAAACTGACCTCCCATTTCCTTACTCCCACCCAGCCACCCTCTTTCTTCCCCCTCCCCTCCCAACCCCACACACATACCACCCACCCACCCAGTAGTTTTCACTAAAAGTGATTTTCACTAAAGAAATCCACAGCTGCACCAAACAACATTAGCACTAATTCATCGAGAAAAAACTTTTTACACCAAACATGAATTTCTAACTTCCTCAGAAAATATTTTCTAAGAAAATTAAAAACCATAAAATTTGTTGATGTGGCAATTTCATCTTTCCATGAGTTACACAAATGTGCCCTAACACAAACTAATTTTTAGAGCATGCAAATGCCTGCTAACTCTATGGATTCACCCCTTACTTAATCCAACACTAACCCAATACCATGAGTCCATGATGCCCCCCATGCTTATCATGGGTCTATGTGAGCCCTACTAAAATCAAACCAGCCCAAAAAAGTTGTTACCCAAACCAACCTAAACTACTTCAATGTGAATTGCATGAAGAAAACTGACATTGGAGGGTTAAGTTTGAGTCAAATATGTTCAGATTACTTAGAAGTCAGAGTAATCTAGCCAGCTGTAAGTTTGCATGAGACCCTTCAAATTCAGGCCGGCCTCAGGTTGAATCCGTTTGCAACCCTTTCCACTTACAGCAGTCCAACAGACACAGCATACACATGGGTTGATTCTATATGCACCCACATCCCCTTTATACGAACAGCATCACTGTTCATATACAGGGGAAGCTGCTCATATAAAGGAAATTTGGGTGTGTACTGCATTACGGTGGGTGCATATAGAATCACCCAAACACATCATCCACGGAGAAAACGTGACTACAACAGACACGCTACTTCTCATTTTTATAAAACCCGTGAATCCATGACCCCCTCAATGTCGGTTTATAAACATCAAAACCAAAAACCCCAGAATTCAAAACATTTCAAAACATCCAAATTCCCAAAACCACAACCAAACAGACAAGAAGAAGAAGAAGAAAAAACCATGGAAAACCTCCTCATCATGGCTTCCTCCTTCCTCCCCCTCTCCAAACCCCTCCAAATCGTATCAGTCCGCCACAAACTAATCCAAATCATCCGCACCTTCCTCGCCCTCTCCTTCTTCTTCCTCCGTCTACTCTTCTCCCTACTCCCTGCACCAACCCCCCACAAGAGAGTAGTAGCAGACAAGCACCGAATCTCTGGCTCGGGCGACTCGGGCGTCGCCCGAGCACTCTCCCAGATGCTCTCGATCGTGCACGAGATCCCCGTCGGCTCGCGCAAGTACGAGACGCTCCGCGCGCTGGCGGAGAGAGTTATGGACGAGAACGTGAGGGAGGAGAGCGCCGAGGTGAATCGGGAGGTGCTGTCGGCGGCTTTCGAGTCGGCTATGGCTCGGCTCGAGGCGATCATGTGGTGGAGAGCCGAGGAGCCGAGGGGAGCCGCGTGGGTGATCAGGCCGGTGAGGTGGGTGGCTCGGGCTGAGTTCGGGTTGGGGTCAGGGTCGCCGGAGAAGATAGCGGCGGAGCTGCTTTGGATGGCGAGGAAGATGGTGGAGTGTGGCGCCGGGGAGCGAGCTGTTTGTATGTGGGGCTCGGCTTCGGGGTCGGCTTCGATGGCTGTGGCTGCTGAGCCGGCTCTGCAAGGCTCGCTTGTGAAGGTGTCAGGTATTTTTTGTTCAAAAAGTCTGTATGGACGGACTTTTTCTGCCGGATCCTTGCGAGATCCGGGCAGGACCCTTGGATCCATGGATTAAAAAAATCGGCCGATACGCCGTACAAACCGGTATCGGCCGGAACCGGTACGATATCGGGACAAGATATCGGTTTTAAAAATATCGACAAAAAATCCTCAAAATATCGGTATATATCGGCCGAGATGAACTTCGTCTCGGCCGTAACGAGAAATATCGGCCGATATCCCTTAAAAAAAACACTAACCCTAATTTTTTTCACATTTTTCATCTTCTTCCCCTCTCCTCTCATATCCAAACACCTTAGAGCAGCAGCCACACATTCACACGTCCCTCTTGCATATTTTCTTCAAGAAAAAATTATTTAAGTAAGAGAAAATCATCTTAAAGCATTTTATTATGTATTTATGTGTTTATTTTTTTTTTTAGATGAAGCATGGAAATCATGAGAATGTCATTTGTGTGTATTGTTCACTTAAAATTAAGTTAGATCTATATACTTTCATGCTAGATCTACTACTCATACACATGATTTTGAATTTTTTTTCAATTTTTTTATTTTCGGATTATTATGTATTTATGTGTTTTTTTTTAAATGAAGCATTAAAATCATGAGAATGTCACTTGTGTTGTGTTCTTCACTTAGAAACTAAGTTAGATCTATATACTTTCATGCTAGATCTACTCATACACATGATTTTGTATATATTTTTTAATTTTTAATTTTCAAGATTTTTAATATTATAATAAAATATATCTTTTTTTTTTAAATTTCATCACAATATGTTCTTTTAATGATTCATGGAGTGGGGGAAGGTACTCATGGTCATCATGGGGGTTATGTTGGCCAACAAGGTGCCATGTATGAACATCATATGAATTATTCATATTACCTTAATTGGGTACCCCCTTCACCAACACCGATAATGTCTATCGAACAGATATTAATTGAGCAAGGGAGGCTTCCCCCACCACCACATGATCCCCAACGACCTTTATATGCCCCTCTATCTGTCTCACTATCATGTTTCAGATTTTAATATGTTATCTTCATGGTCATGAATTTCACAACTAATTTGATGATTGAGTTAGTATTAAATGATGATTGATATGTTTGTTATCTACTTATCTTTATTTTCTATATTTTACACTAATAAATTAATCTATGAGCATTAATAATGGTTGCATTATATGAAATACTAGAGAAGAAAGCGAATAGCGACACAGACATGACTCATAACTTAAGGTGACCGAGATTTTGATTTATTGTTGTTACTAATGAAAAAAATATTGTTTTCCAGCATTTTTCTAATATTCTGGATTTTTTGGATATTTTTGCCAATTTTTTTGGATTAAAAAAAAAATTCACACCGCGACGACCGCGACGGATCGATATCCGCGACGATATCGTTTTTCGGCCCGGCCGATAACGCGGACCGATACCGAGATTTTAAACCATGCTTGGATATCATTTTTATCTCCCCTTGTTTGGATAGCAAAAAAGTAGGGGAAAGAAAGGTGAAAAAGTTGTGTTTTATTTGTTTGTGAGGTAGAGAGAAAATTACCAATTCACCCTTACTTTTGCTAAAAGATAAAAAAAATCCTCTCTTTTGTTGGGTAGATGGCAGTTTAGTAAATTCCTCACAAATCTTCTCTTTCCTCACATTTTCCCCTTAGTTTTGAGGGGAAAATTTTTGAGTGGGCCCCACGCCTTTTTTTTCCCCATTTTCCCCTCCCCCACTTTCCCTCCCCCCTTCCCAAACACCCTCATTTTCCATTTTTCCCGCTATTTTTTACTTCCCCGTTTTCCCTCCTTCCCAAACGGACCCTCAAGAATATAGGGTCTGGTGGATGTGATATCTGATTTTTCAGAAGAAAAGGCTAATGATAATATGAACGATCACTATAACAAGGTCAAACCATGAGAACTAGGAAGATGCCTCGTGCCCACTCAAGCAAATCAGTCTCCAAACGCAACGTAGTTGCTTGTGCCTCCACATTTCCTTTCGGACATTTCCTCATCTGAGTGCTATCTTACCTCGTTCTAGGGCTACTTTCCTTGCCGGAGGGCTCCCTCACCTCACCCAAGCTCACTTTAAAAAAAAAAAAAAGTCCCTGTTTCTTAACTCTTCATAATTTAGAAACTCTCCAACATGTAAAATTCTCCAATCCTCCTCTATGCTTTAGCATCTAGAAGCTCCAAAAAAAACAGAAAAACAAAAAAGTGGAATTGCACGATATTTGAATATTTCTTTAGATGGCTTCTTATGGCCAAAGTGTATGATCGATTGTCCAAATTAATGCACCCATCTCTTTCAGTTCTACCATATATGGGCCCATTATTCGGATCCAAGTATAGCTGAATATGGGAATACAAAGAAGCATGGGAAAGAAGTACAAGAAAGATCACATGAATGGTCTTGTGGATAGATTTTCTCAATAATGGCGCCACATGAATAGTTTTAATTCGACTCACTTGATCTTTTCCCTTAGAAATATATTGATATGCCACATCTAAAACATTCTAAAAAAAAAACCTCTAGCTAGATGAAAGCTCAAACCTTATATTTTTTTAAGAAAATTGTACAATAGTATTCAACATAAAAATGTAATGAAATAATAGTAGTAGGAGTATATTATATTGAGGGTAGAATTCTCTGTTTTGGTGCAACTCTCGTTGAATTTCGTGGGAGGTAACTATTTCAGCCTCTAATGGGACCTCCAATCATCAATCCAACTCCCTTCACGCTCATCTAAGACTAAACCTGGTTTATGAGTTATGGTTAATTTACTAATTTTCATCTACAGGACTTCTGCAAGGCTGTCACATAGGGATTTTGGTCCACACCTTTAAATCTAGGGGTCTCGCTTTTGTGAACGACATGGATTGAAAATCCCACACAGTTCATGTGCAGGAGGCCCCTAGTTAGGTGTGTAAAAAGTGCTACAAATTATATATGGCCTTTTGAATTCATATTTAGGTTGTCTCCATGCAAATCTAAATCTATGTGGGTCCAATCCAAATCCGGTCCATAGACTGCCTTCATTAACACTGCTTCGAAGAGAAGCAAATAGATTAAATCTCTAATGCAATTCCATGTTGTTGTCCATTCCAGCATTCTTATTCAAGCAGGCAAAAGGGGAAGAGAGTGGGATGGGGGATGGAGTGGAGCTGAAGATGCTCATGTCATGGCTGCCTTTGCTTTGCCATGCAAGCAATGGCACCGACGCGCCGGTGTTGAGCAGTGCCGAGAGGGCAGAGATGGAGAACGTGCTTGAGGAGATGATTGAGAAGCTCAGCAACCGCGACCAGGAGAAGGTGTTGGCTCTGTGGCTCTATCACTTCACCTCTTGCCCCAATTCAGATTGGCCTAACCTCCAGTCCTGCTATGCTCGTTGGTATGCTGCTTCCCGGAAACTCTTTCTCCTCAACCCCAAATGATGAAACACATCGACACCCACCCCCAGTCCTTCATATATATGTATAATGTATGTGAAGAATTCACAGTCTGAGCCTGTGTTGTTATCTATAAGTAGGTAGACTATTTATATAGATACATTGATCGATTCCTCTCTGCTTACATTCCGCATGGGAGGTTCCATGTGGACGATTAGATAGTGGCCCAAATTTCACTCCAATGGAATTATTTTTCATCATTAGATCTATCATTATGTTAAAAATGGGATTAAGTATTGAAATAAGTCTTGGAGTGAGATTTGAGTGAGTGCTTATTCAAAGAAAGGCATGTGATATGAATGGCTTGGATCGAGCAAAAGTTAGACCTACATGAGTCAAGCTAATCCAAATGGCGTGAACATCAGCTTATGATCATTTTCTCACACATATTGGAAGTAAAAGGAAATGAAATTTTATAGTAGAAATGAAAAGTGGCGAATAAGTATGTAATATTGCACCACATTGATTTAAAATCGGCCATGCAGAGCAGTTGTTGAGATTTTGTATCCAATGCATTAAGATCTTCTTGTGAGAAGCATTTGACTTTTGGGCTTCGTCTGTAACACTACTGGGTTCACTGGATGATCCCTCTGATTAATAGTCTGAACTATTTGGGTTACATGAGAGTCATAAACCCAGTATTCAGTAAGAAACTCAATGCAATAACGAGTTTTGGGCTGACTCAGTTTGACTTTGTCAAAAAACTTGGTTAACTTACCCTTGTTTCTTGCAATCAAGACTCGGTCACAACTTGGGAAAACTTACTGTAGAACATTTACTTTTATTTTGTACAAGTTAATGGCGAGTTTGACTTTTTGACTCGGTGAGACTGGCCTGAGTCTCTAAATTGACTTAGGCAGGCATCTTCCTAAGTCAAGCTTTGAAAAATTGAGAAATGTGAAAGCCCATAGAATTTAGAACGCTTAATTGGATTGATTTCAGGCTAGGCCTGCTTATGGAGGAATCCACAAAGTCTTAGAATGGGGCAAGCTTCCAATAGTTTGAACCGGCCATCGAGTTGAAGTTGCTTCGATGGCCTGAAATTGAGGTTGAGGGTTAAGAGGCCTGTATGCTGTGCAATGGCCTATTGTCAAAACCCACCAAACAAACACAATGAGATTCCTAAAAAAAAAAAATCCCAACAAATATAGTGAGATCTTGGCCAATGCCAATCCACCATTCTTAATTTCTATTATAGACTAAACTAACCTGGGAACCACGCTCATTATGGCAGTAAATCAGGCTCAGGCTTGATTTTTTACATGGGCTGTGTCCTGGACCTAATAATGTGATATATAACAAGTTGGGCTTGTAAAGACCCTGGTCTGTTCTGAGCATAACTTATTTCTAACCCTAAAAAGGGTTGCATTTGTGCAACGGCAGGATTCCATAATAGTGATGAAAATTGTTTTGCTTTTCCATGCGATCCCTGTAGAGAGGAAAATGAACTGATTCTCTTCGATAGAGAGGATTTTAATTTTCTATGAGTGAGGGTTTACCAATCGAGAATGTAGGATTCCTCTCTCATAGAAACAAAAATCTAGAGAGCATGAAATCCTCTCATTGCACAAATAAGTTTAAGTGCTAGGTTGGTTGAAGGATTTGGGAAGGAAACTGATACAGTTGTTAGTGAGATGAAATTTCTAAAATTCAAATAGTACTGAAACTGTTCAAGTTGGTTCTTTTTTCCACTTCGGAATCCACCAATTACAATCCCCAGATTTCACAGATTTCCCTACCAAGCTTACAAATTTGTCATGAAATGAAACGTTTTATAAAGGAACATAAAATTGAATACTAGTATCTTGAAGGCAGACCAAAAACAAAAAAACACAATTTGTATAAAATGAATATGTTGCATGTAAATTTAAATGCTGCATTGTCAATAGAGTCGACACAGTAGTTGATTTCATTGATGCAAAGCACATACCTAGTAATAATGAGAATGTTATTACAAAACGAATTGCTTCTTATAGATGTCAAACTGCTCCGAGGATGAGAGCTGAGGTTCCTGCAAACCTCACATACCTCACCCAATTCATGAAATGCTCACATAAATTGACTTCAAAAGTGACATAATCACATAAATTGCTTGTACAAAACAAACACCTTTTTAACCACATAAATCAGAAAGATCAATTGACAAGTAGTAGTCATCTTTCACCCGAAAGGTATTTTATGAAACTTATGGTTCTTGATTTCCAGCTTAGGGACATCAAAGCATCATTTTGAAAAGTGTGACAACTGCATAGATGTATGGTTTTGTCCATATAATTATTTGTATGAGACCATTACAAGGATCCAAACAATAGTTGTTAATATCGTTTCGGACTATATTTCTCTCTGGTCTGTAAAATGAAAAGTTTCGGCCGATTCGGGATTTCGGCGAAACTTTTCGGAATTACATTTCGGAAAAAATATAACATAATATATATATACATATATAAGTAAAAAAAATAGAAAAAGTAATAAATATAGATTTAATCCATTTCAATAATTTTTTTTGAATTATATATTTGTGAAAATATAAGAAATACAAAATATATGTGTAAAAAAAAGTTAAAAAAAAAATAATTATGTAAAATTCCATTTCGGCCAAAAACTCACATTTCGGCCGAAATTTTGAATTTCGGCCGAGATTGACCGAAATTCAAACAAAAAAGTTTTGGTCCAAATTTCGTTTCGGCCACTTGACCGAAACGAAAAATTTCGGCCATTTCGGCCGAAACGAAACTAAATTTATAACTATGATCCGAACTCACTCACACCCTTGTCCCTATCTCACCAAGCAGCAGCTGCGGACTGTGAGATCATTTCTTTTATTAATTGAAAGAGATCGATGATGACTTTCAATTGGTCATCTTCTGATTTCTATTGGTAGTTTCTTTGGAAATCAGCTTCATAACAAAAGTCTTAAGGGCCAGTTAAGATCTTCACAAATCTAGTACTGGTAACTTGGTTTACTTGTAAATCAGGTTTCATGCATTTGGATAACCTGAGTTACCTGCAAGTAGCAGTGGTTATGTTCTTTACAATAACCAATTACAAGTAAACAGCGTTACCTGCAATTAGATTTATAGGTAAATTGAGTGCATGGCAACTGAGTCTTAATTACCCAAACAGGGTCTATGATCCTCTAAAGAAAATCGTGAACAAGCAAGAGCAGTTACCTGGGTTAACCCAACACCAAAAACTCTCTTTACAAGAGAAGCTATAGGACCACTGATTGCAATTCCTGTTTTGGCCTCGCGGATCGCCGAGCGCATGGCATTTAGTATGCGACCATATGTTGCTCTGGGCTCACTTTCCACAGCTTGAATGAAACAGAAAGTCATGGCACCAGTCATAGTGCCGCCTGAGAGAGCCTGCAGAGGAAACAAACATTCACCTACCTACTATTTCTGTTCTCCTAATGTTTGTAGTCTTCAGAATCAAGGAGAGGGCATTAGCCCATGCAATTTAGTAATTTCATCATATTGAAGATGACCAAAATCTTTTTTTGTCATTTTGATCTAAAGATACATACATGCTTTTGAAATTGTCACTGCCTGGAGCAAATTCAGGTAAAAATAGCTGCTTGTGTTTCAGATTACTACTGCTTGAGAGTAAGGGCATATTTCTTCGATACATTGATATGCTGCGCTGAACAAACCATTGAAAGAGCTCGACTGCGTTGCTTATATATCCTAGATTTCAGAGATAGGTTCAGTTATTTTCCATTTCGGAATGAATACCGCGTCGACAGTCTTTCCACTAGGACTCTCTATGAAGATCCTGGAATGGTTAATTTTATGTTTGTTCCAATGGTTTGTCCCACCAGCATTCCCATATTATTTGATAGGCCCAGCTGTTTATCATTATCAGCTACGATTATTTAAACACTAATCATTCGAACAAAATACACAAACATAAATAGAAACTTCGCTGTGTTTCCTTCCTCATTTTCATCCTCTGTTGATGGGATTTGTATTACCTCCTAAATACAGAAAATGTTCATTTATATTAAGAGGAGTTATACTATTTACCAATGTATCTGCGGAGGTTTGATGGTCATCGCAACCACTGAAAGAAACAGCCAGACCACCGCTCGTACCTTTATAAACTCCTGATGGAGGACTGTGATCCTCCCACCTGTAGAAGCCACTCCTGTGTAAAACAAGAAGGAAAGTTCATGGAACCAATTTGGTGATACTTACATTTTAGTCACCTTGTCAGGAAAACTATGTATTTACTGTGAACTCTCTTATTAAATCAAGTAGAAAATATCTGAATAAAATGACTTTCAAAACTGATCCAAGCTTTTAATAACAAGAGCCTGTAGCAGACAGCAAACATTACAGACAAAGCAAACATTAACCCAAGCACATAGATAGGTGAGCATTTCAAAGCGGGCAAGGTTTATTTTAAGAGTTCTGTGTGCACTCTTATATCCTAGCCAAGTGAAAGAATAACTATCACTAAATTTTACATGTGACATGCCTCATTGATGCATGACATATAGCAGCATAAGCTGTTAACAAAATCTAGACCTCTGATATCACACCAACAACTCAATTGCAAGTCTCTTCTATTAATCTCAATTATCATTTGTATTTTGGAAAGTCCAATTTACAGTAGTAGCATGTGAACACCAGATTAGTTTTATGCATGGAATTCTCCATCTATTGTGTAAACTAAGAAGTAAAGAAGCCCATATCCTTTAGTACTGCTATTACAAACGGAATGCTCAGTTAGATTAAGGAAATGGAGACATGAGACATTCTTTACTCTTTATTAATATTCACAATAACTTAGAAGTGTACTGATTCCAAGGGAACTGTTTACCAGTTCATTTGGATGTACTCAGAATCACAATGTTCAAATATGAAGTAAAATGGATGTTTATCAGTTTCTCTGCAGGGGAAAATATTAGAGGTATAGGCTGAAAACAGTACCAATCCCTATGCAATTGCCAATTTCTTTCTGGCCCCAAGCTCGCAGCAGAATTGACAATCATTGATTCTTACCAAATTTATCAAACTGATTGTATTCTGGGTTCCATCATGGACCTAATATTCTTATCATAGTATCACTGAACAAATACTGATCTCCCAATTTGGGCAGTTCCATAGACATTGAAAATTCCAACAGATAAGGCTAACCTGTCCATCCTGCATAGGAATGGCAGATCGAGGACAGTGCCGCTGTGACAAGCGTCGATGATAGCATGAAGTGTAACTCCTTCTGGTAGAGGCCTGACGATCGTTGCATTGATTTCATCATCTATGATTATTCCCTCAGTCTCATAATCCAGAGGACAAATGGTCTCATCAAATCCATCCAATTCATCTCCGTTATAATTTAGCAGCCGCGCCCCATGGCCTGAGTAGTGGAATACTAATGAATCACCCCGCCGGCATCCCTGGACGAGCCAACGCATTGCCATCTGTATGTTCTTTCTTGTCGGAATCCGAAGCGGATGTACTTCATCTTCTGCAAATTGGAGTTGCAACAAGTAAGGAGAGACTAGTCTACTATATGTTTTGGTGTCTCAAACACTGCTTTGGATTGAGACTTGGTTCCTTCTAATTTCAAGAATGAATGCCAACATGGAGATAGAATTTGGACTCCGAGGAAGAGTAGTCAAAAAGGATTTGGGTGGTATGGAATCAAGAAAACTTCATATCCTTGGATCCAGCTCTTTCTTATGCAGAGCCATAGTTTTCTGATAAGTTTTATTCATTGATCTAGTGGCCCTGTCATGCAATGGACCACGGATCCTATCTCCACTATCAGATGATCCTTTCCATCCAATGAAAATCAACAATTACAAGAAGCAACACCTAGTAATAAAGCTGACTGTGTCTTCCGAAGAACGTATGTGAATTGCGAAAATGAGTTGCAAAAATCATGTATTCAATCACAAATTTGGTTATATCTTCATCACCTATTACCTTTTTCCTGGCATTGCGGGGTAGGTAGAGTCGTATTTTCATTTAAAAGTAGACTCAAGATATGGTTTTTTGAATTTTCATGATGATGTAAACTAGGTTCATATAATATGTATAAATTAGTCTACAAGGATGGGATACTAACCTGAGAGGACGAGGATACAATCATCTGAGAAACCAAATTTACTGCACAACAAATATTTCATGCAGTTCACATCATTGACAGTCCCCTTGAGCTCAGTTCTTCTGCCTCTGTAACTGATTCCACATAGAAGGGCCCTCTTTTCCCCATGAATGGAAGGATAGAGGAGTGTTTGGAACATAGGTTGATGGCCATAGGATGGCATAGATGCTGCGCTTGTGTAGTTCACTGGTGTGGAATATGAATTGAGGTTAGACACATTGCTCAACAGATCTTTGAACCAAGTTGTCGCTTGTCGAACACGGTCATGAACTCTACCAAGGGGGTCATTGGGTCGAGCCGGGGTGGTGGCCAGGCACAGAGCGCACCGGATGGTTTTGGCATCCGGTGGCACAGCTAACTGCACCCCACATCCATTGCACCTTACCCTTCTACCAGCCATTGTAGTCCCTTTGAGTGAAGTTCTGTTCTTTCACTTGGCCAATGGCCCAATGCTAAGGGACTTGATTAGATGAAAAAAGGTGTGCTTCTGAGAAATGATTATGAAGCAAAGTTACAAAAGGAAGTGAGTGGTTTTGAACCATAAAGCAAGCGACTAAAGAACAAGAACGAGAGAAATTTTCTTTTCATTTATTATACAAATGTAGAAGATATGGGAGTATCAGATTCCCCTTTCTTTTGTGGTAGCAGCCAGAGCTTGATTGACCTTATCGGTTGAGATGAGGAACATTGCACCAACTACACTTTAACAAGTTCACCCTATTATTCTTCTCTGTAGTCCAAAATTGCTCTAGATTTAAATCACAACTCACAACAGTGAATCCTCAACATGCAAGAATCATGTGTCCGGATCCTTGAGGCTTACTCAATAAAAGCGTGGCGAGACGAATGGAGCTCGCTGCTCACCTATTGAGAATCTAAGCTATTCAAAATAAATGCCCTCCTCTTATATGGGATGCGGTCGAATTTTACTATAATAGGGTTTAGTCCAAGTCTAAGCATATAATTGATAATGTATAAAACACATAAAAAAATTTTGGTGGTTGCCCCGTGGAGGTTTTCATTCCATATGAATGAGATTAAGTCTATATCTTCTCTCACTTGGGTAGAGTTCCAACATGTCGGGAGGTCGGCTAATGCATGTGCAGACTCATTGGCGAAGCAAGGGGTGAGAAAATACTCTCCTTTTGTTATTTCTAATTTATAATTGTAGTTATGGTTAGGTATAATGCTTTTATACCTTTTTTTTTCCTTCCTAGAAGGCTTTGTATTGTTTAACTCCTTTCTTAATGAAATCCTTTGTTACCCAATGAAAAAAAAAAACACAATTTTTTTTTAATTTTATTCATTTGTTTTATATATGCTCAATCTTACATTTGAGCTCTCATTTGGCCTCATCATATATAAGAGGAGGGCGTTTATTTTGAATGGTTTAGAATTTTCTACTAGGTGGCTCCACTTTGGACGTCCACTTGTCTTATGCATCTACTGCTTGAGAGCCTCAAGATAATCATACCATTGGAAAAGAGATTGGACCAAGACTGTTTCCAAAAATCTGCTTACAAAATAAGCTAAAGCTATGGTAGGACCCACATGACATCAGGGATGTTCAGTGGCAAAGCATCCACCTTACCATAGGGAAGACCAGGGATCTATCCCTGCTTGCCTTGTATGTGAAGAATAAATCATTGAGATTGGCTCACACAAAGGAAATGGCATCCATCCCCAGAAAAGGTAAATATAGAATGGACCATATTGTATCCCATGAAAGAAGTGTATGAATTGAATCGAATCAACTTGGATTGAACCCGCACACTCATATGGGTGACACATTTCATATGGGTCCCAAAAGTGGAAAGAAGCCAACCATACTCAGTTGGATAGTGGAGCCTAGGATTGTTGCAGTTGAATAGAGATTGTGAGAATGAGGGGAAAAAAAGAGCTAGATTTCTGGGATCTAGATGAAGATTGAAGAGAGATTGTGAGAATGAGGGGAAAAAAGAGCTAGATTTCTGGAATCTAGGCACTGTAACCAGGTGCCTCTTATCCTATCCATTCAGGTTTAAAGCATACTCAAGTGCATGAAGAGTTAAAAAGTTTTTTTTTTTTTCCTTCACCCAAGTCCTTCATCATTAGCCCTATAGCAAGGATTGATCTTCCTTTGTTTCTGTAAAAGGGAAGTGCCTCGCCACTTAGCTACTAGTACTGGACGGGCTTTTTCCTTCTTTCTTTCTTTCTTTCTTTTCTGTGTGTGTGTGGTTTTTTTTACTAATAGCCTCCTCATCGTCATCTTTCATGTCTCTGTAGAAGATCTTGTTGTGCTTCCTTCAAAGTTCTACTATCATAAAAGAACCCACTAAGAATCCAAGAGTTTGATCCCAATCCAAACTCTTCTAGTTTGCAAATCAACAATCTAAGTTTCTTTCACTTGTTATGAAATTGAAATGATTTTTCCTTCTTCTCCCAACACAAGCTACCAACATTATGTGTAACTCAGTGAATGGCCCAAATGTAACAACATAATATGCCCTATATCATTCTCCCTAACACAAAGTATCGGCTTCCTAAAGACCACCTTAAGTGCAGTACACCAGAATCCACTATTTGTAAACATGTAGCATTAGTTGTCTTTATTTAGGGCCCATTAAAAGACATTGTTGTACATATTGCATAAGGTTAAAAAAAAAAAAAATTGTCATTGATAAGGCCCATGCACTAATTGATAAGGGGCAGCACCCCACATCACCCAGGTGTACTTCTCTCTAAGAAATGCCTTCAGTATTCAATTGATGAGATGCAACGGCTCACAGCACCCCGAACCTTGTCTTTTAGAAAATGCCACTTTCTATTATGCCCACTCAGGAAAGGATTTGACACGCATAAAGTGAATATAAAATTCCAGCATAATCAAATGATTCTAACTTTTAGTTTGAGGTCATCAAAGTTTAATAATTATACATCATACAAGCTTAGCGACCATGTTTGGAAGAGATAAAAAATGGGATTAGAGCCGATTTAAAAGATGTCAGAAGGTGTAGACAGGTTGGATTGATCACAGAGAACACTATATTCAAAACCAAACCCACCAAAAAAAAAAAAAAGAAAGTACAAAATTATGCCAAATTGAGGATTAGCCATAAGGACATTATACTGTAAGAATACCACCACCTTTATAAACATGCTAATTTAATCATAAACATGTGGAAGGTTAACCCAAAAAACAACCACTTGCACATGCTTTTGGTCACTGATTTCGTCTCACTTGCAAGCTGCAACAAAACCACTCAAGAGTCTGAGAAGACTCAAGGAGGCGTTTGTGGAACGCCCACGTTTCCTCTTCTAAGGCACCACTTTCCCACCATCACAAATAGGAAGTCCAGATCCTCTACATCGAAGAAAAGACACCTATAAAAGGTGATTTCTGACTTTGATTCCTTGCTGCACCAAACGGTAACAAGGGAGGCGCCGGATTGTCTCCTTCCATTTCCACTTAAAGAAAGAGGCGTTACAGAAAAGCCTCCCAAGAAGAGTGTCCAAAACAGCGTCTGGATTTTGTATGATAGGACTGGGAAAATCTATCCATTGTTTTAAATCCACAAAAGGACCTTAATATCGAAAACCACTTGAAAGAGTCAAGATTAGTGTCCAGCTATTTCAACTTCAAATATTGATCACATGTCCAAACTCAGATTGGAAAAATGGTTTTGTAAGGCTAATTCCATTTCCTGAATTCTCAAGTCAGACCTGCAGGTTACGATCAACAAATCCTCATGAAGAATATGATTTTTAGATTGACAAGATTGAAGAAACCCCAAATGTAAGCTGCACCGGACACACACAACTCATGAACTGTAGAAATATATTCATTTTCCTGCTGGAAAAACCCCTTTTCAGACGCAAAATCCTATTCTAAAGTAAGGTTTGCAATATCTCCAGATACCTTTGAAACTTAACTTGCAAGGAATTTATTTATCCCGCATTAATCCATGAACATAATAGTGATTTATATGTAATAACAAAAAACAAAATGACAAAGGCACCACTTTAAAGAGCCGAAACACCTGCACCTTCCTATGACTATGGGAAAAGCTCCACATAAATTCCCATGGAGATTGGCAAAACAGGCCTTCCCCATCTATGCCCCCCACAAAACAATTTCCCAACAAATATGTGACACGACCAAAACCCATTTGCTGCAAGCACATGTGGATTCCCTATTCAAAGATTGAGCTAGCAAGGGACTTTGACTCATCATCTTTCACCCCCCAAAACAAGCCCTGCTGGAACTTGCCTCACCAATAGAAACAGTGGCTAGTGACTTGGAAGCCCATGCCTTCGCATTCATTGCTCCTTCCTGCAGATTGCTCCTCTTGCAAGGCTTCTTACTGCCAAGGACCTGAATTGCCTGCTGGAGGCATGATAGTGGATGCTCCCACAAGCTCAAGCTCATGTTCCGCATCCACCACCTCCAAGCTTGCTCAAAGCAAACCCGAAGGGTTGGAAGAAGAAAGTAGAGGAGCCTCAGAAGCACAAAAGTGATGGCAAGTGCTAGATATGTCTCTTGTTGTAGCAGCTTCTCTGGTGATCTTGCCCATGAATATGGGCATTCCTGTTCGGTGTCAACAATTTTCGTGAGGTTCAATTGGTCCCAGATTCTCTCAAACATCATCCCATCAAGTGATGCTGGTTTGACACCTAGATACAAGCACACAATGTAAAGATCTTAAAGGATAATAACCATAATATATTTCTTGATATGAACATGTAAGCGACATGAAACATCAGTATCATATCCATAGCTCATCTACTGTGTTCAAATAAAAAACATTGTAGTGACCTAAAAAGGATTTTTTTCACCTTTTGGATTAGAGACATCAGAAGGAAATGACCATATTATCCCATACTAAACTTCACACAAATAAGAAAAAAATGTTAGGAGGGTAAGTCCAATCATTCCCATCCGTTCAATTAGGTCTGAGACACAGATCGACCGTCCTACTAGTTGCTTTAGACTTCCTCAGCTGATAAACCTAGGAATAGACTTGAGCCCTTGGAATCATATCACCAAGGCTGCATGGAATCGTCACCACATAAGGACAAAGAAGATTCAGCCAAGCATATAAAATTTGTATTTTCCCTATTATTCAAAGTGCATAGATATAATTACAAGAGCTTGTACTTTTTTCTCTAAGTTGGACTAGTGATCAGGAGTGATATTTTAAACCTGAAGACCCATGGATTGATCCCTGGGCATGTGTGTGATAGTAAGGTGCCAATACCACTCAACCATGAGCATGTTGGCATTATAAGAGCCTGTACTTCGCCACATGGTAGTAGCCATAAAGTAAATTTCCGAATTTAAAGTCTATTATGTCACTATTCTTAAGTTTCCCAAAACGAAACAAATAATAAAACAAAACTCCTCATTCAGTTGTGGTACTTGTAACAAGACCTTCCAAGACTTTTAGCATACTTAAGACCCTGACAAGAAACCTTCTAAATAAGATTATGAGACTCTAAAACCAAGCTTCCTAAACTAATTAACATCGTGATGGAAAAAACCCTAAAAGGTTTGGATCGAAGCTTTGCAAAGTGCCGAAGCACAGAAATGTTGCCTCCGAGAGACTCTCATAAAGAAGAACAGGCCGCAAAGGAAAACTCAATTCATGAAGGAAAATTTTATCAATCTCCAAAACTGCAGCAAATTTCTCTACGCTCGTATATATAGGAAAACAAAGCCCTAGAGTCGAAGACTCCAAATGAAATTGAAAAGCCAATCCTAATTACAGCTCATTAAGGGGTCAATGCATAACCATTAGGCATCAAATGTTTGTTTGCACCAATTTTCACATCACATGCGTAAATGGTAGTGTGAAAATGATATGAAAAGGGGTCCATTTTGTGCCTGAAATTTTCACACCTTCTACCATGTAAAACAGAACCACACCGCACTGTTACTGCATGCTGCTACAGTAACCCAGTCGGAGTTTTGGACTGTCCATTTTCTTCATCATTTTTTTAATTTTGTAGGCCCTAAAATCAAGATCTAACAGTTGGATGTATTTAAAAAGGTCAAAAATATATATATATATAGAACCAAATTTCAGCAATTGATTCATCACAGATTTTGAGATATTTGAAAAAAAAAAAAAAAAAAGTCAAGACCACTGGATGTTCCCTTTTGGACTTATGTGGGACCCATTTTCACGATCCGAACCGTTCATCCTTTAGAAGGTCCAAAACAACTATAGGACCAAATTTGGTGCCTTAATTCTTCATGGATCTTAAGAAATTTGAAAAAAAAAAAAGAAAACATGGACTGTTGGATGTAGCCACTAATTTTATACATGGTTTTCACGTACCTTGAACCCAGTCTGGATTTTCAATTTGTCTACTCATGTAGACCCCAAAAATTAATGATTTGAATGTTGATCCTCTTTAAAATCTCCAAAATAGCCATGGGGAAAATTTCTGGTCCAAATCCATCACAGATTTTTAGATATTTGCGAAAAGGTCCGGAATTTAAAATCTGTAATTCTGATTTCTGTGGGCCCCATTTTCACAATCCAAACCGTTAATCCTCTTTAGAATAATATTTTTGGCTAGGGAGTAAATTCTCGTCCCTCTATTCATCATATATTTTAAGAAATTCTTGAAATTTTTATGAAAAATGGTGAACTGTAGGATGCACTCAGATTCACATGTGAGGTGTGAAAATGACAAACAACTGAATGTGTTTCAACTTTCACATGTGACTCAGTTGCATATGAAAATGATTCATATGTGAATCATTTACACATGTGGACCATTTTCCTATCCCATGTGAAATTGCCAAAAAAAAAAAAACACTAAAGAAATAAATCAAGAAACAAAGTCCTAGACGTAGGAGTAATCCTAATTCTTTGAATGTCCAGTGATTAGACCCCTTTCTTTAGGTCCTATATGAGGGCCATAGGCTTGGCTGCATCAACCCACATATTTTGCATCATTCCCCTCTTGTTGCAAAAGAGTTCGGCCTCGAAGGCAAGTCCTTGTACTTGAAGAGATTCCTTCATAACTCCTGACCTCGACCCTCTTTGGCGGTTTCAGCTTTATAAGATATAGTGTGACGATTCTTCCATCATGAACAAATGTGTAGGTATTGTCTCATAAGTCATATCCCATGGATTCCATTGTTGTAGTATATCCCACGCTCTTCCAAGTAAAATATCCCCAGTATTCATCGACACTGCATGGCCCTTACTGTATCCTTATAATCTTCACCAAAAACAAAAGGAAACTTGACACATATGCCTTACTTGCACCTCATTGAGCATATCAGCTGATGAAGAGATCTATTGACTGTATCAGCTGATTCCTGCATTGGTCATATAAGCCAGTAAAGTGGCCACATCATTGCCTACTGCCTCTACATCTGATATATCAGCCAATACACAATACATTTGGGAACGCCAATAATTTCAATGTTGGTACAGAAGTCCAAAGCCGAAACAGCCGATTTATCAGCAGATGCAATATATTTCAACAAAAGTTTTGATCCATGCTTCATCCCGACGAACAAATATTGCAAATTTCAATATCTGATCAGTTTTTTTTTTTTTTAAATCTCCTATCACTAACAAAAGACCATAAGAGTAAAAGCTAGCTAATGAGCAAAATGCTTGCAAAAGGAAATGGTACCTGTAACATCATCATAGAAAGAAAAAAGAGAATCAAGCGCCCGGGATCCATGGTACCGCACCCGCATTGTAGAATTTAGGAGAAAAAGCGTCGGGAAACCATGAACTGCATAGCGTGACAGCATCCTGCAATTATGGTCATGTCATTACTGGAAATGGCTGTTGGCAGGGAGGATTAGTGAAATATAAGTTGGGATTTGACGCACCTTGGCCCAACAGAGGATTCTTCAACTGCAAAATGACGGATGGTGGGGAAATAGGAGGATAAAATAGTGAAGTTGGACCTGAGGGTTTTTGAAAAAGGACACCAAGTTGCATAAAAGAGCAAAGATACATATTCTTGCCCGTTCATATGAACTTCATTCAAAGCCCTCTGCAGTGAAACCTCATCCACCTACACAAGCATAGCATGGATGAAAATCATACTTCCAATCAGCAATTCACCATAAAAAAGAAGATGCACTAAAACGACTGTTACAGTGTCAAAAAAAAAGTTAACCAAGCGAACAACAAAGCTAATAAAGATCAAACTACAAAATGAAGAATTATTTATTACATCCATCTAACACAACATAAGACTAGCACATTAAAAGATTTGTGATCATGTAGATGTAGAGAGACGACCCTATGTTGCCATCAGTACCACACTAAAGGCAGCCAAAAAATTACTTTTAGGTTTGCAAAATATGCAGTCATGCACCAACGGTGTATATTACTCAAGTAAATGTGAAATTTGGGACAGGTCCTATATAGATGAAAACATTTGATGTGAAAGGGTCAGAATCGGATCAAGAAAAAACTGAGACTTGCCCAAGCAATTCATAAATGATGTGCAAATCAGTATGATATTAAGACAGCAACAGAAACCTTTTTTTTTTTTCTTTTGGAAAGTCAAAGAGCATTACAAGGCAAAGCTATCAGGTGAAAGGGGGCAAAAGTTGCATAATACAAAAGAAAAATGTGAGATCCATCCTCTCTAGCAAAACCATAAGCCAAATATTAGCTACACTTAAATAACCAATATTCACTATGTAAGAACTTAATTCATCAATCCAATCAGCCAACCTCCAAGCATAAGCACTTGAAAAGGACACCCATTGAATTGCATGTTTCAAATCACCTTCAGCTTCATCAGCATTACAACTTCAGCTTCAGCAGAACTCGGTGCAGTCATTACCATAGAATTAAATGAAAATAAATCAAGATAAATCAAGCCCAGAAATTAGACTCACTACTCACAAAAATATACATGTGGCAGCACCAAATGAGTGAGTAATTATTCGCAACCAAGCACAATACATGATAATTGGATTCCAATGTGCCAAGCAAGTAAAAAACTATAGACCGAGTTCTCATCATATCATCATAACAAGATATTGTCATTCCAATGTGCCCAGTAACTATAACTATACAATCTGCCTGGACCAAGGTCTTATCAGGACATGGTCTCAAGTCCTAACACAACTAGGACTGAAGAAAGCATCGATAACTTGTATTTAGGATCATGAACTTGATCTCCAACACCATCTTGTCCTAGATTATCCAAGCACTAGAATGGAAAGAAAATATGATACATCATGTCAGTGACGAAATCAATATTAATCTAGACCCGACATAACTGAAGTGTCCTTATCAAATTAGCTCCAGCCAAAGTTAATCAATCCTCAAACAGCACGTCTAGCAAACAACTTACAGTAAATAGCTCAGACCTTCAGCCATGAACCTCTCCAAACTCATAGAGAAGAGACTTTAAAGAAACACTGCTCAGTCAAAATTACCTGTTCCCATCAATGCCCATACCCACTTGCTTAATTCCGATTATAAAAACCCACATCCTCATCCTCCCAAAAGAAATCCCCACCACCCTTATCATTAGGTTCAAATTTAAATATCACCATGGTTTAAAATAGCTACATAAAAGGCCACATTATTGGTCGTAGCGGTTGAGACCGCTATGCTATTTTGAAAATAGTGGCGCTACATTCTAGAACCTAGTAGTGCCAATCAGTTTTAATTTAAAACATTGTTTTTCTTATTTCTTCTCCTCAATAGCCTTCCTTAAAGTTATCTTTACCCTTATATGGTTCCAAATTAAAAAAAAAAAAAAACACACTTCACATCGCTGCATATCGCCACAGCCGCAATGTATCGCCCACTACGCCCGCCACAACCGCTATTTTGATCCTTGAATATCACCAATTGCATCATACCACTTAGAATATAGGAACTGTTGGAAGGCTTTTGGTCCCTATCCAATTTGACCCTTTTTTATAATAAGATTGACTTGTCTGTGTACACAAATGACGATTTCTAGAAATTGTCAATAGCAATTAGAATTTCAATTTCATGATCTTACCCATCTTTCATGAACCAGTTAGGCACAAACTAGGGAGTCTTGCAAAATTAATTGACAATGGATTCAAATGTAGGGTATTTTGTTAGGATGTCTAAGCAATATACTGCACCTGTAGAATACATATTGTAAACATGAGCACCGGACTCAGGTCATGGTTCAGGCTCATGTTCAGGCCCATGATTCACAAAGGCCCATTAAGTTGTGATAAGTATTGTATCATGTTTTTAATCTTAGCCTTAGGAAAGGAAGATTTTCATGATTCATTACATTAGCTGTAAATGCCTGGATTGTAGCAGCTTTCGAGATCATCCCCAAAGGCAAAAGGGGAGTGAATCAATTTCACAGTAAAAATCTTCTCCAATTTCTCAAGATATTACGGTATTAGAGCCAATAGGCTTTTGGGTTTAGGTTTTTGTACCTTTCATTTCATCCCATTTTTCTTTGCAAACTGACTGCGACTTCATTTTCAGTTCGATTTTTTTGGGGCCGTCTTTTTGAGTAGCAGTCCCTACAAGTTCTCTCTCAGCAAGAGAAAACTTTGGTCCAAGGATTCTCACTCGAAATTTTCTCTCTACAATTCCAGCAAAGGCAACGGTTTTCTCTCTACAAGATAGCATCATTGATATTGTTCTCTGGCAAAAGCTTTCTCGGCATCGCTGATCTTGTTATCTGACGACGATGACAGCAACAACTGAGATCCAAGTCCGAAATTCCGGATCTTTGCCCCTCTGTCTTCCTATAACCAGCAATCAGTGTTCTTGATCAACGCCCATCTGCCCCTTCAACCAGTCCCTTGCAATGGGTTTCCCTCCTATGGCAATCCATCCCTCCATGAGATCCAATCTTAAGGATGACCTTTCCCTGCAGTTGATCTGGTTCTTCAATTGTTCGGGCTTGCTTAGCGGCATCTCCAAAATGAAAAAACCGTGTTCTCAAGATCTCTCACCTCCCTGCCATTGAAGAGATTCAGCTCCTCCGTGGTTGATTAGGGCGGAAACCCTAATACATCTCTGCCACATTTATTCGCTGGTTTCTTCTCAATGAATCTCATTTTCAGTTTGCAGATCTGGGTTTCCTTTCTCCAGCATCATCTTATGGTTCAAATATCACTAATCGATCTCATCGTTTCACATCTCTTGTTGATACAGCATATGAGCAATCAGCATCACGTACTGTGGAGACCATGGTACTATGATTTCAAAAAAAAAAAATTTTACAGCGATCGTTTGTTTTCTGAGCATATTTTTATGCATCTGTTATGGATATATCTAAGATTATTCAAGTTAAAGTAATTTGGGCTAAGAATTATGCAGAATGGTAGTTTCAACTCAAAACACTTTGTCCAAGGACAGGGTCTGACAGGTTTTTTGAATGACTTGTCCATTAAACCAACTGAGTTAAAGGCTAAGGCCTCTTGGATTCAAAATAACTCCAAAGTAGCCGCTTGGATCCTTAATTCGATTGATCCTTTAATTATACCATCTCTTTAGCCATATTCTAAAAACTTATCATCAAACCAATAAGGCCCGGATGTACCACAATGACATTGAACCAGCTAAATACATGCAAGGGGATAATTTTTTTCAGGAATATTACAATGGGTTCATCACTCTATGGCATGAAAAGAACTCTAAGGTATCAGACACTATCAAGTTTCAAGAAGGATCCCATATCAACCAATTCTTGATGAACTTGATGCCAAACTTTGATTAGCAGTAGCGGTGGACGTAGCCACCGATGGCCAAAACTATATGTAGCGGGCGATACATAGGCCCACCAGCAATACGTAACGGCGTATCGGAGTGAATCAAAAAAATAGTCAAAATTTTTCAAGAAAATATCTAAAAATACATAATATTGGAAAATGTTAGAATTTGATGCTTTTTTCCTATAGTAACCAAAATAGGGGGATGTAGCGGTCCCTTCAATACATAGAGGGTTTGTATTGCTGAATGATTATAAAACAACAATATTTATCTTTTTTTCACATGTTTTCATGTTAGTTAATCTAAGTTAGAAACTATCATGCATGTCTAAATTCATAAGCAATTTAACATAACTGTACATAACACAAAATAAATAAATTATAAAGTAATGCTTAAATAAAGCTTAAAGTTCAAACCAAATGACGAATTAACTTCCATTAAATACAAACAATGTACTTTTGCTGAGGGTTGAGAAAAGAATATCTCTACTAATACCAAAGGGGATGTCTACCACGATATACCTAGAGAAGAATCCTTGAAAAAATCTCTATGTATCGGCTTCAATTTGGTGAAATCTTGTGTTTTTTGAGTGTTCTTTTAAGCATAGAAGAGTTGCTTAGAAATGTTGCTTGGAGAGAAGAAAATAAGAAAGAAGCCCTACTATGAATTTGAAAAAAATTATGCAAAGTAGATGTCAGTCACTCTCCGTAGCGGGTCCATAGCGGCCCATAGCAGTCTGTGGTGGGGCTGTAGTGGACTGTAGCGGCCATGACATTTTCTAGCGGCAATAAATTCTCTGTAGCATAGTGGGTCTTCGCCACTATGTCCGATATAGCAGCCACTATGTGTTATTTTGATCCATGGTCTAGGCCACTGATAAATAGATAAACTTCTCCCGACTTAGATACGTGTCTAGGAGGTTCTTCGAGAGGAACTTAGGCTTCAGTCCCAACATTCACCTGGTGGAAGAACCCAAAGCCTTTAGTTCCCCATTATCTGATGAGAAGGCACTTCTCTCTGCAAAAGGGAAACCCATCCAATGCTTTGAGTGTAAAGAGATTGGCCTTGTTGCAAGAAACTATAAGAAGAAAAACTTTTGCAACGACTGCAGAAGAACTAGCCATGTTATCTCTAAGTGCACAGGGCGCATTGACAGAAGAGAAATGACAGTTTATAATGGCTCTAAAACCTACTCATAACCCGGCTGCTCTCCAGGCTCAAACCTAGGCTACCGCAGTTGAAGCTTCCTCTTCACAAGTTATTATCATGTGACTCCGGGGCTAATCAGAGAACTAGTCAATAGCTCGATAGAATATGTTCATGGTATATTGACTTAGCAGCAGCCGCCCCCAACGGAAGGAAAAAAAAACCACACATACACAATCAATCCCCATCCTTATAACGGAACTGAACAAATTATGGTCGCAAATTGCCAGAATTTGCCCATTTCCGGTATTCTCCATAACGATTGATAAACCGCAACACCAAAACTTACCCTGTCCAATGTTTATTTTGTTCCAAATTTATTTGTTAATTTGCTTTTAGGACGACAAGTAGTTGATAATGGGTACTTAGTAACCTCTATCTCTTTTTGTTCTGTCATAAGGACCGGCGCACTAGGAAGGTAATCGAGACTAAGAGAAGGGGAGAACTTTTTTACTAGATACTGGCTTATGATCTTCTCTTTTTGCCTCTTCTTGTAGGGTTTTGAATAAGATGTGGACCATTAGGAATCGGTGCCAATGGCGGACCTAGGATTTTTATTTGGGTGGTAAAAGGAATGGTCAAGTGAACAAGTCAAATAATAAAATAGAGTTTTTAATAAACTATTAAAGGAGTTTCTCGAATTAACCCTGATCAGCGCCTTGGTCATTCACATAATAATAAGCTTGTGTTTTTGTTTAAACATGGATTATTGGGTTCTTCAGTTTTACTTAGTTCTTTTTTACATTCTAAATGTTCGTTGTTCATGTTGTCTGAGTAAAAGCGATGTTCTACCTTTTCCTTTTAGTTATCTCGGGATTCAATCTTGAATACATAATTATACAAAACCACACATAGACATAGATTCCTTCAAGCTGCTTTTACATCAATTGCTATGTTTCCATACCACTTGAATTCAAAGTTTCTGCGAAATGAATAAAATCACAAAGACTTTAGAAAAAACGATGTAAAATACCTCCATAACCCCAACCCGATCATCTCCAGAAGAAGAAGAAGTAAAATCCGAAACCAAACACAAATCCTCCATCATCATCATCTGCAAGATCGAAGAACCTATTGACGAAGCGGCTGGGCAGATTGGAGAAACCGGTGAGGAAGAAACCCTAATGGATCCGTTTGATGCGAGGCCGGTGAAAATCAGAGAAAGAAAAAGCCCCATCTTCCAAATCCTCAAAGCCGCCGCCGCCATGATTCCACAGAGAGAGAGAGAGAGAAAGGATGGATAGAGTGATTGCAGAAACCCCTAATTAGAAGTATTAGGGTTTTGGAGAAGGGAAGAGGGGGCACTGCGCATTTTAGCGTGAGGAAATTGAAGGGGAGGTTTCATGCCTTCTTCTTTTTTCAATGTTTGGATGAGGAAAACAGAAAACTGGAAAATAGAGGGATTCTTCTTCTTCTTCTTCTTCTGTGAGTGTATGAGAGGGAGAGAAGGGTAGGTGGGGTGGAAGAGGTAGAAAGAAAATAGAGGCGCAGGATAGCATATAAGGTCTGATATGGAAAATTTGTGGGGGTGGATTTGGGAAGACTCCAAGAAATGAGATGGTTGGAGGTGGAGGGTGGAGGTGATGGGGACAGAAGAGCCTGGAAGACAAGTGCTGAGGAATCTCCAGGTCAAATTTACTTTTTAATTATCAATCTTACGTGAATACATAATATATATATATAAAAAAAAAAGTCTACATGGAATAATTCATGGGATCGTCCATAATTATATTCATGGGTATAATGGACCGACCCATAAGTTAGTCCATGTAGAAGGACTCGAATATAGTCCATGTAGAAGGACTCGAATACATATGTGGGTGACATTAATACCATCATAAAATATAGCATTTTATAATACATATGATTGAGTTGTTAAAATTTTAAAGAAATCTCATTGATAGGGTGGGAAATACACTTGATTAAATTGTTTTTTTGGATAAAAGAATTTGATTAAATTGCCTTTGGTTGTGTGTTTTAAAAGCTTTGTGCTTTACTAAGGAAGAAAATAATTTTTTTGAGGGGCAAATAAGGGGAAAAAGAGAGTTGAGGAGTGACAAAAAAATGGATAAAATCAAGATTGGTATGAGAATTTTTATCCTATATTAAATGAAATTGAAAATCCCCTCATTTGGGGCTTGTTTGATTACACATGAAAATATGGAGTAACGTGCATATTTGAGGATTCTTCACTAGCATTAAAGAGTGTTTCCTCACCTGAAGATTTGCATGGGTGAAGATCATCGTCATCATCAAATCATTGTCCCAACTATATGGGGTCGGCTACATAAATCGTTCTTTTCGATCTACTCTAAGTCAAATCCCCATATAAGTTGTACTACTTCAGATATATTTCTGCTACATCCATCCATGTTCTCTTCGGCTTATCCATTTTTCTTGGTGAACCATCAACCTTCATAGTCAAACTTTTCCTTGTAGGTGTCGTTGTCGCCCTGTGTTGAACATACCCAAACCGTCTCATATTGATACTGGTGCGTGTTTGTATGTATAGTTGAGAAAAAAATTGATATCAATGTATAGATTCACATAAATGAAAATTTCCTCATCCTATGGGTGAGGAGGTCAAACCTGAGAATCCTAAAAAAATGAGGATATATTCTAGTCCAATTCCTTGGAGATTTATAATTGTCAAACGTGAGTTTTTCACAACTTCTTAGAATTTAATGAAGAATCTTCAAATGACTTGTTTGATTGGGGAGAGTTCTACAAACCAGAATTCCAAATGACAGTTTTTATATGTAGAATTCCTAGATATCCACTTTTTGGAATGCTACTCAACCATTGTCATTCCAAAAATCCACTTGGGGGGAAAGTATTTTGAATCCTCTGAATGCCTCAAGACAAGAAATCATATAATGCTTACAACCAAATCAGCCTAGACCTTTTCTCCCAAAGTAGAATTCTGAAATGCTGAGGCCCATAGTAGCATTTAAAAATCTGAATTGCGAGAATTTAGCTAGTCAAAAGTGACAATTTACATGGCTATCATTTAGAAATCTTGAATTGTGAGAATTTAGCTAGTCAAAAGTGATAATTCACATGGCCAAATCAACTAATTCCCACCCTTCAAACTCTACCAAACAAGGAATTCACAATTCTAATAGACATGCCATGTAGTTCTGATAGGAGTTTCCAAATGCTTGAAATCAAAGCAACGCTAAAAGTGGATTGGCAAATTTGTCATAAAAAGCATGTGAGCAAACTTATTAAAAGAAGGCAAAATTAGCGAAAGGTCCCTAGAGTGGAATGTATCCAGCCTCCAATCCAGGCAAAAATCGTTTAAGGCCTCTGGTCCACTCAGCTAGACTATTTGCAGCCATAGGTCTCTGCGTCCACACGATCTCATTTTTCAGGACTAAATTGCCCTTTCAACCATTTTAGGTATAAAATTCTGAAATTTAAAATTTCAAATCTTGTATTCTCCCTTGTTCTTAACTTCAGCCGCGCGGTTAGGGAGTTGCAGAAGATCGGATCTTGCCACCATCATCAACACACGTGTTGCTGCATTTCTTGGTTTGGTTTTCTAGAAACAGAAAGAAAAGAGAGTTGAAATCTTGGTTATCTTGGTCAAAGAAAGAGTTTTTTTTTTGTCCTTTTGTGGCATAAAGAGACGAAGTGGGTTGGAGACTCCTTTCATTTCAGAAACTGTGATGGGAGAAAAGAACTCGGACTTGTTGGTTCGGATTGTGGCCGGTGGCAGAGTATGGCATTGCTTCGCATAAACTGAACGCAGGAAGAAGGGCCCTCGGGTTTGCTTGTCGTCGAAGGAGAAGAGCGCAGAGGACTCCGGGCTGCTCTTGCGGGAGAAGAAGCCCATCGCCCAAATCTGAGAAGAGGATTGCCGCCTGGTTTTGCGCTTCCCTCGCTGTTAGGCCGGAGAACGAGACACAACCCAAGGTTCTGTTACAGAACCCAATTGAAGAAGACGACCTGTTCAGGGTTTGCTCGTTGTCGAGGTAGAAGAATCCGGAAGATAACGGTTCTCGCCGGGAAATACATCTACCGGTAAAAAATCGGTCGAAAATGGCATTTATCTCCGGAAAACACGTCTTCTGGTGAGACTTGAGAGATAGCAGATCAGAGGAAAAACTCACTGGAAGGAAGATCTGGGGTGAGAGATAGCAGATCTGGAGGTATTCTGCTGTGGAATGCAGAGAAATTGGCGATTGAAGGCCCTTTTATCGTCAACCGTCGAATTGGATAGAGAGCGAGGAAAGGTGAGGGAGAGGAGAGAGAAGAGCTTAGTTGCAGGCTTTACTGAGAAGGGAATTTATCTGATTTTTTGTCAAATTTAACTAAGTGTCTGTCAAATTTATCTGAGTTTTTGTCAAATTTAGCTGAGTTCTGGACAAATCTATCTGAGTTTTTGGATATTTATCTGAGTTCTGGAATAAATTTATCTGAATTCTGAATAAATCTATCTAAGTTTTTGGCAAATTTATTTGAATTTTTGAAAAATATAGCCGAGTTTCGGACAAATTTATTTCCATTTTAAAAGTTTTAACTGAGTTTTTGAACGAATATTTCTATATTTTTGAAAAATTTATTTGTATTTTCTTATATCTATTTATGTTTTTGAATTTTATTTGTGTCTTTTGAAATTTATTTGTATTTTTTGAAATAAATTTAACTGAGTTTTGACAAAATTACTTGAGTTTTTGGCAAATTTTTCTGAAATTTAGAAAATTGGTTTATCTTAGTTTTGGAAAAATGTATTTGCATTTTTTTTAATTTATTTATATTTTTTAATTCTATTTACGTCTTTTGAATTTTATTTGCGTCTTTTGAAATTCATTTGCATTTTTTGAAATTTATTTATATTTTTTAATCTTCTTTGGATCTTTTGAGATTTATTTGAGTCTTTTGAAATTTATTTACAGTTTCTGAGATTTATTTAGATATTTTGAAACTTATTTGCATCTTTTTAAATTTATCAGCGTTCTTTTGAAATTTATTGTTTTTTTTTAATTTATTAAATTTTTTTGAAATTATTACATTTTTTGAAATTTACTTGCGTTATTTTGAAATTTGTTTGTGTGTTTTTAGAAGATATTTGAAAATCTCATTAATGGGATTCCATTAATCATGGCCAATTAAATAGTGGTTGACCATTATTAATGGGATATCCCACCAATCATGGGATAGGATCTAAAGAAATGGTAAATTAGACATCTATATTACTAAAGGGATGTATACACTTCATGAGAAGTCTTGGAGGAGGACACCTGGCATGTCTTGGAGATGGACACGTGGCAGCAAAGGGATCCAAGGCACGTGGCAGCAAAGGGATGTATCAGCCTTCCATTCCTCCCTTCCATTTCCAACCCTTCCATTCCTCCTTTCTGTTTCCAATCATATAGAAATATCTTCCTATAAATCTCCATCATTTCCTAATATTTATCCATCCACCTTACTACAAAAAGAATTTCCATTCAAGTAATATCTTCAACGATTTTGTGGATCAAATCCAAACCTTTAAATTCAAAAAATTTAATTTATATCAATCAATTCATGGGTCCCGGCCCGCATCATTTGATTTTATGGATGGTTAGAATAAAGATGGTGGACCCCATTCATCTGGGTCCCACTTAAAAATATTTGGTCAATTTGTTAGGTCTATGATCATTTGATCATTTGATCTTTCTTAATCAATTCATGGGTCTCATCCCGCATAATATGATTTTATGGACGGTTAGAATAGAGATGGTGGACCCCATTCATTTGGGGGGGTTCCACTTAAATAGGTTAGGTTTGGTCAATTTGTGAGGTCTATGATCATTTGATCCTTTGACCTTTATCAAGCAATTCATGGGTCCCAGCCCGCATCATATGGTTTTATGAACGGTTAGAATATAGATGGTGGACTCCATTCATCTTTGGGATCACACTTAAATAAATTAGGTTTGTTCATTTTATGAGGTCTATGATCATTTGAACTTTATCAATCAATTCATGGGTCCCGGCCCGCATCATATGATTTTATGGACGGTTAGAATAGAGATGGTGGACCCCATTCATCTGGGTCTCACTTAAACATATTTGATCAATTTGTTAGTTCTACGATCATTTGATCCTTTGCCAGCCTACATCATATGGTTTTATGGACGGATAGAATATAGATGGTGGAGCGCATTCGTCTGGGTCCCACTTTAATAGGTTTGGTCAATTTGTGAGGTCTATGATCATTTGATCCTTTGATCTTTATCAAGTAATTTATGGGTTCTATCCCGCATCATATGGTTTTATGGACGGTTAGAATAGATATGGTGGGCCCCATTCATCATGGTCCCACGTAAATAGGTTAGGTTTGGTCAATTTGTGAGGTTTATGATCATTTGATCTTTATCAATCAATTAATGGGTCACAGCCCACATCATATGGTTTTATGGACTGATAGAATATAGATGATGGACCCCATAGGTTTGGTCAATTTGTGAGGTCTATGATCATTTGATCTTTATCAAGTAATTTATGGGTTCCATCCCGCATCATATGGTTTTATGGACGGTTAGAATAGATATGGTGGGCCCCATTCATCATGATCCCACTTAAATAGGTTAGGTTGGGTCAATTTGTGAGGTCTATGATCATTTGATCTTTATCAATCAATTAATGGGTCACAGCCCGCATCATATGGTTTTATGGACTGATAGAATATAGATGGTGAACCCCATTCATCTGGGTCCCACTTAAATATATTTGGTCAATTTGTTAGGTATACCATCCCGCATAATATGGTTTTATGGACGTTTAGAATAGAGATGGTGGACCCCATTCATTTGGGGGGGGGGGGGGGGGGGGTGTTTCCACTTAAATAGGTTAGGTTTGGTCAATTTGTGAGGTCTATGATCATTTGATCCTTTGACCTTTATCAAGCAATTCATGGGTCCCAGCCCGCATCATATGGTTTTATGAACGGTTAGAATATAGATGGTGGACTCCATTCATCTTTGGGGTCCCACTTAAATAAATTAGGTTTGTTCATTTTATGAAGTCTATGATCATTTGAACTTTATCAATCAATTCATGGGTCCCGGCCCGCATCATATGATTTTATGGACGGTTAGAATAGAGATGGTGGACCCCATTCATCTGGGTCTCACTTAAACATATTTGATCAATTTGTTAGATCTACGATCATTTGATCATTTGATCTTTTTAAATCAATTCATGGGTCTCATCCCGGATAATATGGTTTTATGGACGGTTAGAATAAAGATGATGGACCTCATTCATCTAGGGGGTTCCACTTAAATAGGTTTGGCTTGGTCAATTTGTGAGGTCTATGATCATTTAATACTTTAATCATTATCAAGCAATTCATGGGTCCCAGCCTGCATCAGATTATTTCATGGACGGTTAGAATATAGATGGTGGACCCCATTCATCTTGTGGGTCCCACTTAAATAGGTTAGGTTTGGTCAATTTGAGAGGTCTATGATCATTTGATCATTTGATCTTTATCAATCAATTAATGGGTCCCGGCCCGCATCATTTGATTTTATGGACGGTTAGAAAAAAGATGTTGGACCCCATTCATCTGGGTCCCACTTAAAAATATTTGGTCAATCTTTTAGGTCTACGATCATTTGATCGTTTGATCTTTTTAAATCAATTCATGGGTCCCATCCCGCATAATATGGTTTTATGGATGGTTAGAATAGAGATGGTGGACCCCATTCATCTGGGGGGTTCCACTTAAATAGGTTACGTTTGGTCAATTTGTGAGGTCTATGATCATTTGATATTTATCAAGCAATTCATGGGTCCATCCCGCATCATATTATTTCATGGATGGTTAGAATATAGATGGTGGACCCTATTCATCTTGGGGGTCCCACTTAAATAGGTTAGGTTTGGTCAATTTGAGAGGTCTATTATCATTTGATCATTTGATCTTTATCAATCAATTCATTGGTCCCGGCCCGCATCATTTGATTTTATGGACGGTTATAATAAAGATGGTAGATCACCCCATTCATCTGGGTCCCACTTAAAAATATTTGGTCAATTTGTTAGGTCTACGATCATTTGATCCTTTGATCTTTTTAAATCAATTCATGGGTCTCATCCCGCATAATATGGTTTTTTGGACGGTTAGAATAGAGATGGTGGACCCCATTCATCTGGGGGGTTCCACTTAAATAGGTTATGTTTGGTCAATTTGTGAGGTCTATGATCATTTGATCCTTTGATCTTTATCAAGCAATTTATGGGTCCCAGCCCGCATCATATGGTTTTATGGACAGTTAGAATATAGACGGTGGACCCCATTCATCTTGGGGGTCCCACTTAAATAGGCTAGGTTTGGTCAATTTGAGAGGTCTATGATCATTTGATCTTTATCAATCAATTAATGGGTCTCGGCCCGCATCATTTGATTTTATGGACGGTTAGAATAAAGATGGTGGACCCCATTCATCTGGGTCTCACTTAAATACATTAGGTCAATTTGTTAGGTCTACGATCATTTGATCATTTGATCATTTGATCTTTCTTAATCAATTCATGGGTCCCATCCCGTATAATATGGTTTTATGGACGGTTAGAATATAAATGGTGGACCCCATTCATCTTGGGGGTCCCACTTAAATAGGCTAGGTTTGGTCAATTTGAGAAGTCTATGATCATTTGATCTTTATCAATCAATTAATGGGTCCCGACCCGCATCATTTAATTTTATGGACGGTTAAAATAAAGATGCTGGACCCCATTCATCTGGGTCCCACTTAAATACATTTGGTCAATTTGTTAGGTCTACGATCATTTGATCATTTAATATTTCTTAATCAATTCATGGGTCCCATCCCGCATAATATGGTTTTATGGACGGTTAGAATATAGATGGTGGACCCCATTCATCTTGAGGGTCCCACTTAAATAGGTTAGGTTTGGTCAATTTGAGAGGTCTATGATCATTTGATATTTATCAATCAATTAATGGGTCCCAGCCCGCATCATATGATTTTATGAACGGTTAGAATAGAGATGATGGACCCCATTCATCTTGGTCCCACTTAAATATATTAGGTCAATTTGTTAGATCTATGATCATTTGATCTTTCTTAATCAATTCATGCCTCACCTAAAGAATAAAACATTTGGAAAAAAACATAAAGATCAAATTAGCAACAAAAAAAAAGGACTCACAAGTTTACTAATTAATAAATTTATTAAAAATAATTCATATCAGTCTGTGCATTTGGTGGTTTCGTGGTTATCCACGGGTTTTGCTAGTTTTAGGTATGAGAAAGTATGAGAGGGACCTTTGGCTGCATGACTTTTTTTTTTGTGAACTGTTTGCAACAAAGTCATGTTTTGAAGGACCTCCGACCGAAGCCCAAAGAAAAGGTAAAATGTATTGACTGCACATTATGTCTATTTGAAAACAATATCCTTTTTTATTAGGTTTTGAGAAAGGAATAAATAAATTTATAACCTAGTGAAATCAGACATCTACAAAAACTTTGTCAAGCAATCTAAAATGCCCAAACATCCATTTCGATAAGTTCCAAATCAAATAAACATCAAAATCAAGCTAGCCAAATGGATCTTAAACTCAAGAGGATCTTGAATTAATCAAAATGGCATAAAATATGCAGATGTTGCTTTTCATGCCAACTTTCAATAGTTCAACATATTTTTAATGTATTTATAAAAAAAATAGAGAATAATTTGCAAAATTCAAAAAATAATCATTTTTTTTTTTAAATTAAGGCCCTATTTCTTGTTCTTCTATGACTTGGACTCACAAATTTCTTATGAGCCTCCACAATGGGCCGCTCCCATTAAAAATCTGAATGGTTCGGAGTAGGCAGAAATTTATTATAATATGTTTTAAGCCCACTGTTTAGGGTTTATCAAGTACATTATAATTAAATAAAATATTACAAAAAAGTTATGTGTTTTATCCACATTGGCATCCACCTATTCAAAATCTGAACTGAGTGAGAAAAAAGGCTCAGTTTTATATGGAATATAATAAATTTTCAATCTAGTATGCTTAGAGCCACCTTAAGATATACCAACTATAATATGCTTGAATGAAATATTAAGAAATGCTCACCTATAACAAAGACAAGGATCCAATTGCATGGCTAACAATGTTAAGTAGAGCCTTGAAATATTATTAACCATTCAATCTAAGGGAAGTTTGTAACTGACAACTAGAATTCATGAGACTTGCCTATTAAAATATCAAAACCATCTAAAATAAATGCCCCTACTTACATAGGCCCTCGTCAATTTTTACTATAATAGGAGATGGGTCAACCATCAAATTGATCATGCATAAAATTTATCCAAATCTATATTTGATAAATCTTACTATAGGCTCAAAATATATCAAAGTAGGATTTTTAATAAAGTTTTCATCCACTTCCAATGTAAAGACTGATATGAGACAGGATATTCAATTTTAGTATGTAAAAGCAGAGAATTAAAAGAAGAAAGAGTAAAGAACTGAGGTGCCTTCATTCTATTATTTTATAAGCGTGTTCCATATCTATTTCATGAAGATGGCAATATTCAGTTGCATCTCTGCACTGGTTGGAAAGAAGAAGAAATCCAAATCCAAGGTAAGTAAAGTAGTAGGCTTTTAAAGGTTTTTGAGGAGGTCTATGAATGCACCTGTAATAGCAGTTTGCTTGAATGTTTACCATATTTAAATGGTTATCTTTCTATAAACTTGGGGTGTGGGAAATCAGAGATCTTATTAGGTGGGATACCAATCTGTCAACTCTCCCTCCACAAATTAAATTGAGTAATCAGCTCAGATAATAATTCCATCAATATTTCTTGATTATCATGATACCCCAAGGTCCCCAACACATTCAAACTGCTTGCTTACAGGCTACAGGCTACATCCAGATGCACCTTATTGTTTTTTGTTCTTTGCTTTGCTTCCTGATTGATTTTTTTTCTTTGAAACGATAACAAAACTTTATTAAAAAGAGAAAACAAGTACAAAGCTATTCTCACATTCTTTCATTTTCTTTGCTCTTAGAAGGAATTCTCAAAGCCTGTCAATACAAATAAGGACCCTGGAACCCTGCAAGTAGGGCTAGACCATTGTGCCTGCCCTTTTTAAGGAAGATAACCCAAATCCAACGTCTTTCAGTGTCTCAGTACCATTTTAAGCTCAACTTGCAAGGTGAAAGTGGTGAAGGTGGAGAAGTCCGTTGAAATCGAAGCAGCAGGGGTAGCTGAAAGCAGCCTTGACTGTGATGATGATATTGAGTCATTGAGAAAAGATATTTCTGACATTGATCTCCAATTCCAAGCGGCAAACAAGGAATAGGAGACTGACCTATTGATAAGCAGAAAGAGCAGTTTTTTCGACTCAATCGATGCTGTGACAAATGATGAGCCACAGAGATACAAAGAAGGTATTGAGGCAATTCAACACAGGCACTCTAGTTATTCAGGGATGGGAAGGACAGAGTTCTTGGGCTCGGGCTCGCCAAAGTTGAAGCGCTTGTGCTCCCACTTGGAAACCATGGACATGCTTAAGATTCTCGCCAATCATTCCACAGCCTCGAACTCATGTTCATTTGGAGATCTGCATATCTCAGTGAGGGATGAAAGAAGTAAATTTACTCAAAGGAATTCAACCACGGTCACTACTATCAGTAATGACCTGTTGCAGTGGGGACAGCGTGATTTTGAGGTGGCAATTGTCAATTCAAGCACTTCCTTATAGGAGTAGAACACTGTGTTGGAACCTTTACAAGCCAGTCACTTGGTCGTTCTCCCCTCAAAACACTTCAAATCAAAATGGTGGTTACTCATCAGATACATTGGAAACATCCTGCACGCTTGCAGTCAAGAACAGCGGCACTAAGGAGTTAAGCAGATTGAATATTTCTGGATTGTCAAATGGAGAGTCCAGAAACAAGAGTGGGGATGACAACTGGGACTGTACTAATATTCATGATGGAGATTCTGCTTTATGGCCCCAAAATCAATGGCGTGCGGTCTCTATTGATTCATCCTCTTTATCAAGAGTTGATGAATGGGTAAGCAATCTTTATTTTCAATCTGCTCTTCAACTTGAAGAGTGCAGTCTTGGAGATGGTGAAGAAACAAGAAAGAGCACTGATTTTTCACCTCTTTAGATGAATGTGATCCGAGAGAAAACATCCTACATATCCCACCATTCTAACCTCGATCTTTCTGAGGAGGTCATAAAGGCAAACAACATCGTCAAATTTCTGAATTCCTTCACTTCTACAGCTCGAACTGTTAGTTTTATGGACTCAATCCAGTAGATGATATAATAAATTGATTAATTTCTTTATTTATTAATATATTCATGCTTTCCTTTCATGAGATAAATGATGATTTATTATATGCTTGCACATAACCAATACAAATGACATGATAGTTCATGAGATGAACAGGAGTCCATAAGTATACTAGCTACAATACATGTGTATGGATGAGATCCACATACAGGAGAAATGTGTAACAAATCTTATACTTTTAATATCTTCATAACTAATAATGAGACTGGACATCTCATTTGATAAGGTTGCAGCACTTTGATCACTATGAGATAGTATGATTTATCTCGATCATCGGAATGGAAGATTCTGGATTATAGTGCTGGTATAATGGATGTATTGAAGGACCATGAGATGCACCTTATGAACACTGTCTTTACATTAAGGTCTGCTCTCATAATTTCCTAACAGTAAGCTCTCAATCTTGAGACATTAATGAACTCAAGTTTCTATCTATTCATTTGCTTTGAGTCACCAATGCATGGATGAAAAATCGGCCGCCACGTAGCGTGGCGGCCGATATATCGGCCGTGGCGGGGGATAACGCCACGCCACGGCCGAAATATCGGCCGTCGCATCCGTGGCGGCCCGTAGCGGCCGCTACAAAGTGTGGCGGCTGCTACAAAGCTCGACCCCCGCCGGGGGATACCCCCGGACCCCCTCTGCGAAGCGCATGTTTTTGAGAAAGTGGCAATCAAGAAGATAAAATGATCATACTTGACCATGATAGCTAAGACTCTTTTGCTGGTTGTCTTTCCATTTTTGTGCTTGGATGTCTATTATTATCATAACTTGCTAGATAAGATATTAAACCTGTTTAATTATGTTTGAAATTGTATAGCAGTAAAGATATAGTTACCTATTACTACTAGATTTCAAATTGGTCTTAATTAAATTATTTTATAAAGAACCCTCATTGTGCTGGTGACTAAGGTATTCCTATTTCCTTCACTAACTCTCTACTCTGTCATTTTTAAATTGGTGTTGAATGTTGATTATTGATCACTTCATAACTTCATAGTTCATTCACTTGATTGAGTTTGAACCTAGAATGTTGAAGTATTGATATTTAATTGTTCAATGTTCATTAATGAGTAATGACCTAACTCTTAAGTCTTATGCCTTTATTTTATGTTCTAGTTTTTTTTTATGAGTTTTCCATTATTTTCTAAGTTAGTATGACTAAGAAACATGAATACATGTGAAAAAACTAATAATTACTATTATTTTCTATTTATACAGCGATACAGGACTTCATATATTGAGGGCACCGCTACGCCCCCTTTTCTTACTTACTTTTGCAAAAGAACCATATATTCTTTCATTTTACAATTTTCTGGATTTTCTGGAATTTTTTCAGATTTTTTAGGCAATTTTTTCAAATCGCACCGCTACGCCGCTACGTATCCCCGCTACGCTACGTATCGCCCGCTTCGTAGCGGTTTGGCTGCGGGCCGCTACCGCTATTTTTATCTTTGCACTAATGAGTGAGGCCAACTGTAGGTTAACACCTCGGTGATTTGGGTAAGTGGTAGTAGAGCTGTGGGAACATTCAATGGTCAAGATGGAATCTATCTCTAACATCCCCTTGTGCCAATTAATGGATTTATCATTGGTAAGTGCGCACTCATTCCGATTAAGAATAATAAGATATGGATCTAGTTTGGAAGACAGGTCCAATTGATCCATGGATGTTGATAGAGGGGCCTACATGTGGTAATAGGGAAGTTTAGGGTCTTCTATGTAATTTTCTAGGACTGGAGTTCAATTGCATTTATATATTGGAGTTATTTGCAATTAATTGTGGGCCCGGATTACATATGAGATGTGGGATCGCGAGTCCCAATTGGAGCCAGCTTTCTAAGAAATCCCTAGTAGTCCCCACGCTAGCCCAATTATTAAAAAAATATTAATTTTAGTTGAACTCAAAAGGAAAGTTACTATTTCTATTTGAAGTGAGACTTCTAATAGTGGTAATAGTAAAGTTACTAATTTTAATAGAAGTGAAACTTCTATTTTAGTTAGAAAGGAATTAGAAAGTTACTAATCATATTTAAAGTGAGACTTCTAATTATGATATGGTAAGTTACTAATTAATTAATAGAAGTAATGCTTCTATTTTAATTAAGTAAGAAGAGATAGTTATTAATTATTTGGAAGTAAGACTTATAATGGAAATTAGTAAGTGTGGCTTGCAAAAGCTATAAATAGAGGAACCAAAGGTTGGGACATCCACTACTAGTTGCATACATTGGGATTCACGCCCAAGGAAAATCAAGTCCAAGTGTTGGACATCCACATCTCCCTTGTGCAAGTTGTTGCACGTCTCCCTTTTGTGCAAGTGTTGCACACATCTTCTCTTCTAGTTCCTCCTTTGAGTTTCCTAGTAGCTTTCTCTTGGAGATCCCACCATCTTCTTGAGAAAAAGAGAATCTGATACAGGTCATAGCGTGAAAGATCAAGAGGTCTTGAAGATTCCTATTTGATACGTGAAAGTGTTTCATCATTAAAGAAAGACGCAACTTCTCCATTAGAGCACAATCGAGCTCCAAAGGTATAATCTACTTCCTTGTATGTTGTAGATTTATTTGTTGCTTATTAGTTGCTGGTTTTCTATCTTCTAGATAGATTGATTTACTGATCTTGATATGTGAGATTGAGGGTTTGCATGTTGGATTGGTTTTGGTAGCCTTCTGGATAGTTGATCCCTGCATCAAGTGGGTCAAAAGTTTTTGAAACCTATCCTAGAGGCCCACCTATTTCCAACACGAACTGCGTGCATGGGATTGAAAGTCATCCCCAACATTTCACACTTTGCTAGCCTTCGATCTGTTAATCTATCAGGCAACTCTATAGGTAAGAAAAAAATCTTAACTTAAACAAGAAAGTGCTTCACTATGCAAGTATAAAAAACCTAAGGCTGCTTATTGTTGTGGCATATACTTGCAGTTTGTATTACTCCAGAGTCATTGCCAAAGAACATTCACACACTCAACTTATCAAGAAACAAGATTGCCACTGTTGAAGGCCCCAAGGAACTGACACGATTGCGTGTGTTCGATCTCAGCTACAACCGAATCTCTCGAATAGGCCGTGGTAACCTTTGTAGCTAATCCTTAAATTTTCCTGCTATTTCTTCCTAGTCCTCAACCTCTCTTCATCAATTTAAGTTTTATACATTTTGGTAGAATGGATGCATTTGGACAGTGTGGATTAACTTCTCTATTAACTTAGTTGAGTGGTATTGAGTTTATCTATTAGCTTCTAATCATCAAGGGAAGACCTAGAAATGTAGACTTCTGAAATGCATATACACATGAACACATGATTATCGCTGAACTAACACCTTTTGCAAACAATGTCTTCAAGATTGTCCAACTGCACGCTCATTAAAGAGCTGTATCTATGTGGCAACAAGAATGGTGATGTTGAAGGGCTACACAGGCTCCTGAAGTTAACAATCCTAGACCAGAGCTTCAACAAGATAACCATGACCAAAGCACTTGGTCAGCTTGTTGCAAATTTCAACTCTCTGTTAGTTCTGAATCTGCTGGGCAACCCGATCCAGACCAACTTGGGAAATGAACAACTGAGGAAGGCAGTCTCAAGCCTCCTCCCTCAGCTGGCTTATCTGAACAAGCTGCAACTTAATCGACAACGGGCACAGGGAGCAACCATGGACCATGTTGCGAAAGCAACGCTTAGGAACAATGGACTGAATGTTCGAAGGAAGGTGTCTAGACTGCAGGTGAGCCAAGGGTCACTGTCACCCAAGGGGAAGACTGGGAAAGGAGCAGTGAGTAGAAACAATCACAGATCATAGAGCAATCATCAATGTTGGTCGTCCACAAGGAGATGATTGGCGATCCCTTCACATCGCTGTAAGAGCATTGTTTGAATTTATACCATAAATCACGTGGTCCAAATAGTGGAAATAGGAAATTCATTTAGTCTACAACAAAATTCAAAACCAATAACAAAGAATGACTTATGTAAATCCTAAATTGTAATAGATGTTAATTTGGTGAGAAAAGCTTTCCATTTGTATGGCTGTGGGCATCCAAATGATCTTTGATTTGTTTGGATGAAATGTAGTTATTAAGCAACTCAGTTTAGATCTATGTAACCAAGTGCAGCTAATTTAGTTTACCCAACTTCAGAGTTGAATCATCTTGATATTCCCATTACACAAGAACTGAGTTACAGTGTAACTCTGTTTCAGGAAAACTCTCGACTTGAATACTCTGAATCTAGTAACTCTTAAGTTGTTTCAATTTGGTGGTAGATATGATATTCATATAAGCTTGTATAACTGATAGTTTGGCAACTATAGTTAGGATTTAGATTTTAGATAGACAATGAGAATTGGAAACACTATACTTAATAACTCAATAACTAAACGGAGAGCAGTGAAAAAACAGAACTATAAAAAGTGGGATGACGCTAGATAGATGGGGTAAGGCTAAAAAGAGTAACCATAATATTGATGACCCCTATATCTTAATGTTTTATGAGATGTGTGCTGTAAGATTCTAAAAATTCCTGACTGAATGGAATGTGCACTTGATCCCTTGATGTAGGACGCTATCCATAAGTGAGTATTATTGAGATGGTAAGGTGAGTTGCATTTGGGTTTGTGTGGGGATATTTCCGAACTCACCGGATGACTGGCCGGATGCTATCTCATGCTCCGGCGCCAGCTAGGCCATCTCGGCAAGGCCCGTCTCAACGTCCGCCAGTTCGGCCAAGTGCCCCACTCCGGCCAGAGACTCATCTCGGCCCCTTGCACGACATTTCCACCTCGGCCAGGACGCTCCGAGCCCGGCTGAGCTCCACCTCGGCAGGTCGTCTCCAGCTCGGCTAGGGACTCCTCCCCGGTCCTCCACTTCGGCGTCTCTGCAGGGTCTCTAGCCAAGTCAAGGTCCTCTCCGACCTCGGCTCCCCGACCTCGGTCAGGATGCCAGGACTAGCCAAGGCAGGGCCTGACAGCTGTCCACCCTTGGACACTTAAGCACGCTAGAGCACGCGCGACAAGACAAGGGCACGCCTGTACTCTCTGACAGACAGAGCCTCCCATGCCGCTCATGCTTCCTGACAGATCGGCGTCCACAGACGCCAGAGTGGGCTGTGATGGGACGGCAAACCACCTCGTTGTCTCCTGCCTCTTCTCTCTCCAAAGTCAACTATCTCCCTCTCCTCCTCTATAAAAGGGGCAAAACCAGAACAGGAAAGGGGGCTCCCTCTCGCTGACTCTCCCTCCCGTCCGAGAGAACCACTCTGGTATCACCTTCTTCCCCTAAAATCTCCTCCTACTGTCCAGTACTCATACTGACTTAGGCATCGGAGAGCCCTGCGCTGCCCACAGCCAGGGTCCTCTGACCTGTTTCTTCTCCCTCTTCCAGGTTCTCAGGCAGTGGTTCTTCCATCATCAGCGGGGGGACGGGCGGCTCCGGCCTTCGTCCTCCTCAGTGAGTCGCAAGAACACCACCCTCACCGGGTCCGTGAATTTTTGTGCACTTACAATTGGCGCCGTCTGTGGGAAACGCTACAAAAAGCCATCTTCCCAAACGCCATGCCTCGGAGAACCAGAAAGGGAAAGGAACCGCTGACACTGTCGACGCAGCTGCCGACGGTCCCCCACCGGGAAAGGTCAGGAGCAAGATCTAGTCCAGCAAGCGTCCAACAGCAGGGTACTCAGTCGGGTTCATCCTCTAAGGGTTCGACCTCGACTCCACCCTCCAAAAGGCGCACCCTGAAGGACAACAGAAGCAACCAAGCTCCGGGCAACAACCACGACATCAGAAAGTGGCTTGATCGACACATCGAGCAAGCAGTACGACAGAACATGGAGGTTGCCGGTTTCGCTCGAGTTCGGCTGAACTCTGACGATCTCGGCACATCTCCCCTCTCTCCAGAGATCAGGAGCTTCCCCCTTCCCGAAGATTTCAAAGTCCCGAGGTTCGTCGTTTACGACGGAACCTCGGATCCAGCAGCACACCTCCGGCACTTCACTCAGAGGATGTCGGTGTGGAGCGATGCAGGCCACCTAAACTGCAGAGTCTTCTCCTCCAGCCTCGGGGACCTCCCCCTAAAGTGGTTCTGCGCACTCCCCCAAGGATCAATCAAAAGTTGGCAGCAGCTCCGGAATTCCTTCATGACGAAGTTCCAAGCTCACAGGGTCGTCCCCAGGTCGGCCGCCGACCTGATGGCCCTCAGAATGAAGCAGACCGAGAACATCACGCAGTTCGCCAAAAGGTTCTGGACTGTCTACAGCCAGATCGAGGATACTTCAGATGCAATAGCGGTCATGTCTTTCCAACAGGCCCTCCTACCAGGCAACGAGCTTCGAAGGGACTTGGTCATGCATCCCGTGGTCACTATGGCAGCTCTGATGACCAGGGTAAACCAGTACGTCAGGCAAGAAGCAGATGAAGCCCGAGCCCATAAGCATTTCAACGACACTGACCAAGCAGCGTCCATCTCGGCGGATGCCTCCATCTCGGCGGATGCCTCCAGCTCCGCAGCAGCCTCCATCTCGGCGGACGCCTCCACTTCGGCGGATGCCTCCAGCTTCGCAACAGCATCCATCTCGGCAGACGCCTCCATCTCAACGACAGAAGCCTTCTCCAGCTCGGGGGGCTGCTGAAGCCTCCTATCGCCCGTCAGCTTTGACCGCCCGTCAGCTTTGATCGCACGACCCTCTACTGTCGGCTTCGATCGTACGACCCTCTACTGTCATTTCGACGGCACGGTCCTCTGCTGTCAGCCTTGATCGCACGGTCCTCTACTGTCAGCTTCGATGGCGCCGTCAGCTTCGACGACACCGGTACGACCCTCTACTGTCGGCTTCGATCGTACGACCCTCTACTGTCATTTCGACGGCACGGTCCTCTGCTGTCAGCCTTGATCGCACGGTCCTCTGCCGCCACTAGTCATCCAGAGCTTCGTACCCCTGGTGACGAGCCAGTGGGGATCTCCATTGCGTGCGGCAGGCGCATCGCGGCCCTCGCGCCCGATGCCCGGCACAGGCCCCTGGTGACGAGCCAGTGGGATCTCCATTGCGTGCGGCAGGCGCATCGCGGTCCTCGCGCCCGATGCCCGGCACAGGCCCCTGGTGACGAGCCAGTGGGATCTCCATTGCGTGCGGCAGGCGCATCGCGGCCCTCGCGCCCGATGCCCGGCACAGGCCCCTGGTGACGAGCCAGTGGGATCTCCATTGCGTGCGGCAGGCGCATCGCGGCCCTCGCGCCCGATGCTCGGCACAGGCCCCCGGTGACGAGCCAGTGGGATCTCCATTGCGTGCGGCAGGCGCATCGCGGCCCTCGCGCCCGATGCCCGGCACAGGCCCCTGGTGACGAGCCAGTGGGATCTCCATTGCGTGCGGCAGGCGCATCGCGGCCCTCGCGCCCGATGCTCGGCACAGGCCCCCTGGTGACGAGCCAGTGGGATCTCCATTGCGTGCGGCAGGCGCATCGCGGCCCTCGCGCCCGATGCCCGGCACAGGCCCCTGGTGACGAGCCAGTGGGATCTCCATTGCGTGCGGCAGGCGCATCGCGGCCCTCGCGCCCGATGCCCGGCACAGGCCCCTGGTGACGAGCCAGTGGGATCTCCATTGCGTGCGGCAGGCGCATCGCGGCCCTCGCACCCGATGCCCGGCACAGGCCCCTGGTGACGAGCCAGTGGGATCTCCATTGCGTGCGGCAGGCGCATCGCGGCCCTCGCGCCCGATGCTCGGCACAGGCCCCCGGTGACGAGCCAGTCTATCGAGCTCAGAAGAGCAGTCTATCGAGCTCAGAAGCTGGGGGGCTATTGTGTGGGGATATTTCCGAACTCACCGGATGACTGGCCGGATGCTATCTCATGCTCCGGCGCCAGCTAGGCCATCTCGGCAAGGCCCGTCTCAACGTCCGCCAGTTCGGCCAAGTGCCCCACTCCGGCCAGAGACTCATCTCGGCCCCTTGCACGACATTTCCACCTCGGCCAGGACGCTCCGAGCCCGGCTGAGCTCCACCTCGGCAGGTCGTCTCCAGCTCGGCTAGGGACTCCTCCCCGGTCCTCCACTTCGGCGTCTCTGCAGGGTCTCTAGCCAAGTCAAGGTCCTCTCCGACCTCGGCTCCCCGACCTCGGTCAGGATGCCAGGACTAGCCAAGGCAGGGCCTGACAGCTGTCCACCCTTGGACACTTAAGCACGCTAGAGCACGCGCGACAAGACAAGGGCACGCCTGTACTCTCTGACAGACAGAGCCTCCCATGCCGCTCATGCTTCCTGACAGATCGGCGTCCACAGACGCCAGAGTGGGCTGTGATGGGACGGCAAACCACCTCGTTGTCTCCTGCCTCTTCTCTCTCCAAAGTCAACTATCTCCCTCTCCTCCTCTATAAAAGGGGCAAAACCAGAACAGGAAAGGGGGCTCCCTCTCGCTGACTCTCCCTCCCGTCCGAGAGAACCACTCTGGTATCACCTTCTTCCCCTAAAATCTCCTCCTACTGTCCAGTACTCATACTGACTTAGGCATCGGAGAGCCCTGCGCTGCCCACAGCCAGGGTCCTCTGACCTGTTTCTTCTCCCTCTTCCAGGTTCTCAGGCAGTGGTTCTTCCATCATCAGCGGGGGGACGGGCGGCTCCGGCCTTCGTCCTCCTCAGTGAGTCGCAAGAACACCACCCTCACCGGGTCCGTGAATTTTTGTGCACTTACAGGGTTCACATGCTAATCAGTTGGTCTTGAACATCCATATCCGTCTCGCGCCTAGATCATCTTTTAGACCTCATCTTAAATACCTGTGGTTCTTGCAAATCCATTTGGATTCACATGCTAACCAGATTGGCCCACAAAGCACTTTGAGTTTCATTTGGACACATCAATAGCCCCGCCAGATCATTTACAAAAGAAAGGGTCTTTCGTTAATCTGATTATCTGAACCATCTATCTAATAGACTCACCTTGGGTTTCAGTGATTAAATTTCTTCACATTCATATCTTAGGCCAGCTTTCTACAACCACCACTTCTCTTGCTCATGAACTCACATTCGTGCACACTACACATGGAGAGAGAGAGAGAGGGAGAGAGAGGGAGAGGTAACTATGGGGGCACATTCATCCATTCCAACTCACATAATGTAATTCAAAACTCGCATGGCATTGAGTTCAATGTAGCCACACTTAAACTGCAGTACATACAGACAGAGCAAAGCCAGTGAATTTGAAGACTTAAATTTTAATGAATGTATAACAGGCAGAATTTAGTGATTAAATCCAGCAGGAAATGACATCCAATGGTGTCAAATTGCAATTAAATTATCTTCTAATCAGTAAATTGAATCAAGTTTTAATTAGTTAACTAGCACAATGGCACATTTAAAGCGAAGGCATGTCCAGTGAATGTTAAGATTTTTATAAACTCAAAAACAAAAAAAAAAAAAAAAGAAATTGGAAACATCTTAGAAGTTTCTACAATAAGTTGTGGTTATAATTTTGACTATAGAACCCACCTGGGAGTTGATGTAGTGGAAACATCTTAGAAGTGTCTGCAATAAGTTGTGGTTATAATTTTGACTATAGATCCCATATGGGAGTTGGTGTAGTGGCATAAGATGTGGGGCCAAGTGAGCCCCATAGAGTTGGACTATACATGCAATCCGCTCGGTGGAGAAAGTTCTCGAGAAAGTCTACCTTTTCCAGCAACTATTCGTCGAACTAGACTCCACACAAAAGTAAAAATGCAATGTAATACTAATTGGATAAGTTGGTATAATGCTCTTATACCTTCGCTTCTTTCTATTTTGGTTATCATAATGTTGGTCTTATTGTAATCCCTCTTATTTTAAGATAAGTTACTTTTACCATTTTAAAAATAAAATAGTGCCAATTGGATAAAGAGTAGGATGGGGTTAAAGAACTTGGAAATAAGTAAAACCCTCCTTTATATGAGGACAAAAACAAACAACTCAAAGTAAGTCGTACTTGTGTATCTTAAGGGCGTATTTGTTTGCACAGCATACATAGAAATTCATGGCATGCGTATTTAAAAATGAAGATCTAAGGCAAAAGGACAGTCAAATAACCTCCCCTTTAATGAAAAATAAAACAAATAAAGATGAAAAATGAATACACAAGCATTATCATAGTAATTCAATTCTAGGACAATAAGATTCCATCTACATTGCTTATATCCTTCACCCTCCCCTTGTATTCAATTCCTGCATATTCTAATGCAAACAAACAAGCCCTAAGTGAAAACAAGATATCAAAATCCCTTATGTTTTAATTTAAACATGATAAAATATAAATTTAGTCACCTGACATTAATCCGAAAGATCTAAAGAGTACACAAAATAGCAACCTTACTAGATCAGCCTCACCCTCTAATCTATGACCCCTTAAGCTTAATGGTTTTAGAACACATCATTTTTTGAATTTTAATCTAATGGTGAGTAACACACGGACAAACATTGGGCTTATGTTAATTCTTGCCTAGTGAGTGTCAGGCAGTTGGATTGATCATAGGAAAGTCTGGTAAAAATAGGTGCTCATGAATGGTGCTCATTTGGGATTTCCCTAAGGTTATATTGCTTTGCACATTTGATTCTTAAGCAGCCTGAAGTCAGGAAAAACTAAATGGTTTTTTGGGCTGTAAGTTAAGGGTTAAGACTCTTTGAGGTTCTAGAATGGAAAATAAAAACTAAATGGGTTTTCTTTTTCTCTCTTTGGAAAATGATATAGACTCTTATTTTGGGTCCTTGGAACACAACTACCAACTAAAAAAAAAAGTCTTAAAATGGGCTGTTTGGATGTCTCTTGAGGATTGAAGTACAGAAGTTTGATAAAAAAAAAAAAAGTGCATTTTATGGGACATAAATTGATCTAATAAGGCCATTATGAAAATGGGCAATGAAAAAAAAAAGGTGAAAAAGAATCCGACCTGCCGGATTCGAACCAGCGACCTAAGGATTTAGCTGCACCACTACAGTCCTCCGCTCTACCAACTGAGCTAAGGTCGGCTTGTTTTATTATTTACAGTACTTATTACATAAATAAGTATTTGTTTCTGCATCCACAAGTCTCTTCTCAGAATAATTTGGTTTGAAACCTGTGCTGAATGGGTACTAATGCATATTTATCTGCAAGGGATGAAATGCAAATGGGTACAAAATATTAAAAATTCATAGCAGGCAATAAATAAGCCCTATCATTTATCCTAACCCTTGATTTAATAGCATTCAAGTTTAATACTCTTTTAATTTAAAAGTACCATGAGCAAGAAATTGGGCCTGGTTCAAATCAGAGGGAACAGTGAGTGTGAATTAATCAAGTTGATCAAAGGTGGACGGACCCATGAGCTGCACATCTCATAGGAGAAAATCTCCTGTTTTGGTACCTTTCATTCCTTTTTGGTAGAAGGCTGATTTTTTTTTATTTTTTTATTTTACTTTTTCTTCTTTTTTAATGACATGGGTATCCCTGGGTGCACACGTGAACTCACAACACGTGTGCACTAGTTAAATCTTGACTCAAACACAAGATATGGGGAGCAAACTCACACCTTATACTAATGAATCATCACTCCATCCTAATTGCAGGAACAAACATGTGACCCAATTAACGCAATCAGATCCGGCTTTCCCTTGAAAGTTATTACATGGGCAAATTCTTCCAAGCATCCCTTTTCTAGGGTTTTATTACTGGGCCCACCTGTGTGTGATCTAATATTCTTTCCACAAATATCTATTCCATCAAAATTGCGACTTAGCTTGTTTAATATTTATCTTAATAATAGCCACCATTGAATTTTTTCACAATAGATTTTCATTATATATATAGCCTTAAAATCCAAGGACCTGAAATAAAGGATTGGGATTAGTTGATCAGGCTGACATTTCAGATAATTCTAATCTATGTAGGTATAACCTACGCATTCCTCTGATTTTCTTCATTATGATGCATCCAAATTGGGCCCTCTCAACATCAACCACCACATGTTTCAACCAAAAAAAAAAAAAAAAACTTTGGCCCCCCTCAAGAGGTGTGTTATATCTGTTTTATTTACTAATAAATTAAAGTAAAGTAAAGTAGATGCCAAATTAGCAGGAAAGGTGGTAAATGATCAAATTAGCGGAAAAGGTAATGGTAAATGATGAAGTAGTAAACATTCCGATAAAGTAAGTATGACAATTTTTTTTGTAAAGTAGAATAATGGACTGTGGTCAGGTAAAGCAAGCACTTTACCTGAAGTTTTACAAGGTTTGTAAAGAATCAATATTTTACATTCTAGTATATCTCGTTATTACAATCACATACATGCAACGATTAAGGGGAAAAACTGGTACACAGTACACAGCGACTCCCTCTTAAAACCATGGTTGAGAAGTTGCAGCCAAATACCATGCAGAGCTAAAACAATAATGTCCAGCAAAATATAAGAAGAAGAAGTGGACACATCATCTATAAATACATAAAATAATTGTAGATCCATCCTCATTTTTTTTCTTAAAACCACTATGACATCGGTTAGTTATGGCATGCACAGGAACTACATAAAATACTATAGATATTCAGTGGTCTTATACAACCAAACCAACCCATTAGGACCTGTTTGGATAAATGAGAAGTGGGGTGAAATGAAGTAGATTTTACATGTGGAGTGGAGTGAAGAGAAGTATGTTGGAATTAAAATAGAGTACTTCACTTCACTCCATTTGGATGCTTATTTTGAAATTAAGGTTTGAAGTAGAATCCACTTTTACTCAAGGAAATAGAAGTATTTAAAGTTGAAGTGAAATAGAGTACATGTGAATTATAACATTACTTCATCTATCGGGCCAGACTCATCCAAACGGGATAGAGTTGAGATTTTAGACTGTTAAAGCCATTTAACATCACTCTACTATATTTTTTGTCTATCCAAACAGGCCCTTAGGAGTTAATGGAGTGGAATAAGGCGTGGGTTTGCTCCCCATATATTGTATTTGAAACCCGCTCCAAATTTGCCCGGTGTGCATTTGTTTGGGTTTAGCGGGCACAACCCGTGGGAATATTCCTGTTAGGCCAATGCCCTGAGGGATGGATACCCACCTCATAAAAACAGAAAGATCTAATAAAACCAAATATTTCTAGTAATAAAAACTTGCATCTGGATTTGCCAGGTACTCTTCTTGATTGATCCTGTTAACTGAGATATAAGTTCACTACATGCCATTGTGATATGTAATATAAGACAGAAGAACAAAAGAATTCCCCCACAATGCATTACCCAACCTTCAATATGCTACATCATCATTTCTTTATTTTGTAATCATCTTAACAATTTAACAATTTTTACCACCTTTGTAGCTGTATTCTTATGTTGGCATGATGGCGTGGAAGTCAAGCCTCCGGTATAACTTTCTGCATAATTACACAGCCCTATAGGCACCTTACGGTCCCAAAGGCATTCCCTGTTGATCCCATCCACCCCCCGAATCCTCTTCTTTTCATTGCTTCTTTCACCTGTTCAAAAAACTGAAATACTCCCTTGGTGGAGCTTTTTATGACAAATAGCTACAATCCAGAAATTTAATGAAGACTATATATCAAGCAGGCTTTGGAAATCTCTTTTTTCTATGGCTTCTTGATGAAAGGCTTTTGGCAGATTAACAGTCTCTCATCGCTGTTACTCTCAATCTCCACCACCCGTGCTTCCCATCTCAGCTGGGTGGCTAGAACTCTGGCAGTTTGGATTAGATGGGCTGCATCACGCAGTATGACCCAACCCTGCATATGCACCATTTTCCAACTTTTCAAACATGAAAGATGACAAAATGTAGCATGAAAGTAAAATACCTTGATGTAAATTAATGGTTTGGGTTTTGCTTGACATTGACACCTAGAATAACTATGCAAAAACTTTCCCGAGCCCATGCCAGATCAATTAACTACTTTTTTTTTTGCGGCTTCGTTAGGCTACCGGTCCAGGAGTGATACTTTAACATGAGGACCCTAGAATTGATCCTGAGCCCATGCCATATCAATTAACTACTTTTTTTTTTTTGCGGCTTCGTTAGGCTACCGATCCAGGAGTGAAACTTTAACATGAGGACCCTAAAATTGATCCTTGGGCATGTGCCTGAAACTAAGATGCCAACACCACTCAACCATAACTGTGTTGGTGATTAACAACATTTACCTACCATCTAAAATTTAAAGAATACACTTAATATTTTAAGGTGTTTTCAAAAACTATCATAATAATTAAATCATTATTGCAAATGATCAATGACAGTTTATATAATTCCATGGAGAAATGGAAAGCCTTCACTACTTACTCATGTTGTGCTTTTAAGTTAACAGTGTAAATATTCGTAACAGCTGATAATTTGTTGTGTACATTACATGAAGAGGCAACTACTTACATCAATTCAGCAATCTAGGGTAACCTAATTTCTGTTGAGAAACAACTGGATTTATTTGTAATTTGGGGTCAATGGATTTATTTGTACTCATGAGAGTAAGTTTTTTGAATTAGGATGAGTTTAAATTTGAATTATTTTAGGCTAGAGTTGTGATGGTATTAAGATTAGTCTTTCTATTATTAGGTTTCCTAGATTAGATTTAGATTTCTTACTTCGAGCACGATATCCTTGGTTGCAATTCATAGATAGGCATTGGCTATTCACAACAATACATATCAAAGAATTTAGTCAAGATGCAGTCCTAAGTTTTGACTTGGTAGCAAAGCATAGTTTAGGACTAGTTAAGTTTATTTCTTCATTTTTTTTTTCTTGTCGTTAAGTTCATTTTGTTAGAAAAAGGGGGTTCATTCTTGTTTTCAGTTTTCCTCTTGAGTCACAAAAACATGATTGAGGCACATACAACCAAAAATATAAAAATGAACTAATTTTGTTTTTAATTTTCCTTCAAGTTTGAACTTTGAAGTGAAAGGAACAACTGCAAGTATGGTGCCCCAAACAAATTCTCACTCAACAATATGTATAATGGGGCCTACAGGCAGTATTGGTTTGTTGGTGGACAATATGAGGTTGATTATAAATATAACAAATTAAGCTGGAATTATTCAATAATTTTTGGTATTCTATATTTCTATCCAATGAATTCCCATTATTCAAATTATGGTAATGACTGATGATAATGAAGATAGACTCAAGCTAGCTTGAAACTTATTACAATATTGAAGAATTAACTGCCCTCATGGTATGGCTGTTGATCGGGCCCAGGTACTGGACCCAGCCTGGTCCGGCCCTCAAAAAGCCCACAAAGTGAGGGCTTTTGTGTTTCTTAAAAAGCCCAACAGCTGTGCTTGGACAATATTAGTCCCAGCCCGGCCCTCTTATTTTTCTTATTTATGGATGTGGATTTTTTTGGCATATATGTGGGTTGACTTGATTATGGTTCTTATATGATTCTTATATTAAATTTTTTATATGATTCTCATGTAATTTTTATGTAAACAGCCATGCATGATTTTTTCTTCACTGGCTTATTTACATATAGTTGTTGTAATGTGAATTTGTTTACTATTAAAAAAAGTGCGTGGATTTATTTGAGCATATATATAGGTTTATTAGAAAATGATTCTTATCTGATACTTATTAGCAAGGTATCACTTCTCATTAACTATTGGGTTTAATCATTAGCCTCATATTGAGATTCCACTCCAATGGCCCACCTCTTGGATGGACCATGCTTGGAAAACAAAGATAATTTTTTTTTTTAATATAGGACCCATTTGTTTGTTCAGTATTTAATTCATGAGAATCCGATGCAATGCATTCTATCAAGGGCCTAAAATTGATGAGTTCAAAGATAAGATTCACCAGTAACATCAAATAGTCTTCTCTTGTATGGTAAATGACTACCTAGTCATCACCCTAAATCAAGTCGTAATAAAGTGAGTTTTCATCTACCACTATGTTGCTTGTTACATTGCATTGTAGTTAAAGAAAGAGGGATAATGTTAGATTTACACTCAGTGCCCAGTAACAATGTAGAAAAAAAAAATTAAAAATTGATTTTCTTATGTTCAAGCCTTGGGCTCGACCTTGGCCTGTGAGGGCTGGGTAAAGGCCTAGGTAGTGCAGACCTTTGAGGGCTTTAGCCAGCACCAAGCCCGGCATGCATACATTGAGGTAGGGCTTGGACAACCCCATGCCTAACTCGGCCCCTTTGACAGCCCTGCCTCATGGCCCTAAGCCTCTACTTCTTGGTTAATAGTACGGTTTATAATTTTTTATTTTAATGTTACGATGAGTGTTCAGTGATAACTAGTGATTATATATTGGTAAATTGGTTCTCTGTATCTATTAAATGATCTTTTTCCATTGACTACAAGAATTGATGAAGATCAAAAATTCACAATAGCCTTAAGAAAAACTAAATATCTAATAACTGATTTAAGATACAATGAAATTATCAAATTTACAGATTTAGAGTTTTTAATATTAATTACTATTTTTATTTTTATTTTTAAAACCGACACACCCATACCGGTTTGGCACAAGAGGAACCAAGTAGTCCCGGTCTTGACTGGCACCGGGATATAAAACCTTGATTGGAAGGACTTCAGCACCACAGATATTGGGATTCATCTACACTGCCTATCAGCATTTCTAAACTTGCCATCTGCTCATCTCGTAGCCACTAATGCACATTAACCTCCAGCAAGCTCAAGATCTAAAGCACCTTGAGTTCAGGGGAGGTGTTTGGGTGGTTAGAAATTAGGATTGTTACGGTAAAATAATTTGATAATCTTGATTTGATTGGGTTGTCTTCATCATTGTACTCTGTATATAAGTATTCTTTTAATGTAGAACACAAACAGTTTTACGAATAAATCCATTAATTTATAAAGAGTTGAAATAGTGATTTCTAGCTCTAGTTGACAAACATATAAGAGAAGTTTGCCATACATAATTGCCAGCTTGTCATGAAGGGATGATTTAATCAAGATGGTATAGGGTATAGGGTATAGGGTGGCATCAATTGGTATAGGGTGGCCCACACTATATTATAACACAAAAGAACATTAATCACAGTACCCATAATTTAATCACAAATCTTCAATTCATCTAAATAAGAAAGCTAATTAGTATTCTACACAAAGTCCATGTCTATCTCAATTACAAGAGCCCATCGAGGACTCTTCTTAGTGCACAGAACACAAAATAGACAAATATAAAATCGAGTGGGTCCCACTGGCCCAATTGTTGGGGTTCTACAGGGAATCATGGATTGGTGAGAGGAGTTTTTCAGGTCCATACTCCAAGAATCCAACTGCTTAGGCTTCAGATTCAAGAAGAGAGCACTGGAGTTTGGCTTATGCCTTCAATGAGGTAAGATTTCTTTTTTAATCGCACAGATGTATGTTTAACTCTATTGTATCAAGAAAGACGCTATTGATATTGCTATTGCTGTATTGCAATCAATTTAGGAAGATAAGGGGATAAACGATGTCTAGGGGACATTAACAAATTCATCTTCTAGTGAGTTCTTTAACAAATTATATACATATGATCTCTGTATCGTTTTGTTGTTTTCATTGTTTTATCTGTAGTTTCAGTATTTCATTTTTTTTTTTCCATTTTTTTCTGTGAGTTGTAACCCATCAGAAAAGCAAATACTGTCAAAGCACGATTCAGTGTAAATGAAAATCATTACAATGTGTAGAGCTCAATCACTTTGATCTGGTTGCCAACAATGCTAATAACACTAATATTAGGGCATTGTAATGCTAGGGCAGGTCCCATGAGCAATGAATGTGAGGGTTTCTGTACTTCCAGTCGTGCTAACCTATTTTGTAAACATCTCCCCTGTCCCCATTCCAATAAAATAATACAAAAGAGAAAAAAGAAGTCTGCTCCAGCAATGCACAAAAGACCTTTTCGTTTATACTTTTAATCTTGAGACACCCATAGCTGCAATTAATTGTTGTTCTTGTTGTTGCTTCCCAGGCATGCGGTGAAAGGACCCAGGTGTTTTTAATGGCCCTTTTAATCAATATTGCAAGTTGAAAAGCAAACCAAGCTCGAGGGAATTTATAATGGAATTAAAATGGTTGAAACATAAAATATGTTCTATGGGCACACAAAAAGGAAAAGTGCATTATTCAGTATTCCACAAGAAAATAAACCAAACTAAGTGAGTAGAATTTCATAGGTAAACAAAGCAGATGAGGACATTGGAATTTCACACAGAAATTTGATATAGACATTAAAAATGAAGCCTGGTGAATAAAATACCTCCGGCCGAAGCACCCGGTCCATCTCCAGAAAAATATCAAACAATGTGCATCTGTGCTGCTGACCAATTTCAAGTGATAGCAGTCCCTTTGCATGTACCATATCATAGGTTCTGGGATATGTTGGGAATGCTTCACACCTGGATACAGAAGAAACAATCTTTAACTGCTGTTAAAAAAGAAAGGAACATTACAATATATAGTAAAACCTAGTCTGTAGAGATGGGGTCCATGGACCGGTGAACAACACCATTGATCTGACAGGGCCCAAAGCAAAAAGGAGCATAAGTCAAGGTCTCCAAGATGGAAAGATTGGAGCCATCCATTCTTTGGCTTCTCTTTTTTTTTTCCCCAGAATATGGATACTTGCTGTTTTTTCCCTTGACTGTTTGCTCTTAAATTGTTAAGCAACAGAGAGTTCCAGACCTTCATTTCATTATGGAAGCCCATAATAAATAGAGTACAATTTGTGAGGATCGACAATCAATAATTGAACTTCTCCAATCTTCTCATAATTTATCATATCCTGCTATAATTAAGTATATTCTAATATATCCAGAACCACCCCCTCCCCCACCCCATCTTCCCAAAATTCAAGATACTCCGAACCTTAAGTTTGCATACAATGAACTGATGAATCCAACTAATACGTGATGCTCATTGACAATTGCGTGATGAATGGGTGGCGAGAATGGCATAGAAGATGAAGCTGAGACTTGTCAGTGCTGATAAAACAGGAATTGAAGGTGCTGATGAAGATGCAATCCAACTCAAACAACTAATCAAATTTAGATATGACAGTTGTTGATAAATCTTACAGCTGCTGATTAGAATCATCACTTGCATGATAAGATGGCTTGAGATTGATTGTGCAGATGAGTGGTAGACAAATGCAAACAATGATCAGATCCGAAGATTTTAACCCAATGACAAATGATCCCAAAGACAAATGATCGAATTTGGAAATATGATCCAAAACCAGATTATTGTAGTTACTATTTACAGATCTAATCCCAAAGAGAAAATACAGTAGATCCAAATGCAAAAGCCATGCGATCAAGGATCTATGGCCAGACAGGTAAGATCATATATGAAGATCTGATCCAAATGCAAATTATTAAATCTTGCACAAATCCAATGATCAAACGAGCCAGACATGATTGAACATAGATGCTTGGATTCATAAATCTAATTCAAACATGAATATGACAAATCCAGATGTAAAAGCCAAGTCATTGATCATGGCCAAACAAGTACAGGGATGGAAATCCAAAATGAAGATAAGTCTAGTAATCCCCAAACTAAGCCAAATAAAAATGATCAGATTTTAAAATATATATATATATATGGGGAACATTCATATGCATCTTTCCCTCACCATAGGGTGAGGGACACTTCCCTTTTTGAAAATTTCAAAGTACAAAATGTACTTTTCAAGTACATAGGGTGAGGTACCAAATGCACTTTTCATGTGCAAAAAGGGGAGTGTCCCTCACTCTATGGTGAGGGAAAGATGCATATGAATGTTCCCCAAGGAACATTCATATGCATCTTTCCCTCACCATAGAGTGAGGGACACTCCCCTTTTTGAAAATTTCAAAGTACAGAATGTACTTTTCAAGTACATAGGGTGAGGTACAAAATGCACTTTTCATGTGCAAAAAGGGGAGTGTCCCTCACTCTATGGTGAGGGAAAGATGCATATGAACATTCCCCTATATATATAATCTAGAGACAATGAATATCTGATCCAAACCTGCAAGATCTCAAGTTTGGAGACAAATTAGGAGTAGCCAAAGACAAATGATTAGGTTCACAAAGAAAGGATCTGATTCAATGATGAATCTCAGATCTCGCAAGAAGTGTCATCAATAGTCAAGATGAACAGGCAATAGAGCAACTAACATTTCCAATGAACGGTTGCAATAGATGGTGGATGTAGTGATATGATAAATCAAATAACAATGATAGGTGGTCAATAGCAACAAGGAGCAGCAATAAAGAGCTGAAAAGGCAGGAAAGTAATGATAATAATGCAGACTCCAGTTAAGGCAGTAATAAATAGATTCAGATCGATTGGCAGGTTTGGTGGAGAAGGAGATAGATCAGGTCTGGTGCTTTAATCTTCTGAGGTTGGATCTGGTTGTGATGCTTTGCAAGCAGCAGCACTGATTAGTGACAAATACTAACAGAGACAACCGGATGCTTGGGTTGATGGTAGAGGTAGATGAGACTAAGGAATCTGAAAGGGCCCATTTTTCTCACTACTGAAGCACAATCTGTGCTTGATCTCTCTTGCAATGGAGGGGTTCTTTCATCTTTGCCCAAAATAGATTACAGGATTGTATGACTAATATGCAACTGAGACTATACCAGTCGCAGTGGTAACAAAGGCTTGATCTATGGATGTTGTAACCAATATACGAAGAAGCTCATATGATTAGAACTTGCAGGGTGGTTCTGAGAATGCAGAAGATGTAACTAATTCCGATAGTCCGATGGTTCGAGTAGATTAGGTTTGATACAATGTTAAGTAATAGAGAATTCCACAAAATTGATCTTCTCCATTTCATTAAAAGAGCCCATATAAATACAGTAAATTTTGCAAGAATAAACAATTAATATTTAAAACATCTTCAATCTTATCATAAACTGGCTACATATATCAATCATGATAACAAAAAATAAATAAATAAATATTTTAACTTCTTCAATCTTACCATAATCTAACTAGATACTCAATCTATTGGTTTATCCTACTATAATTACCTATATTCTAGTACATCCTAAGCTTAATGTTGAATGACGCTATTCACATTCCAAGGGATAAGTCCTCCAAATGAAATGGCATTCCTAATCTTAAACCAACTAAAATGAGGCAATCAAAGCAACAAGCTAAAAATATGTTAAGATGGTTTTGAGTCAAAATGAATAAACTCAGAATCAGATCATTCACATGATCATCTTCAAGCAGGATCATGGAAGTTGCTCCATCATCAACTACAACATATCATGTTTCGTTTCTGAATGCTGTATGAAACTCGGGCATATCAATATAAAAAAAAGGAGATTTTACGTACCAGTCATGCAACACACCAACAAATCCTCGATCAAGTATTAGAGGGAGGTAGTTGGGACCACTTGTAGGCACCACATTCATGACCCATACGGTTTTGCCGGTATCCAATAGAGCAGCATTAAAACCACCAAACTTGGCATTCATATCGAGTACATTTCTGAGCATGTTAAAAGGTGGAGAAGGATCTTCATCACCTGGTCTCTTTGGGTGATCAGAGAATATCAGAGGTGAAAGCAGAGACCAAAAATTTCGAACAATTGAGTTCCAGTTTAATGCATCATCCGTGAACTCTTCACTATTTAAACCTGAAGGAGAAAAAAAAATGAAAACGCAAATTGTTAACAGAACTGGAAATGTCTATAAATGTCCGTCTTCCATGTTACAGTGATGATCTCACTTTTCTATCCCAGGATAGTACCAATAAGAACAACATCATACTTATTTGAGCAGATTGGTATACAGAACTTTATATGAGGATTACATAGTTTACCATATATATCAAGTTCAGTAGAGTTCATTTTAGCTCGAGAGGGCCATGTAGTCCGATGTTCAATAGGAATCCATCGACGACTTCGGGTTCCTCCTATGCAAAGTTCAAGAGGTCGGTAATATGGAGTTTCAACATCATGGCCTTTACTGCAGATAGAGGGGCCCACACCAGACTTCCTAGAAAAGTACACACTATGTTACTGTAAATCGAGACCATAGAATTATCATATTAACACACTGCAGTGGTACAATTGAACACATTTTTTAATCCATAATTATGAATGAAGCATGGTAAATGAATGGAATTAAATGTTAGTCGCCTCACCGAGAAGCATAACAGTCTTTTCTATTGGTCTTTTTCCAGACTACTGTTTCATCCTGTTGTGATAACAAATTCCAACAAAGTTTTTCTGCAAAATCACTAACAAATGCTAATTTCTTCTTATTTTCCATGTCATGTAGTGACTTCTTCTGAGTGTTCATAAGCGACAAAGTCCAGACAAAGTAACCGCCAGGCTTCAAAACTCTATCAACTTCAACCAAGAAAATCCCATCTGCATTCATGTAATAGAAATCAGTGTAACCTAACAAATAAATTAGTATGACTCATGTCCCCAAACATTTTATCCACTTGAAAGAGACTTTGATATACTAAACAGTAAACAATATATTATCTATAATGACCATGTGTGTGCAAACAATTGTCAGCTTTGTGGTCCTACTTTTTATTCACCAAACGGTTTGGAGAACAATTGTCAGCTTTGTGGTCCTACTTTTTATTCACCAAACGGTTTGGAGAAGTTTCATGGCTGACTACCCATCTAACACAACCCTCAGGATACATGCACATGGTTACGCTGTAAGCGATAAAAATTAAATTAATGTCATCAAGCATCGAATATGGTTCATCATATGAACCAGCACATCATAGGAAACAACTAAGTTATGATGAATTCTTTAGCTTTATAAAACAAGCTCAGCAAATGAAAGAAGTGACCATCAGCAATATTCATTTTTCGTGATGTGCTAACCACATAAATGTTGGTTTTAAGATTATTCAAGCTTGTGCATTAGCTTGGTTTAATTTCACAAAATTTGACAGCACATTTGATCCACTGATTCAGACCAATCTAAACTGTAAATGTCAATTAGTCTAAAGTATATATAAAGTAAACCTATGCATTTGGGGTAAGGACATGATGAAGATATATGTATGTGTATATATATATATATATATATCAGCCATGATCTGCTGTAAACGGTGTACAACATAAGGTGTTGACTTCCATTTTCTTTCATCTTTTTTTTTCTTGCTTTTCAAATCCATCACTTAAATGGAACCAACTGTACCCATCACATGGGCAATTTTTAGACTATTGGTTGATCATCCCTACCTGCATGTTATGCACACATATTAATGAAACACAAACATGCATGTATCTATGTATGCACAGATACAACAAACAACATTGTCAACCCTGAAAAAATCATATAATACCTTTCTGCTCCCATTCAATCCCGCACTGTGCGCAATGCAACATGTCAAAAGAAAGAGATGGATATGGCAACTGCTTTGATGTAAAGGAGCCAATCATCGCAGGTAGCCCTCTTTCAAGAGATAACTGAACTTGACTGCCAGAGACCTCATAACTTGCTACACACATTGTCAACAACTGTTTTGAAAAGAGATGCGCTCCAAAGCTGCCATAGCCACATCCTATATCTAAGACAGTTCTAATCTGCACAATTAAAGAACATATTATAAGCATTTCTGTTGTTCCAGATGCTCCAAAGACGTGCATCAAAAAGATCAGAAGCACTTATCACACTGATAGGAATGAATCACTAAATGATAAAAATAAAAAAAAATAAAAAAATTATTTTAATAAAAGTTTATGTCGCCATTAAAAAAAATATAATTTTCAATAACTTGTAAAACATGTGAAGTGGGAAAGTTGACTAGCTAAGGGGACTGCCAAGCCAAGTTTTCATTGAGAGGCATCATAACCATTCATTATTCAAATTGCATGACATATTACAATCACAAAGTTATATGGATGCCTTTTATCCAACGCCTAAGCCAATAAATACTACATAAAAACTTATGATGAATCACATAATTATTTTTATAGATAACAGATTTAACATAAGAAAAAGTGCAATTGCAAAAGGTGTATCTGTAATTCTAATTTTCATCGTGCATATATCCACATAAGATATTCGCACTATAACTACTATCAATATATCCAATTAACACTTAATAAAATAGTTAACTACGATAAACAGTTCTAGAAGATTGTATCACAATATTATAAGATCCAAAATTCCAAATATAATATTAAACTAAATCATTCTATACAGTATATAACATTATTTAACAATGCACTGACCAATGAGTGCACCTCCTAATTATCTGCTCAGCTTGTTCTAATCTGGAACAAACCATGAACCAACACTAAATTAAACTCAATTCCCCTGGAATCAACACTAGATTTTGAAACTTGGTCTGCACCAAATCCCTTGACAAGAAAGTCAATGGACGAAGCAGAATATCTAGAGAAAAAGATATTGCAACAACAGTAAATCAATAAAAAAAAATAGTATAATAAATAGATTGCTAAAGAGAATTACCTATCAGGGAAAAAAAAAGAATGCTAAAGAAAGTGATGTACCAAAATAGCAGAAGAATTATGACTGGCTTAGAACAGAAAGAATTGGCCAAAATCAACAAATGTCTAGAAGGAGACAGCACTGGACTTTGAACAATCATTTTGGAAAAACATAGTCCTGAATTGAAAAGGATTAAGTTGCAGTCTATGTCAAGCAAACAAATGTATAACAGCTATGTTAACTAGACACTTTGAAACAAGTAGGAAGATGCCATACCATGCATGTTGTTGAGGTATCAATAGCAAGGCCTATCAGGTGGAACCCAAGCAAAAATGCATCCTCGGTCTTTATGGGGAAAAAAGTATCCTCGATAGGGTGCAACTAGACTACTTGAGTTAGGTATTGGCTCAACCCAAGTTGTATGCAGGTAAACCCAGGACCAAACCCAACCTGGATGAAACCAGGGCATTTACCAGAGTGTTGTTCTGGTTGAGTACAGTTGACTCAGAACAGTCGTGAACTCAAACTGTTTAGTTTAATTTGCTTTTTAAATTGATAGCCATAAAATTTAGAAAGCTTATATTGGCTCATATACTTATAATATATATACACAGTGCATATTATACGTTATGACTTATGTATAAATACTTAATAGATAATCCCCATATAATAGTTGAATTAGGGTACCTGAAGCTGGCCCCAACCACAACAAAAATTCTACTTTTGGTCAAGTTAGGACATGGTGGGGGTCCCAGGTTGGAAAGACCCAAGTTTACCATTAGTCCTCAGTATAAAAAAGAACTTCAGGCTGGCAAAGAACCAAGATGTAAGTCCTGTCTCTTCTATTAAAACCTTCATTCCAAATTGTTATATAAAATTTCTGCAATATAGCAAGGCTATTAATGGGAAAGACTTGAGGGGAAGCCAAACTAAAATTTTGAACAGGACTGGTCTACTCCAATTAAGAGCCAGGCCCAAACCAACCCTGGCCAAACTCAGACAGCCTAGACTCAGAAATCAGAATGCTTAATGGATAAAACATGACTCAAACTAGAAGACATTTTGGAATAAAAGGGACTAACCACCCACCCAACTTAAATAACTATTTTCCTGCAGCCGCCAATTGTGAATGCATTCTAGTGTTCCATGAGAAAATTTTAGTGTTTCATGAGAAAACTGAAGTGAATGGGTGGCAACTAAGTGGCAACTAAGAGTTAGTGCTTTATAAGTGATTCAATTGACATTTGATCTTCAGCATTGCTTTCTATCACACAGTTCCAGAACCTTCCCACAAGGTATAGAAGAAGATGTGCTGTAAATGTACGGGAGAAGTACTCACAGCATCAGGCATAGAACCTCACTATTACATATTGCATCCAATTGGTAGGTCTGAAGAGCCTACAGGTGAAACTTAAAACTTGATTCACAGATTATAACTACAGATGTGAATATATGGAGCAAGAATGAAAAGACTAGAAAACACACAGGTGAAACCCATTGCTCAGAAGTAAGTTTCCATACACAGTTTTAGCTTCAACCAAATAAATGGATACAGCTTTCAGTGACAACTAACAAGAGACTCCCCAAGGTTAACAAGTGTCCATGGCTATTTGTTTCACATCATTAGTATGCACTACAACAGGAAATCTAGTAACCACAATCTAAAAATGCAACAAAGCTAAGTTCAAATAATTTTTTCATTTAAGTATCTCAAGTTTCATTTTTCAGATACACTGCCACGGAAAAAATAAACAAATAAATCAGAAAACTCAACGACATGGAATTATCAACTCACCCCAGCCTGAAGGAAATCTGATCCATCGCTCAACCCAATCATTCCTGCAATCTGATGTGAATAGTCTTCCACTCCAACGACCATAAGAGGGTCCGAACGGAAAGATATCTGATCTTCCTCTAACATCATCATCCTGTGTCACAAAGAAATCAGCCACATTAAGCAAGACATATTGATAATCATGTTGCAGCACAAAATTAACTATATAAGAAAATCTCAACTAACCTTTTGGTCAAGCTTCCAGAGTCAAGGACTTCCTGGGCAGTAATTCTCACATTCCCAATCCAAATGAAGTCTCGCCCAGTAGGCCACCTGAGAGGAATTCTGTAGTTCTTAGGCGGAAGAACGGAGCAATATTCCGTCGATCCACGATGACACCGGCGTTCATACTCAGTGCCATCAGAATAACCCAAATCCAGGTTTTCAGAAATGTTGTAGCATGGAACATAGTTCTCATGCTCCTCTGAACAGTATTCCACCTCCTTCAACTTTGCGATACCACGCGAGAGCACTCCAATGTCTGTGAGGTCTGTGACAATTTGTTCCTGGAGTCGTCTATAACCCCTGAAGATATTACCTCTTGATGATGTGGAGATGGAAATTGTCCACAAAAACGACCCCGAAAGCGCTAAAAGCAGAATCAGAACTAAACTAAACTTGAGAAGCTGCAGGGTAATGTTCTGCCTACTTCTCAAAGTAGCTGAATTAGTGGAATCAGATCCAAACCCATTTTCAGATGAATTGATTTTAGAAGAATGATTGTAATGAATAAACAAACTAGCTAGGAAGCCCAACGGAAAGGAGGAAAGACCACGGGGTGAATGACTTCTATGTATATCATCCTTTTCATTTCTGCCCTTCATGTCAGAGTCCCAGGAATCACGACTGCTCTCAATGATTCTTCCACCACTTGATACACCACGGAGTAGCAGCCTTGACATTCTCCAACCTGCAAGAACCAGATCAACAAACTAAAATTTAAATAAAACCAATCAAGAAAACAAATTCCCTCATACAAAAAATTGAAGGGAGAAATGGGTATTTCCGGACAAACAAAAACATAGATGACCCAGAAAGCTATTCCTTCTTCTATCAAAAAGAAAGAAAGAATTAGAGGAAAAGGGCATTTAAAGAAAAGGATCTCCAGCAGCTTCATCAACCCAGATTCATGAAATTACACCAAATAAACAGATTGAGAAACACACTCCTACCTTGGTATTACACGATTTCCTTGGTTCTCTTTCTGGGGTAAGTGAAATCATTCAAATGGGAAAAGATGGAGATTGCAAACTGGTATTGGGTTTATGAAGAACAAATTACAAAATCTGATATACCATTTAAAAGGCTCAAAAGAGTCCCACCGCCCACAGTACCAAAAGTGTCCAAAAGGGGAAGAAAGTTCAGTTCAGTACACACTTCATAGGACCCATTTCAACAAACAGAGAGATCAACAGAACCCCAATTAAATCAACTGATTCAAATCACAGGCAAACAAAACCAGACTCAAAGACTCAAATCCCACACCCCACACAGAAAAAAAAAAAAAATATACCATCCCGCACCTGATTTCCTGCTTCTTAAGCTCCTGGTTTCATGAGCTTCTTGTTTGAAGAAGCGACACTACTACTCTTATCACAAAACCAAACACACCACCTTCTTCTTCTTGCGTTGTCTCCTTTTTTGTTGTTTTCTGCCCTCCGCGTTAAGCCACTTCACATGCTTCCACACAGGTGTTTTACTCCAATCTACACATACTTAAATTCATAACTACCAACTACACTTTACTAAACAAACGTAAGTCTACATGGCTACATGCTCTTATACTATATAAAAAGACATTACAGCTTTAAATGCAGGTAGTTTCCAGGATGAAGATTACTTTACTTTTACTTCTAATCAGTAAATATCATATCAATGAAGCTTTTTTATATTAACTCAGAATAACTTGACCTCAGTAATCAACGCTGAATCTGTAGATCTGGTGGAAAAATAATAATAAATTATTTGAAGTTATTTACAGAGTTTATTAGATTCCAACAGCAATTTCCATTTTCCATACTAAGAATTTCATCGATGGAAGAAAGCAATTACCATGTCAGATCTTGATCGGTAATCGAATCCTTAAAAAATGGAATAAAGTACAGAATCAGGAGATTAAGTTATACTAAAATATGAATACAGTTCCAGACATTAATTAATATAAAGCTTGTTTTAAAAATCCAAGCAACAGAATCACATTTGTTTTTGAAGTTAGTGGCAAGATCTACTGATGTTTATGATCTCTGAAATGCAAAATGTCCACTAAAAGATCCATTTACCTTTGATTGAAATAATCAGATTTTAGCAATTCTAACATAGATTAAATATAGATGGGTTGCTTTTTCTTTTCTTTTTTTTTTTAATCTTGTGTAGTATTTCTAAAGACTGTTTAGGGACAGATTTTCCACTGCAATTACTGAGTGTAATCATTACAGTAATGGAATCAAATGAACTTTTTTTATTTTAAGGTGTGGGAGAGAACCGACAAGAATCCCAAATGCAAAAGAGAGTAATCTCTCCTTTCTCTTTTGCTTTTTTTTTTTTTCAAAAAAAAAAAAATTTTGCTTATGATTTATAGAAAATCTACAGCAGTTAGAAGAAGATCAGCAAGGGCAGTCAAAGTTGAGTATTATATTTAGGGATCAGATCTCTAGAGTTTTTGATGCACAAAGGTCGGTGGGTATTCTTAATACAACATAGAAGATTTTGACTTGTATTTAATTCGAGGTCATGAAATTAGATCTCCCCAGCTGAATTTCTAAAAATATAAAACAAAGTGGGATAGGGATAGGGATAGGCATAGGATTGGGCCTCCAAAACAGCCAGTGATTGGTGCTAAAATAATCCTGCCCCCAACTTGTGCATACTCGATTCAAATGGATATCAAACCCCATAATTTTACGACGGGGGGAGGGGTTTTCCTATATCATGTGCCAGTCAGATCGATCAAAGCATGGGTCACACCACGTATTTTGATGCGCTGGCCTTCGATATATTGTGAGCGCCAATGCTCGACTAAGGCATTACCCATAAAATAAATTAAAATAATAGAGAGGTGAGGAATGAAAGATATAAGATGCAAATATAGATGAGATTACTTTTGTAAGATTTTATTTATTAAGGTAATGCATTTGTGCATTTCAATGTTCTTTTCTTCTTCATTTTTTATGAAAAAAAACAGATTGTGGCTCACCTCCAATGAAAATATATGGAGCTGTTTGGAAACTTCAGTCTAAGTTAAGATCTAAAGTAAAAAAATATTATATTTTAAGTTTTAGTTTATAATTAGTCTATTTGATAAAAAATATATTAAAAAACATCTCTTGCATGTTTTATGAAGTAATTGGGGCCTATCTTAGGAATTGTGGTAAGTGGGGCCCACTTTTTAAAAATCACAATATAAAATCCAATCATTTGAGTAATTTGAGATTTTATGAACTCTTTTTATATTGGTAACAGTATTATGAATTCATTTTCGTCCAAAATACTTGTAAATCTTCTACTCCATCTGCTTTAGTTTAAAAGGATTTACTTAAAAGGCAGACCCTTTAGCTTTTTTTCTTAAGGACAAAGCTCTAATATATAAATAAGCTATAAAAATATAAAATATAACTAAATTAAGGTGTTTGCATAACTCTAATATGTAAATAAGCTCTAAATCATAGACAAATTAAAACCTTATTTTTAGAGTTTCCAAAGGGGCCCAATGTTCCTAACCAATTGAGTTACTTTGGATATGAATCTTCTGCTTTGTTTCTTCAATGCTAATTTTTCTTAATATATATTTTAAACATTAAAAAAAAAAACTCAAATCCACACAAGAAAGAGTCCCTTAATCTTAGAAATCTAGCAAGGCTTTTCAATGCAATTTATTTATGAAATTCTAAATCATTCAAAACAAATATCTTTTTTTTAGTTGATACTCACAAATTCCACCTTAATGGGAGTTGAATCCTCTTTCATATCAATCACACTAAGACAGTTAAGTTTTTATTATAAAATGTAGTACACATAATTTGTAAGCAGCCTATATCTAATCTTGATCAGCCCAAATTAGAGTAAAATCTGAGGAATTACCACATTAATTAAAGAGAGAAATTATTTTTAGCACATCATAACGTCTAATCTATCATGCCCTCTGAAGTTTTGGTAATTGGTAGGCAAGTGAGGTGGCCCTACAAAACCTGCCTGGTGCCAAATGCCCTCTATTATACCTTCTCTGCAAGGTGGGAGCCGCAGAGAATCCGAATTACAGACTTTTGATGTCGGCTGGATGTCGCCTACTGGACCATTCAAGGCTTTTGGGATGTGATTGCAGACATTTGTATGATGATCGGTCCCAGATGTGCTAAGAGACTGACCATATGAATCTTCTGCTATGTTAGAACATATGAGACTATTTAAACCATTTGATCAGTGGATTTGTTTATAAACAGGTGGAAAGGATCGGGAGAGATCATATGATATGACCAAATCATTAATTATCAGATTGAATCTGAAATCTGAATCCCCTTGGGATTGGCCAATATTATAGCCTATGTAGTAAATTAAAACCACTTGAGTTCCAACTTACACCAATATCCAAATCAAGTTACAGGATCCACAGTACTAGATGGGTTGTAATTAAAACCTAGGAATCAGCGGATCTTATCTTTAAAAATGGGATTTGCTCATGTGGCCATTGAGACAACTTTCAGGTTCACCTCATGATTTAAGTGAATAATTCACACACAAGTGACCCCATGGTAACGATCAATTTCTTTTCTTTAAAAAATGTAAAGCTATTAAATTTGTAGGAAATAATAGATCAAGGGGTTAGAGCATACTCCAATATTTGATATTTGGGGCCTACCCATGTGGATTTTTCTATCCCCTAGTCCCAAGATCAATGGTATCCTAGGTGGATCCCATCTGGCTAACTACTTCTTATGGTACGGGGAGAGATGTTCTCGTAAAGAGAAAACCCTATTTTAAAAACAAACAACCTTATTTGGGATCTCTACTCTTATTATATCCAACAAAGCCAAATAAAATAGAGTAAAAACAAAACGCGTAGAGCTCTTACTAAAACAAGGTCATTCATTTTAAGAGGATTTGCCTCCACTCCTCTAAAGCGGATAGAGAGTAGAATCGTATGGTAAACACTCTTGTTTAATGGAGATTGAAAATAAGAAATAGAGTTTGTAAGAGATGTCAAATATAAATTTATATGTGATCAATTTGATGGTAGACCCCAAATATAATAAACACCTGATGATAAAGGAGAAAAGTCTTATTTGAGCCACTTGAATTTAGTGACATGGGTTTTTCCTTTCAAGGGCCACACGAGGGGCCATGTCACCAAAGCCAAAGTGGGTCCCCTTTACCACCGACAGCATATTGTACAAGCACAGCTCTGCGTGGAAGGAAGACAGAAAGCATAATACAGGAGATAAATACATAAACGAGGTAGAGGTACCGAACCATTTTACTCCCGGGATGTCAATGGACATTCCACAAGCTGGTTATTAAGTTTTGACCAGAAATGTCAGGGCGTGGACTTCATCTTTAAAGAGACATCATACTTAATATCCAGTTACTTGAGTTATATGTATAAAAATTATTGCATATTTTAATATATATATATATATTAACAGCTACTATATTAGACTAAGCCCAAGCAATAGTCCTCCCAATGTCATATATTATGGCCGTAGTTTGAATCTTGCCTACATTTCTCTCTTTTTGGTTATTGGTTTGAACTTTTGGACAAATTGGGTTTGAGTCTAGGTCCACAAAGGTTTCATTTGGTAATGGAACCAAACCTGATTTTTGTCCCTATGTTAGCCATATCTCCTCACACATATAGCCACATAATATAGATGTATATATGTACTTATGTTTCTTAAAAAAAAACAAAAGAGAGTGACCAGAGATTCATGTGATGAAAACCAGTCACGTTTGCATGTGATGAATCCTCCACTTGGTGATATCATATCCACACGTATCTATTTATTTAAACGATAGAGAAGTATGGATATATTATTCACATAGACTATATGAAAAATAAATAAGGGGGTACCAACTGTGCAAAAGAATTGGGGATTTTCTAATCACATAAGCAGATAGTGTCAAATGGGATACTAGCTACACCAGATATATGGAGCCAGATTTTATAAGTTCAAACTACTCAGAATTATGGTTTCATGTGACAAGTTTTCACCTTTAATTAGAGTGAAGTCGTAAGTCCACTGTTAAATCAATTTACACGCCTAACCTACTCATTTTCTGTTTAATAATGTGTAAAAACACTTCATTTAATATGAAGGAAAAAAAATGTCCTGATTGGTGTGAAGTTTAACCTCTTCATTACATCGAAGCATTTAATTTTTAGTGTTTTCATTGAGGAGTTATGATGCTATCTTGTTCATATATCAAACAAAAGGTATTATTGAGGAGTTATTGTCAGCACGTGCTAGGAGGTCACATATTCTAGTATTGTTTCCATCCAAGCACGCTTAACTCCGGAGTTCTTATGGGATCCGGGGTTTAGATGTGCAACTAACGGAGACTCTTCGTTTGAAGTCCGTAGTTAACAAGCTACACCCCGTGGTTAAGGGGGCCATACGGTTTTAAAATATGCATCATGTTGAATTAAGGCGATGTTTGACTTATAAGTCCAGGAACTTGGATATTTCCGATGCGAGGACTAGAAGAGTACTTTTCGTTTGAAGCCCGTGGTTGATACGATACGCCCTGTGGTTAAAGGTGCCGTCCAAATTGAGTTCTCACAGTTATGATGCTATCCTGACATATTAAGTGAATTGGTCATATATCAAACAATAAGTATCATGAAAACTTATGATTTTCATTAGTGCACCCATTTGATAGTCTTTTCACCCTACAATGTGGTATCAGCCTCAATTTTTACACTCACTCAATCCTCATTCACCATTAGATTGAATTTCAAGAAATTCTATGGTTTAGAAGATGCCAACAAACTTTAAGGCTATTAAATAAAGGATTTGGATAATCTTGTGAATGTTTTGAGATTTATGACCATATAAATGGAAATTAATAACTAACAATGATCACTTTTTAGATCAAACAACTTTATTCATCACTTTTTAGATCAAACAACTTTATTCATTAGATGATTTTTTGTGAATGACTATTCCAAAATCACCTCTAGTACCAAGGTAATTAAGTTAATTTCCGCTCGTTGCCTCCATGACAATGGGATCCCAACTCATTATGGTAAGAACAATAAAGGAAGATAATGGTTGTAAAAAACTGCATATAATTTTTTTATTTTTTTTTTTGCATTTCAAAATATTCTGAATATTTTAAAAACTTTGTGTGAGTAAGGAAAAAAAAAAGAAGAAGAAGAAGAAGAAACAAACTGATTTTCAAAACTCAGTGACTCCTAGTCCTCCAATATTGTTACAAACAAAACCATGGATAAGATACAATGTATGGACAATTCATATCCGTTTCAGAGACAGCGGAGATAGATGGAAAACGACGTTCTGCTATAATTTATTTTTATTATTGATGAGATTGATGAGAAGCCTTTAAGAGATGGGGCACATTCATATCGAGGGAAGGTCGTATTTGGGCACTTCTTCTACTACTTCTTCTTATTATTATTATTGTTATTATGAAGGGAGTAGTGTCGGTGGACCATGCAGGCCAACGTGTTGACGTCTGCCAAATGCCAATGACCATAACTCAATGAGTGGCCTATTGCTTTCAAAGATGGGAAGACAAGAGATATGTGAATGGCTCAATAAAAGTTCCAACCTGTAACCCGCTAATGGCGCATTTCCTTGGCGACTGCGACTTCTTGTGTTTACATTTGACAGGTAGTGTGCGCCTGCTACCGTTCGGAATATGGATCTTGACCCACCCACCCACGTACCTACCCAAATTGAGAGTTGCTTATTTAATTTATAGTGAATTGGAGAAGGATGCAAATTGGTTGGATTTGGAGTGGAACTACGGTAGGATTTAGATTTGGATTCAGATTCAGATTCAGTGTGAAATCCATGTGTTGTGTCTGGATGTGATATCAACTTAATTAAGAATAGATCTGAAATAAGATATTGTATGATATAAGGCCCGTTTGTTCGCAAGAATTCTTTGATTTTGACAGTTGGTTGCTCCCCGTTTGAGTTTAGAATTTCCTGTTAAGTTTTAAAAACTCTGGCTTTGTGACTTGGTTTGTTGGCTTACGGGTTTTTTAAACTATCCAATTTTTACCTTTTAAAATGCTTATGGTTTATTAAGCATTTGTGAATTTAGCTAGGAGGCGACTTTTGGAGAATTCAAGTATTCACAAGACTTGAATTATAATATATTTTCTAACAAAAGAGGCACTTAATGTAGTCAGATAAAAGATATTCAAAATGAACATTTTAGATATGCAAGTGGGGCTATGAAATGGTATATGATTAAAGCTAAGAAGGCTCTCAAAGATAAAGTAATATAACGCAAACTATGCATACCCTTAAAGCATATTTCCTCAGGTTGGAATGTTGGGGTATATCTTATATTCCGAGTTAATCGGGTTGACAATTGGGTTAGCCAGGTTCGAGGGTGTTTTGATCTTTGTATCAGGGTATTATATATTGTAATATAATTGTAACCCTAACTCTGTGAGAGTGAGAGAGAAAACAATTGAGGGTTTTCTTTTTTACGTAGGCGTAAGCAATTTTGCCGAACCATATATATTGCTATGTTCTTCATGTAGATTGATTGCTTGATCACTGTGTGTGCGTAAGTTGATCACAAGTGTTCGTTCCACTGCATACCCAACACGGAACACACAAGGACCTGATTTTGGGTCCGGATATAAATTTACTCAAATCCAAGATATATGCCGCATGTCCAATTTTTTTGGAACTAAAAACTTCATATGCTCATATACCCATTTGTGATCCTATTTGCAAGGCAATATAAGAGTAATTTCAGATTAGCCTTTTGAGAAAATCAGTTATCGACATATACACCTAATGTTTCAAATTTCTTAGTCTAAAGCCATAAACTGGATAGCTGGATTTTGGTCTGTCTCCTGAAAGAGTCTCGCCTCACAAACATCCATTCGGTATTTTAAGTCTCCATCTTGATTAAGGGGTCTTGCTTTGGATATTGTAGGCTGAAAATCTCACACCACCTTTGTTGGAGAAATTACTTACAAAGAATGTGTAATAAAAAAATTGAATAAATAATTAGTATAAATAATTAATGAATAATGTGAATGATAGTGAATGCGAGAAATTAAATAAGAAAGCAAAAGAAAAACGGACAAGGCACACCAATTAAGATAGCAATTTCCCACCTGCAAGTGGTTTTGATGAAATTATATTCCCATGATACAATGCCCAACTCTGATTCGAAGTCTGCACACTAGGATCAAAAATATGAAATTGCCCTTAAAATTAAATTAAATAATAAAAGATAAGAAACTTCTCCTAGATAATGTGCTTCTAAAAATACCGTCTTCTATTCATCTTGAATCATTTGAAAAACTTTAAATCACCTTAATTTATAATGTTTGAAAGCAACCTTTGAAATTGGATCACATCTTCTCAAATGGGCCCAAAAAACACATCTCATCCAAAGGAAACAAAATACTTAATTTTGAAAAGACACATTCAAATATCTCTTGAAATTTATTTTTTAAATTATTGGGTTTTTGAAAATATTCAACAAACTTTATGCATGAGCCCTGCAAGTGAAAAACTCTGCTTGGACAACAAAGGCAATTAATTATTTGTGACAATAGAAGTTCGTACGTTTCCTGCTCTATAAACTATTTTTCAAAGTTATTTATGTTTGCATATCTCTAGTGAGTTCTGTCAAAATCAAAAGCAAAAAAAAATCCAAAAAACTCAACTGTACTGATTAATAAAGACATCGGGTTCTCGTGGGATAACAATGATATATTTGTATTCTAGTATTACACATGTAGATCACTCCAAATTAGTACACATGTGTAGATCACTCCAAATTAGACCCGGAGATGGATAGCTTAGCACAACCAAGTCGGTTGGTCAATTTCAACTTTAGAAACAGCTCATGAGCACTTACTTATTTGTGACAACGAGTGATGTGTAAATAACAATGTTATTTTGACCAATATACGAGTGCTTTTGTTTTAAGGGAAAAAAGTACTATATCTACCTGTATTTTGGTATTTTTGCAGACTACCCCCTGTACTTTGGTATTTCGGACTAAACCCACCTGTAGTTTTAGTTGACTTGCAAATACAAACGGCCGTGGCGGAATATAGGAAATGGTGAATTTACCCTTCCATTTATAAGATATATATTCGCGTGTTTTGTTCATTTTTCCATTTTCATCTTGCTATTAGGGTTTACATTGTCTGGTGATTTTAGGCGATTACATACTCCCTCATCTCCACCTCCTGCAACCCATCTCCCTCAGCCCATCATCTCACCACACAGAACCCATCTTCCTCCACCACAACTTGCGCAGAACTCTCTATCTCCCCTCTTCGTTCATCGCCAAACGCACGCAGCACCTCCTTCCTCCTCCTGCGCGGGTACACACCTCCATCCCTAGCACACCCTTGCCTCACCTCCGCCCCCTGCACTCCGCCTGCACACACGCACTCTCCCTGCAATGCCGTCACACCCTTCTTTCTTTCTTTCTCCCTTTCCTCTCTTCCTTCTCTTTCTTTTTCTTTTTCTTTCCTCACTTCCTCTTTTCTTTCTTTCTTCTATTCCTCTCCCCACTTTGTTAGCAAACATACAACTTAAAATAATTACTTCATACGAATACAGTACATACCTTTCTGGTCTCTGTATTTGTACAGTTTTGTTTGTCCAAGTTCCACAGTAATTAATCCGAGCCTAGTGAAATCACTATGTCCTTAAGACAGATTTTCCTCCTCACAGTACTGAAGGTTAAAAGAGAAACTGTCTCCCAAGATAGAACGGATTTTATCTTCTCTGGAAAGCAGCACTTCAATTCCAAAGAACAACGAACGCAAGCAGTATCTGAGCAAGAACAGAGGAAGAAGAGAGAAGAGATCTGTGGTGTGTCTTTCTCTCTCAAAATCGTCCACTATAAATAGGAGATTGGTGCCTCTGTTCATGCACTGTTTCATGAAAAGATGCAATGTTTCGAACCATTGCATCATTTGAAAAAGCCCATCTCATTAACTGTTTCAAGAGAAAAGCTTAGACCAAATTCGGATTGGGCCTTGTATAAAAAATAAGAAATCTGTGATCCAAAAATAAACCAAACATAAGCCCAAGTCGGGCCGGGCCGGGCCGGCGCGTGTGGAATCCGACCCGATCCGGGCCGGACGGACGGGCGGCGGCGGCGCGCGCGCGTATTAGTTGAGGAAAATTAGTGGTACCCCTTGGGGCCCAACTTTTATGGTCATACTTTCTCTATATATACTCAATATCTCTTTGGTTTTCTTCCAATGTATGTGGGACAAGTGTTTTTCATACTTTCCCTCATTCATTTCTTACTCATTTCATTTCAAGTGGGGTAACTCGGGAGACAAATTACTCATTCAATACTCAATGGATTTGTGTAATTCCAAGTTTCATGTGTTCACTATACTTTGAACTAATTACTAACCCATTTTTCTAACACACTTCTCCTCCCCCGCATCTCCTTCCTTCCTTTCTTCTCTCCTTTCCCCTCCCTCTTTCTTCTTTCTTTTTCTCCCTCTTCTCTTCTTCCTCCCAAGTAGGTATAGTGCTTTTTTCCCTAAATTATATTATTAATCTTTTTTATTAAATAATTAATTATATGCTTGGATCAACTCCTACTTCAATAAAATTTGTATTAGGATACTTGTCATCGTGTATCCTAATAATTTGGAATAGTGATAATTTGATAATGTGGTTATGGATCATCTTCAAATTCTTTATGATTATGCAATTCTGCAACATGTGTCTGATCTGATCTTCCATTTCTCTGAATACCCAGTTGCTGATTCTCATCTTCATCAATGGCAGAGCTACAGAGAATCATTAAGCTCCTAAGACACCGTTCAAAAAATTTGATGCTCGATCAAGGAATTCTGATTCATTCTGCTTTGTTGATGATGGGTTTTGAACTTGATCTTGTTATAAGCAATTATCTCATAGACATGTATGGGAAATGCATTAGAATAGACATTGCACACCTTGTATTTGATCGAATGCTAGAAAGAAATGTTGTGTCTTGGACAGCTCTTATGGGTGGATATTTACAGCAGGGAGAAGCAGGGAAATCGTTGCTACTATTTCGTCAAATGGGGTGGTCTGGGATAAAACCAAATGAGTTCACGTTCTCTATGAATTTAAAAGCTTGTGGATTTCTCGACGTCCCTGAATACTTGATGCAGATCCATGTTCTTTGCATTAAAGTGGGGTTTGAATGATACCCTGTTGTGGGAAATTCAATCATTGATGTATATTCAAAATGTGGAAGAATTAAGGAAGCAAAGTGGATGTTTGATATAATGCCCATTAGAAATCTGATATCTTGGAATGATAATTTGGCCTTTCATTTTTATATAGCATTGGTTCAAGGGAAAATATGTCCTTTTGGGATGATAATTTGGTGCCAGTATGCACCAAAGGCGTTTTATACGACCTACACCGTTAATACTAACAGAATCCGTTCATTTTGCAAGTCAACATAAACTACAGGTAGGTTTAGTCCGAAATACCAAAGTATAGGGGGTACTCTGCAAAACGGCCAAAGTTCAGGTAGGTATAGTGCTTTTTTCCCTTATTTTAATGGATTGTTTATATTTATTTTCTTATTAGTATAGATTTTGTAAATGTTGTTTAATTAAATTAGTTGTTAGTTTTTATCAACTTTAACTTAAGACTAGAGTAAATGTGCATACTTTGAAATGTTTTGTTGTACCTTTTGGATAATTAAGAAGTTCCGTTGTATTCTTATGGTGAATTGATAAAGATTTGTACCTCACCGCAGACTTCGATCCTGAGAGACCATGATTGGAGGCCAAGTTGGATGGTTTGTTTATTAAACATTAATATTGGGCCCCTAATCTCACGTTAACTCCCAGGCCCATTTATGGGGCCCATGAGCTGATGGTGTATAGAAAAAAGAAGCAGGACACTTGGGAGAATGCATGTAAGTGGGCCATGATGCATGTGAGCGGGCCCCATGATGGTGTAAACAAAGGAAGAAGCCGGACATTCTTCAAGACAAGATGCATGTAAGTGGGCCATGATGCATGTGAGCGGGCCCCACGATGGTGTAAACAAAGGAAGAAGCCGGACATTCTTCAAGACAAGATGCATGTAAGTGGGCCCATGAGCTGATGGTGTATAGAAAAAAGAAGCAGGACACTTGGCAGAATGCATGTAAGTGCACCATGATGCATGTGAGCGAGCCCCAAGCAGCTGAAATGAGAAATGGACACTTATGATGCAGGCAAGTGGGCCGTTGGTTGTGTAGAGAAAAAAAAACCGAAGCAGGTCACTTGTCCTCTTTTATAAGGGTGTATAGATTGGAGTCCTTTTTCTAGTGTCATTGCATTACGTATGTAAAACATTGGGTGTAATTAGGCCATCCTATAAAAGTAAGGAAAAATATTAAATAAAGCCTTAAGTTTTTGGCATATTTCAAGAAAGGACACAAGTTTCAAAACTTTTCAAATTAATCCCTAAATTTTTCAGTAAGTTTTCAATTAAGGACATCCGGCCATTTAAAGGTATTTTTTTGCCACTGTTTCCCTCAATATTTTGAAAATACCCAAATTACCCTTCATTTAAAGCTAGGGCTTGGTTTCGACAGCCACTACATGCCGATTGTTGTGGGAACACTGCTTATCTTTGATCACCGTGCGGACAAGGTGAGGAAAATGAGGAGAAAATAGAGGAAGTGAATGAGAGTTTATTACAATACAAAGGGTAATTTGGGCATTTTAAATTTTTTGGAAAGAAGTTGTTGGAAAATAGCTTTAACTGGATGATGTCCTTAATTGAAAACTTCCTAAAAAACTTAGGAACTAATTTGAAAAGTTTTGAGACTTTCGTCATTTTTTAAAATTAGATAGAAACTTAAGGCCTTTTTTTAGAATTTTCCCTAAAAGTAATTAGGTATAAGTAATTATATTGGACTGATTTGGGTTTGAGTCTCTTTGAAAATATTCTGGTCGAGGTTTATGTAGTTCATGATGCATGGACATATACCGAAGTAAGAAGTAGAGTTGTATATTTAAAAAAGGGAAATAATCAGGTAAGAACTGTTCTCACGGTTCAAACCGTGAGAACTATGGGTGGGGCCCACCTATCACCCAATCCAAACCTTGCAATAGACAAGGACCCCCTTATAGTCACACGCCCCAGGTTTTAGCACCAATGCGAATGAATTGAACCGTTGGATCGACTATATACCCATATGAATGGATTGGGCTTGTCGGCCATGGATGAAGGGGCTAGAAGCATTGGATTGTGGCCGAACTTGATATTCAGAGTGGTCCTATATAAATCTTTCAATCGCCACCTGTCCCATTCCAAAATGGGGAACCCAATGGGCCCCACAAAAAAGTTCTCACGGTGACTCTGTGAGAACAGTTCTCACTGGATCACATCCCTTAAAAAAATGTGAACATCTAGAAACGTAGTTTGTATATCTCTTCTCTAAATCTCTCTATTTTTGTTTTTATGTTTAAGAGCGCTACTAGGTTAAGTATACCAAGTGTACAATATCTCAAACATCTTGAAGGACAATTTCACATTCAAAATTTGCTATTTTTATAAATTTTGATAGTGGCAAAGTTTTGTGCCACTAGCTCTACTATACAAGGACTTTGGGATTTTACTATTGTACTAAAACTCAAGATATTGAATGTTGATAATCTATAGCCATCAAATGAATATCTACCTTCTTGTTTCTATAGTTTAAAGGATGGATCTATGTCCAAAATAGGACATAAGTAAGGGCAGCATTATTAGATACAAGAAAGATTTGCAAATTTATGGGACTTCAAAATATTTAGTCTTTGAGGCAATGTTGCCTTTTAAGAGGTAAAGTGAAATTTGTGAAAAAGTAATTTTAGCTGTGTGGATTTTTACTTTATTTATATTTGGTTGGTCATGATAAGTGGGGAATTAAGTCCTGTTGTTTGTAGGGGGCAAGAGTACTTTTACTTTATTCGCTACAAAAAAAAAAAAAAAAAAAAAAGAGAATACTTTGTAAAACACGAGTAAATTAAGTGGTTAATTACTTTAACACTTGTTGACTTCTAAATCTTACTTTGAATTACTTTGCCTTACAAAGACTATGACATTTTTACATTAACGAGACAAATATTTCTCCTTGATGCAAATATTATCTTTACCACTTATTTCACATTTACTTTTATTCAAACATGCCTAAGTTGCAGGGATCTGAACCACCAAGAAGAGTGCTGGAACAAGTCTAGGTTTACTTTTTTATAACTAAATAGAAGAAGCACATCTAAATTTTAAGGGCCCTTCCAGGATGTTTGTCCATCCCATGAGTAGGGAAATAAGAAGGATATTATGTGGATTAGGGGTTGGCAAATTATAACTTAAATTACTTCATCCTATCTCTTTTAATTTCACAGCCTCAAAAGTCTGATGGTTATATAAGTAGGTCTTTTATTATGGCTCAATAATGGTCCTATAGGGATGAGTATTAATTTACGATGACAACAGGTATCTGAGGAAGAATTTGGATTAATCAGAGGTAGACCTAGCCGTGCTGTTTGTGCTGTTTCTGTTATTCTTGTTTCCTTCTTGTGGTCCATGCATTGCATTGTCTCTTCTAGTATAGTAATGGTAGGACCAATATGACTGCCTTCCCTATCATAGCATAGGCTATCCAATCACGTTGTCATGTTACCATATTTTATCCACCTCTACTTATGATCCAAACTATAATCTTATGATGTAATTGTTTATCGAGCATTAGTATGGCTAAACCCCATGCACCAACGGTGACCAACTATGGCGATTCGATAAGCTGCTAGTCTCAAATGGTTTACATACAGATTCGGTCTTTTGTTGTGCATTTTAGTGTTAGGTAGATTATGCGAACTCACTATGAATGTTCTAGCATCTAGATGGATGACCAAAAGGCTCCCATCACCATAAATTGAGTAAATAAGAGGAATCAAGACTATCATAAAACCCTACCCTTCCTAAATTCCCTTGTCACTTTGACTAGGGGGAGATAAGCCCAACAAGTTAGATGTCGATTTAAGACTCTTTAACAAGAGTCTGATCCCAATCTAAACTCTCCTATAGTAAAAAAAAATTAGAAAATCAATCTTAGTTTTAACCAATTGCTTAATCGTAGGCCACATGATTTCTTACAATAATAATTGGGTGGTGTCCGATCGAGCCTGTGTTGGATCCAAATATGAACCCTATTAACGTTTTCTCTCTTTGGACTTGGCTCTTATGTGTTGGACCCTTGGGTTGATTCTTTATGAACAAAAGCTTAGCCTGGACCTAACTTGATACTCCAAGTATACTATTCCAAAAGCCCATATTACGATTGGAAGGTGCTCACTATCACAATAATAAGAGTGTTGGTTTGAGTTATGCATCAACTTAGGTGCATAGGTATTATAATGTGTGGACAAAGACCCAAACCATCAATTAGGCCTAGGTTTATGTTTAGGATCAATCCTTAATTTGGGTTCCCCTGTAGCCAAGTAATTAGGGTTCATTGGCTCCTCATACTTTTTGCTCTTAATGCAGTCCATTTATTTTATGTAATTGAATTCTCCAGGAATCCTAAGACTTTTATTTTCTAAACTGAGTAAAATGACTAAAGAAAGGTGAATGCTAAAAAATGACCTTCAAATTATCTTTCCTTTGTTAGAAAATCAATCAAGGAGGTGGAAGCCTATCCAACCGCCCCTAGTAATTCCAATAAAAAAAAAAAACTAAGATGTCATCTACATTTCTATCTCATATTTTTCAATTGTTACCTCTTTAATAATTCTTTATTGAAGCCCATTTAACTAAGAATTTCGGCATATTCAATTATTTTCATGAAAATAAACACTCCCTTGGTTTGTGTAAAATAAAGTTGTTAAAGAACAATAAAGTTTCTTTCCGATGTTGAGAAATTCGATGTAGAGAAACTTCCACAGTACAATTTCAAGTTTTGGACAATTTTCTCAAACTCTAGAAACTACTTATATGAATTTGTGGAGTCAGTTTGGTTGATGAATTACTTGGAAAGGAATAGAGTGGAATTGCACAAGTGATAATATATTAGGTATAATACAATAACGCCATTAAGGTTAAGTCTCGTGCAAATTAAATTAAAATTAATATTAAAGTTAATTAATAAAAAATGAATGATTTGATTGAATAATAAATTCCATTTATATAATCATCATAATATAAAGTTAAACTTTAAAAAAATTAACTAAAACACCCATATATATATAGCGCCTTTACAATTCTTCCGGCTTAAACTATTTGTACGTTTAGTTAAGTATTTATATAAGTATGAATTTTTAAAAATATATTTAATAATTGCTCACTTTTGTTTACTTGTCTGAGAAAATGGCTCCTGAATTATCAAGATTTTTCTTTAACTAAAGACCAAATAAAGTCTTAAGGTGGTCCACCTATAACATAATCATTTTAGGATCACGTAAATATATGCCCATAGTGGGCTCTCCTAAATGACAATGAACCCATATGATACCATAACGATTTAGCAGAACTAAGGCGTATGTGTTTGGTATCTCTATACGTATATCGACATAGCCATCCAAATATAGTCATAAAAAAAAGATGCATAAAAAAGATATTAAAATTAAAAAACACGTTTCATCTTTAAAGAAAAAAAAAAACCTTAAAAGAAAAAAGCTTCCCAATCTCAAGAATTGGAGCTTCTCATTTTTTATTTTTTTTTTGCTGAAACTGAAGCTTTGTATTAAAAGGGACTTTGATACAGGGATACTTGGAGCTTCTCATTTTGAGAGGGTTTGCCTCTACTTCCATAATCGGGTAGAAGGTAGAATCATTATTTGTCAAATGCTCTAGATATTTACCTTTGAGATAGAATGGAATTGCACAATTGACTGTAAGTATATTTACTATTTAGGTCTATGGAGTGGAGTGGACTCGATCACATCAGGACTAAACTTCCACAACATTTCAGTCTACAATGAGAAGGTTGGGGAATGAGATAAATTTGGTTTGGACTACAAAGCTTGGAATTATGAGATGGAATAATCCAGGGTAGTGCGAGCTCCACTTCTCTCGCCTGAGAAGCTAGCCAATTTCTTTCTCAAAAGTCTATGTCCCTTCAATCCTTAACCAAAAGGACCTATCATTGTAGTTTTGAACAATAGAGAGTTCATGGGCTGGGTTAGGCACTTAGGCATAGCTGAAGCTTGTCCCACCGTAGCCCATTATTCAGGCTAGATCAAATACATGGACCTGAAAGTTAGGCCCAGGCACCAAACTCATTTGTTAGCCCAAGGGTCCAACTTCAGCCCAGATTCAGCCCAACGCAAGGAAAAAAACAAGTTTTACATACGAAAAAAGAGAGTTATCAGATAAATTTTTTACTTATTAACATGAATACAGTATTTTTTTTTCTCTCTTTTTTTTTTACCAAAAAAAAAACATGAATACAGTATAGTGACCACTAAATGTACCTCAAATATTAATATTTGAAAGAGGAAACAACTTTAAACTACACCAGCTAACACTAATGACTAACCACAGGACTTAACACATGTATGCCCACCTTGCTCTATGCTGCTCATCAATACGCAAACTGGTCTAATCCTTTCTAATCAGGGCCCCGATTCTCATCTGCGATGGCCCAGTGAACCTACTAGCTAGAGTGGTTGAAACCAGTACCAACTTTATTGGTACAGGGCATAAAAAGGGTGGTCGATTTTCAACTTCAATACATATATCTATCATAATTGAGATATGGGCCGTGCAAAATCATTAACAGTTAGAAATTACTTCATTTCAATTCCAATGATACGGACCTTCCAAAAACTTAAATTGGGTCAACAAGCAGTAAAAGTAGTATCTTTCATTCAAGTGGGGATAGAGATCACAAGAAGGGCCATAAGTGGGCCCCACATATGCACACACTCTCCTGTTAATCCCATCACAAACTATCGAGTACAAAGAATCTATTGTTACAGTATCTTCATTAAACCCCTCGAGTGGAAAGTCCCCATTCATGTCTTCATCACTTCATGATAGAATCCTTGATAAATGCTTTGAAAGCTTTTTCACGGTTTTGATTACATTCTCCACTTTTGGGCATGCCCCTCTGTCTCGCACTCTCTCTCTCTCTTTCCTCTTTCTTGCAACTCCTGCTGTTGTGTTTTCTGCATTTTGCTACGCGTTTCCACAGCCCAACGTTCAGAACCTCAAAATGCCTTCTACTCACAAAATTGCCACTGCCTTGCAGTTTAGTCACACTATTGCAAAAATTGTTCTTTTAAAAGTTGTCATCTTTAAAAGTTATTAGAATGCATTGCATCTTGGGTTTTTTTCTCAAAATCATGATTAATAAATTCTTTTGTGGGTTATTTGTTTACATAGAATTCAGTGGAGTGGAATTGAAAATATAGAAATTTATGGTCAAAAGAGATTACTAAAAAATATTTATAAAAGAAGTGAAAGGTGAAGTGTATGATGTGGGCACACATGTCCATGGATCGATCCGTAGGTCTTCATGTTGATTGTGTCACTTCTGGCCAATAGGCCAACCTAGAAAAAAATTACCAATATCTGGTGAGTCCTCTAAGTAATAATTACTATAAGAAGTATGGATTTAAGATAGTCCACGTAACTTTTATTTTTCTTCCCCATGGAGAATCCTTCCCTTTTATTAAAGGGAGAGTATAAAGGTTCCTTCGTTTTAACTTTGTTCTCCTGTTCTCTCTATTATTTTTTAAGTTTTTCTATTATGTAATTAATCACACATAATTAAAGATTCAAAAGGAGGATGTTACGATAAGACGCTCTGTAGTCCCCTCACGGTGGAGCGTTATTTGTGGGACCCACCCACGTGGGAGGTTGACATTTAATGCCATGTGGGGCCCAGCTGAAATTGATATGAGATGGGTGTGGGATGTCCCCCAAAGCCATTCATGAATTCGCATCTCAAGATTCCACACCAACATACCTAATTCCACAATGGTCACTTGATCATTTTACTCTATTTCTAAATATACTTGAGGATGAGCATCTAGGAAAACGAGAGCGTGTGTGTAAAATATACTTTAATTTTACCAACTTGCATCCATTTATCTCCAATCCACCAGTATTCTTGATCCAACTTGTGGCATCTTGAGATATGGATATGATCAGTATGGTGAGACCCACCTTATGCCAGCTTGGATTTATACACTTCTATATATCTTATCCACATGTTCCAAGAGTGATGTTTGAGAGAGTAAGATTGTACTTAAAAATAAAATGGACCCATCTTACTAGTTTTGGATCTGAATTTAGAGATTCCCACTCGTAGTTAGAAATGTATGTGCTCTGTGATTGGAAAGCTTAGCAGTTCTATCTTATCTATGAGAATGGAGAGTATCCAACTCTAAGACTCCCTTATTTTTATATAGATAAGTTCAAAGAATCACGTTTATAAGGACTTCTTCGCTAAGAAACTCACATCCATCTGGTCTTAACGAGAGTCTTTTAAGTGGGTAGGTTAATCTAACTGGGACTCTTATTTTCTACTGACCCTTTGTTACATGGACATCGGGCACACAATTTCTTTCAATTAGTGCCTTCATAAGCCACCATGATCAATGGCTTACCTTCCTACTGACTACCCACAATGACATTCATTCAAGTGTCTTTCCCATGGAAGTGAAGGTTGTAGATGTAGCGGAAGCACGAATCTATAAGAGTTGGCTGGCTGCTACAAACACGATAAGGACAAGTGCTGCTACAAACACGAACGGGTGTGGAAATCAGTCACTGTATACGGGAAATCAGTCACGTTTCACTTTTCAAAATCCAAGGGCAATGATGATATATATAGTCCTTTGGCTAATAGGTGATAAGATCTCTATTCAAATTCAAATGGAGAGATGATAAAGATAATAGGTTGGATCAAACTCTTTCAATTTGAATTTGAATGGAGATATGATAAGGATAGAGAGTATGATCAAACTCAAACTATATTTATCCATATCACGGAAATTTCTTGTGAGGGGCGTGTCTTTGTGAGTGGATCCACTCACATATAAGCACAAGTGGGCCCATCGCAAGACAGGAAGATCGTTCCCCTCTACTTCGACTATACATGGCTGCACTATTCGAGGTTATAATTGTATGGAACTACAAATAAACCAATCAGTGGACAATATAACTGATGATTTTTTTTTTCTTATTATCTATTGGACAGTGATTGCGGCTTGACAACGACTGTCATGTGCCCCTGCTGGTGGCTGTGTCTGAGCATAATGCAGGGATAAGAATTTAGATGCAGAGGACCCATTTCTCAAGAAATGTTGAATCAGTGGGAACGACTCTGGATTTTCATTTGAAGGGTGCCCGTGCAAACAGGCAATTGGCCTTTTGGAACAAACCTTGGATGTGGGTTTTTATGTGTGTTTTGGTGGCCAACGTGGGATTTTTATGTAGATTTTTTAAGTAGAGTTAGAATTTTTATTATAGTTTTAGAAGCGGACCGAAGTCCAACAAGTGCGTCCGCCCCTACATGGATGTATGTGGGTTCGACCCTATGTTGAATAAAACTAGAACTGGAATAGTGTAGTCTTAGCAGCAAACAAATCAAAATCAAAATCAAAATGAAAAAAAGTCCTACCAATTATATAAATGGTCTGGAAATATTGATCCCTTTTCTCTTAGAATAGAGGCAGGAACAGAAATGACAAAAATCTTAGAAGCCTGATTTCTTTTTTTAACATCTAGACCCCTCAAACAAAAAATGTTTTGTGTAGGAAGAACTCCCAAGAAAAATTTCACTGATGTCTAGAGGTATTCCTTATTGCCATTTCATGGTTAGCTTTCTGATCCTGTATATGAGAAGTTGCATGTGGGAAGGTATTCCATAACATTGAATGCATGGTTGGCCTTTTTGTTTTTCGTTTCTTTTTCTTTGTTTTCATGGAAGGGTGGGTGTTTTATCATGAGAGAGAGAGAGAGAGAGATTATCTCCCATTAAGAATGTGTTCCATAAAGGCACTTTACCCAAGTGAGAGGATTGAAATTGAATAGTTGGATGTGGAATCTTAGGCTGAATGGCTCATTAAGTTTGTGCCGTCTGATTGGTCGATCAGCCTTCCGGACTTACTTTATGGTTAGCCTTATATTTTGGGCAATGTCGGTTGCATTCATTCATTCAATTATATATGGGACCAAAACTCCAGTTGATAGCTCATTGAGAGGTCTCACGCATGGAAGGTTGCTCCATAATGAAAAGATGGAAAGAAAAACACTGCCACAATATGCTTCTATGAAAAGTGGTGGCCAAATGGGGCAAATGCAACTAACATGTGAAGTGATCCACCCACATGCACTTGGCTGTAGGTGGTGGTCCATTGAAACAGAGAGGTTTCCCTGGAAGGTGTTTTCCAATCACATACACAATGTAGGCATGGTAGGCATTCATTTGCATCCAATTCTGTTGAAACTACCAAATCATTTCATTCATGTAGGTCTAAATAGAAGTGGAATAAAATCTACTCTTCTTCTGAGTACACTGCTGGGCTTTCCTCTGACGTTTAACCTACCAGCAAGTGATGTAAAAGGACCCCGGTTTTCTGAAAGACCCTTCCCAAAGAATTTGGTTGTGAGCTGTGACCCCTTTCTAGGGCCAAATTATAAATAGGACTGGGTGCCTGGGTCTTACCTGAATCTTGGTTTGTCCTAGTGTTTAATAATAATATTTTGTATAATACATTATGGGTAAACGACTTGGGTTGGGTCCTCATCTAGTTGCAGCAAGAACCCAGACTCAACCTGTTCCACTTTGATGGTTGCTACCAATGTGACATTCACTGATTCACATGAAAGCAAAAGAAAATAGCTCATGGTCTGCCTGCGTAAAAGTTCTCCAGGGGAGGCAGGGTAGGTTCTAATATGTTTGAAACAAAGCTGATTGGATGAGATCTATTAGAAATGGAGCTGTTTCAATTTGAGTATCTTACAAATAGACCATTTGTTAAAACTCATAGTATATATAATTCAGTTGAAACTTGAAAGAACAAACTTGTGAATTGTTATATCAACAAACTTGCTATATAACAAAAATAGTACAAACAAACTTATCATATAATAAGAGTTATATGTGCAAACTTATAACAAAACAAAAAACAAAAGTTGTCCAAATTATTTAAACAATGGTGTCAGATTGGATTCTCTTCCCTTTTGTTATTTTTTCAAATGGAGAAAAATGATAGTAATACTGATTCAATCAGTTAAGGAAATATACTTTTCCCAAACCATCTAAAGTAAAACATCTACTTGGATATTCTTAAGTCAAATAGACCCTATTTTTATAGTAGTTGCCAATTGGAACCTCACTTGGAATAATGGGGTATCAGTCAGTGGCAATTTAGTAAATTCAGAATAGTTGAGTAGATTTAGGAGAGTAGGCTAGATATAACAAAAATAAATACATAAATAAGTAAACTAATTAAGAATGTAAATATTAAGCTGTCTTTGGATCTTCATAACTCATTTAAATGAAGAATGCTGCATCTTGATGATGTAGGCATAGTAATTTTGTTCTTTGCCCTAACCAAGTTTCAAAGATAAGTTACCCACTAAGCCTTCATTTTTGTTCTTTTCTCCTTGGATTCATTGAACTGTTCAAAGATCTATATGGGCTTAAATAATATATTTTTATCAACTTTTCAAAAAGAAACATTAAATATTAGGACTTTCCACAACTAATTATCTCCATTTCTGCAGGCCATTTGTGTAATGTGAGGATTTTGTAATAGAGATCATGACAACTGTTCTACCACACATTTTTCTTTGTTTTTGTGCAATACATTTTTGTACATGTGCATTTTTCAATTCCATATTCCGTGACAGAGAAGAAATTGAAATTTGATAGAGGGTGGTGGAGAGTAGGGATGCTCATGGGCCGAGCCAGCCCAAGTCTGACTTGGGCCCAATGAGCTTTGGGCCAGATTTGAACCTTTGGCCTTAATATTTAGGCCAGGCTTGAATCTGAAGTCTGGGCCCTTTTAATATTTGGGAAAGCCTAGGATTAAGTGATAGGAAGCCCGAGACCTGGCCTGACCCAGCCCAAACAACTAGTGCTTGCATTGTACTGACTGATTTGTCTGAATAAATGATAGAAACCCTCAATAAGGGATAGAAAAACCGGCCCAGCCAAATGACCAAATGTGTGGGTTCTAGCCTGACATGTTTTAGGAAGGCTGAGCTCGATCCAGGCACTTATATAGCCCATGTTGTGCTTAAACCAAATATGATCTAATTGTATAGATAAGTTCGCGTTGACCCTTTATTTCGTTCAGGTTGGGTTTTGGCCATTCTTGGTATACGACTTTCCAGCCCAACCCAAGAATGAGCCAACCCGACTATTTGCACCATGAGTTGCCAAACCTCTTAATTTTAAGGCTGACTCTAACTTCTAGGTCGGGTTTGTTAGTTGGCCGACTTCAAGTTGGGCCCATGCTCGTTTCCCACACTGCTGAACTTTACTGTAACCCAACCTGTCCAATTGTCTCCCTACTTTGACACAGCTTGACTAAATATTTTTGCAAGATGGATTCAGGTTGTACAAGCCAGATTTGGGCCTTCCCTTAGTTGATTGGATGGAGAAGGTTTTGGGTCCCAGACTAGACCACAAAGTTCAGGACAAAGGGACCAAATATTTTCGAGCAACAAATGCAGCTCTTGAAGATAAAGTAAAAGGGACCAATTAACTTCATTACCATATAAAAGGAATTGTATGAGATGGGGCCACTTGGGCCACCTACTAGGCCCATGTTCTTGGATCTAAATGTTGAATCCTGGGCTTAATTGGGAAAGGACTAGTCAAAGTTCTTTCTTTCGTAGGGTTACAACTTACTAGCACAGTGGCCCAAACCAGACCATCTAGGGACAGCCACGGCCGGGTTGGGTTAAATGGGTGATCTACTCCTACCCGCCCATATTGAGGTGGGTTTGGTAGGGGCCTTGATGGGTTCTTTGGTTGGTATTGGTTTGCGGCTTTTGAGCCGAGTGAGGTTTGAGGGGCTGAGTTTAGGTTTCAGTTGTTCCATCCTCTTTATGACTGGTGATATGTTTGTTATTAAGAAAAAAACATAACATGAATCAAGTGAAAATAAAATTTTCTCTTAATGTGTTGAATGTCTGTTTACATAAAGAGTGTTAGCAACAACCCCTATGAATTAAGCTGACTCATAAGGGGGTGTTTGGATAAATGCATAATATAATTTCAACAAATTTAGATATTGTAAGATTTCATTATCATAGAATAAAATAGTGTCATATTATTATATTGTATCATTTATGGTGTTTGGTAACTTTCACAAATTTTACTCGATGATACCATACGTAACATTTGGACTTTTAACAAGTCGACAAGTACGCCTAATGTGTTCATTACTTCATTTGCTGTATTGGGCGGGGCCTAAGCATGTCCAAGTTCACTGCATTTAGGCATCAAGATTCAAGACTAATATTATTCTCCTAATCCAGCCAACAACACTAGAGTTTCACCACATTCACTACAGTGGCGGATCCAGAATCTTCATTTAAAGGGGTTTCTCATAGTCACTTGAAAAAGTCAAATCACTATTTGTTGTTCTTTCTTAATATTAACTTTGGCAAAAGAGAGAATGTATTACATTTACAAAATATCTAATTACAGCAACTAACATTCTGTCATCAAAAGTCATATCTTAACTCAAACAAAGATTTTACACATTATATACTACTCCACTTGAATGATATACACATGGACAGAGCAACAGAAATATTATACACATCATATGACATTTGTACTAGTGTTTTAAGGTTCCTTATTCAAGACCCATATTCCAAGTGGACAGAGAGATTCTGGATTTTGAGCAATTTGTGAATATATATATATATATATAAAGATTCAACCTATAAATTTGTGAGTAACAATTTCTTGATTCAAATAATCAATATTCTGAGATTAATGTTAACCATCAATTCATTCAAATTCATATCTTTTAAATTTTAATGGATTTTGAGAATTTGTGAAATGCATCCAAATACATTTAAACCACTGATTGTATTCATTTACACATGTGAAAAGTGAAACTGATAATTTGAGAAGCATGATAAGGTGCTCAATGATCTCTAATTCCAAACTATGATTTTGAACCAATCCTATAATTGTAATCCTATGATTAGGGGACCAAATACATGGTTGTAATTTTTTTTTTTTTTTTTTGTAACATAGGAACCCACCGACCCCCCTTCGGTTGATCTCATTGGTAAACCCACGGATATATAGAACCACCCACTAGCCCTATGTATCGGGTAAGGCCTTAAGGATTCGAAGGCATGACCTCTAGGTTAAAACTAGACTTCCAAGCCACACAAACATTTTAAGTGTGGGTACATTTTAAATGTGGATTGTAATCTCATTCATATCAGTTCCCAAAACCTAAAAGAAAACCCTCACAAATAATTCCAAAATTACTCATAACTCAATGAATCCTTTTTTTATTATTTAAATACACCTTTTTATCAAAACCAAACATATTTTTATACTTGGAAAATACAAAAAAATAATAATAAATTTGGGTTTTCAAGCTAAGTTCAATATGGGGTGGATTCTTCTTGTTAGGGTTAAGGTTGATTTGTAGAGATCAATGTAAATCCACCAGTTGAAGATGGTATTTAAACCCTATTTGAAAAAGGAAAAAAAACTGAGCACCAGTTGAAGATGGTATTTAAACCCTATTTGAAAAAGGAAAAAAAACTGAGAGAGAGAGAGAGAGAGAGAGAGAGAGAGAGAGAGAGAGAGAGAGAGAGAATAAGATAGATTGAGAGAGACTGGGGGAGATAGGTAGACTTGGAGAGAGAAGGGTTGAGAGAAAGGGATTGAGAGAGAAGAAGGGCAAAGATGAATACTTGCCGGCCAGATGGAGGAATAACGGGGGTTGCGCCGATGTTGGGGACAGAGATGGAGGGTTTGCTGATTTGAGAGTTTTGATAGAGAAAGAGAGGTCGGGAAAATGAATTTTTTGAGTTGGGGAAAGAGAGGTAGGGGCTATGGGTTATTTTAAGTGGGGGCTGGGCCAGACTTCTCTTAAGGCCCTAATAGGCTTTTTACAGTTTTAAGGGGGGCTAAAGCCCCCATCCTGATGCATGTAGGTCCGCCCCCATGTGTAGAGGCATGTGCGTGCGCGCGCTCACTTATTCAATTTCAAAATAAAAGGCTAGCAAAGGATGACCGCGCGCTAAGCACGGGCCAGCCACCAATGACAATTGCAACAAGAAGTTTGTAAGGGGATTGAAAGGAAAATTGGAGACGCATGATTTTTTAGTGCATACTTATGCTACAATGCAATTGATAAAGTAAAATTGATGTTCTTTTACAATTAAAAGAAATGGTCACTAAGAAAACTATACAAATTAAAGCAACAATATACACGATGCTTCCTCCTTTCCTTGTCCCCAATGTTACTTCAATGTGATGGTATATGATAACTTAAGAAAACAGGTCTACACGATTTTCAGAAAAAAAAAGTGAGAATGGTAGAGGTTATAATGTTACTTCATGTACTCGTCATGCAAGTCCAGGGAGTATACAAGAGTGCGCTAGCCAATGCCATATCTTCAAGAGACCCAGATCATTGTGAATCATGATAGTGTTATGTAAGAAGTAATCTATTATACATTTCCGGACGGTTGATAGGATAGTTGTCCTACGTGGAGTGGGGCGGGAGGGCGGGGGGTTGATGGACTCCATCCCATTTCACTTTTTATCACACTTTTTTGTGGATCTCATTTCACTATTCTTCTCAGCCGTCCATCACATGTTTTTGTGGATCCCATTTCACTATTCTAAGATAATTTTTTTTATCTAATTACGTTCGAACGTGCCAACGGCACATGTTACCGCTAGTTTAATACATAGTAGCACACTGAGATGTCAATAAGTAGATAAAGATTAAGAAAAAAAGTTTCAAAAAGGCATGGAAACGGGAAAGAAAGAGAACACAAGCCCTAATCGACTTCATCCTAGAATTTGACTTGGATTTTGTTCCTGAAGACGTGGGTGCATCTTATATTAATTTGCAATAGTCATATTCTTACGTTGGCTTTATATATTGCAATGGCTAACAATGGCTGCCACCTTGCACAAATTTACTTGGATGCTGAATTTTTAAAATCTTTTTTATAAACATCTTTGATAAACTTACAAGTGATTCTTGAGAGAATGTTCTTTTATTTAGAATAGCACTTTGGAATCTTAATATGTAATTGACTAGGTCTATGGATAAGGATTTCCTTTCTAATGGTAGAATAATCTTTTGTGTGTCATTATTCCATGACCCTGACACAAATCAAACTATTTTTTTTTAGTTTTATCTTGCAAGTCTCTTTGTAAGGAATTCCCCCTAGCCAATATCCGAGCCATATGTTTGAACGATTTAAATGAATTTGGATTTGGGATGTTTAGGCATGCATGGAAGAATTTGAACATTTTCTTATGTTCTTAATTTCAACCTTTTGTATGCTCAAGAGTCCAATCACTAGGAGAGTTTTTTTAGGCTTTTTGGAGAATTCTTCTTTCTTTAGCTAGATCCTTACAAAAATAATTGGATGCACAACTTATACTCTTAAAAGTATTTGTAATTGCTTTTGTCTATGGTTTCATCATAAAAAAAAAATCATCAAACTATTTAACTTTATTGGTTAGAATTATGCTTTTGTTTTTTTCTCTTAAAATTGAGGAATTGAATTTCTGTCTTGAATAATTTTAACTTTCTTTGTGAGAGCATTAGCCATTTTTGGTGTTTATTGTTTTGAAAATATCCAAATATTTTCATATTTTTTCTCAAAAAGGAAAAAAATATATGATATTCATATGCACTAGTGCGGATGTCTCGCACGGTGCATGACAACCTCTTAGGCCCATCTAGGGCCACACATGATCAACTTATTTCCGTCACCCCAAACGTGCCCTAAAGCAATCCCCTTCCCCGTACATGTCATGAATTTCATGGGATTTAGATCAATATCTAAATGGACTAGACAATTGAATTGAAAAAAAAAAAAGAATTCTAAAAGAGTTAAAACTTGAGGACCACAAATCAAGGGATCTGGATGATGCAATTAACTTAAGATGTCTCATTTAGATCTTTCTTCCCACTTATCCATGATTGGTAGGGTGCCAGGTAAGGCCCACAGGTTCTCTCGTACGACTCTTGTGCAAGACGACTACATATGAGCACACTATATAAACACACCTCACAATGCTCCCGTGCCTGTAGTCCACACGTTGCAAGACATCTAGTGGGGTCCACCTCATGATTAATCCGAATGGATTACACGTTGGATTGAGTGTGAAAAGTCTTTTGATTTAACACCCTTAAACTTGTGGGCCATATATCAAGGCTTTAGAGACATTGTATTGACTTGAAATTTCATATATGGGGCAGTCTTGCATGCATATTTTGATCTCCACCTCCCCCATAATATATGTGGGTATTTATCATTTTTTTTTTCCAAGTTAAGCGCGTGCGTACATAGAGAGAGTTGCTAGGATGGGTGGGAAAAAGAGAGGAGCGGGGGGTTGGTTAGTTAGGGAGACGGAGAAAAGAGAGAGGAGATAGATGACATGTCAAAAGAGGTGGAAATTGCATGCAAGAGAATAGCTTGAGTTAGGAACGGGAGCAAAGAGCTGGAGCCCCTAAGAGATAGCTTGTTTAAAAGGTGCGAGACAATTAGGAGGTTTCTTTTATGCTTGCGAGTTGCTTTAGTAAAAAATGAAAGCTGAATCGTTCCAAATCTCTTATTTCAACGGTTAAAATTTTCATGGATTTCTCCATTAAAACTAAAACTCGAAATGTGATTAACATTCGCCAAATACGTTATCAACCATCTCATCTTATGAGAACATTCGAATGATACGATGTAAAAACAAAACTTTACCTTTACAAACATGTCCAAATTGTGAAATAGTGGTGAATATAAATCCACCTCCGGATCCTCTATATTAATTTCAACAGTCATCACACCATGCAATTGCTTTTATTTTTCTTTATTTAAAATCATATACATTTATGATTTATTAGTTGTCGAGGCACATCCTCTCCATAAAAAAAAAAAAAAACAAAAAAACGAATGAAAAAAAAAACAAAAAACAACAAACATCAATAGCGTGCGAGTGGGTGCCGTACTAAAATTGCAATGTTCGTGCATGGTAAACGCTCGAGGATGCCGTACCTCTATACTCCTCAGTCAAAAACATCAGATACGACCACCCCCTTCTTACTTATCTCATTCATACCATCCCGTTCGGACGCGAGCCCTACACTGCGAGCGCGCCTCTTCTCTACTCCGCTCCAAGGACAAGGGAAGGAGCAGAAGAGCACAGAGACGACGCCAAAACCAGAAAGAAGAAGGTACGTTTATCCGGTTCCTTCCATTTCCCATATCACGTATACAATCCAGCTCTAAAACTCTCTTTCCTTGATAAAAGATTGTATTTTTATTGTTCCCCTCCGTTTTCATTTCCATTACATGCTTTTGCTAGTGTTTAATCTGTCCTTTTCACCGTTTGGGTTTAGTTTTAGGGACGATTCGTATCTCTTCTGCTAAAAATGCTTGAAATTCCTATGCGCTTCTGATCACTATATTGAGGTTCCTGGAGCAGCCGACAGAAGCCGATGATTCTGTTGTTAAGATTAGGACTATGCTGTATGATTTCTAGGGTATGATTGTGTGGAGCATTTTGCAGAGGAATGAAAATGGGTTTTGTGGGAGAATGATTTTTTCATTCTTACATGTTAAAGTTTTCATCTTTATGGTTTTGTGTAAGAATGATTTTGTGGGAGAATGGTTTTTCATTCTTACATGTTAAAGTTCTCATCTTTATGGTTTTTTGGGAGAATGATTTTTTCCATTCTTACATGTTAAAGTTTTCATCTTTATTGTTTTGTGTAAGAATGATTTTGTGGGAGAATGGTTTTTCATTCTTACCTGTTAAAGTTCTCATCTTTATGGTTTTTTGGGAGAATGATTTTTCATTCTTACATGTTAAAGTTTTCATCTTTATGGTTTTGTGGGAGAATGATTTTTTGTTCTTACATGTTAAAGTTTTCATCTTTATGGTTTATGGACATCAAAATTTTGCAAGCGAGCAGTTAAAGTAGTCTTTTGCTTCCAGTGGTGGACCCAGGGCTTTTGCTTGAGGGGGGCGGACCTAAAACAGGAAGTTGGGTTTTGGGGGGCAAACTGATGGTTTTCATGTGGGTTTTGGGCGCGGACCAAGGATTTTTATGTGGATTTTGGAAACAGAACCAGAAGTTTCATATGGGTTTTGGAAGCGGACCCAGGTCTAACAGGGATGATCGCCCCCAAAATCATGTACTTGGGATCCAAGATTTTCTAGTAAATGATGTGGTTGGATTCAAATAGAAAAAGGTCCATCTACTATATTGATCCTCTAGGCAAAACTTTCTGGCAGTATATAATATTAGAAATATCTGGCAAAAGGATTATGACCTTCTGAAGTTGAGGGCAGCAGAAAAAGGAAGTGGGACTAGCATTTCATGTAATGACTTTAAATGGGAAGAAGTTATTCATGAGCTTTCGATTGTATTTAATTTAAGATCCGATGGATGGATGAAAAGTTATGACCTTTGTAAGTTGGTGATGCGGAAAGAGGAGAGGACATGCATCCGGCATCCCTTGACCATGGACCTGCATTTAGGGGGCACTTGCATCTCATGCACCTGCAATCTGCTTTAGACAGCGCTTAGGTTTCTTATTTTTGTCCAAACTCCTTGCAAATTGGGTTTCTTGGCTCTCTAGCCATCTGTACCTGTGAAAAACACTATAAACAGAGGTAGTGAGCATGATCAAACTTCATTCATGCTCAAGTAACTTCTCCTAAAAGATTTGAGGGCCTTTTCAAATAGATATAAAGCTTCTAACAACTAGCCAGAAGACTTGAAGAGGGCATCCACACCTGCTCGCACGGGAGCTTCCCTCGAAGCGAAAAGCACCCCTACTGATGCATTTTTACATCCCACAGCTTCGGTAGATCGCTTAGCCCTGTTCATCTTCGGCACATAAGAGTGATGGTAGAAGGGATATTAGGTATTACCTTCTCTACTAATCATGGATTCACCAAAAAGTCTTACCTAGATTTAACATTCTTAACAAAAAGTTTTTCACTTTCTTCTTATTTGGTTCTTTCGTGTTCATTATTTTATTTCTATTTAGAGAAAACGACTAGGAAATTGAGTCTTTGCATATTCTGTAATGAGGACTGAATTTATGTGAAACTGTGATGGAGAAGAAATTGGAAACTCTACAGAAGTCGAAGACCTGAGAGTGAAACGTAGCATGAGAATTGGAGAAAGCGCAAAACTGGAACTGAGGGAACCCCAATGGCAAAATTTCCTTTTGGCATGAAGGTTAAACAATGGGAAGTTAAAACTTGTCATGGCCTTATTTAGCCTTATGGAATGAGCAGTGATTTGATTCATGTGAACGCGCTTTGCTCTGATTTGAAGGGTCAGCTAGGGATAAGTGATGAGTAGTTTAGGACTTATGTTGGAATATTTTTGGTTTTTAGATTTATGAGAGAATGACAAAAACGAAGTTTCATTTCATTATGTTTGATTGTTTATTGAGTAGTTTTAATGTTTATATATTTAGTATGACTTTTCAATGTCTTGCCATGAGTCTATATGTTTTTTATTTAGTGTTAGGTATTCTTTTATATTTTTTCATTTTTCAATCGTGTCTTTTTTGGAATGGAACAACAAAATTGATTGGAAAGCTGAAGTGTTCCACTACAGGGAAAAATCGGGATGGGGACCAAAATGGAATTGACAACTATGTTTGGTGCCCATCTGAATGGACTGAACCGTTGAATTGACTATGCACTCGTTTTAGAAGGTAGAAACTTGTTGGCCATTTATCAAGTGGGTAGGATCGTCATATGAGCCTCTAAAACCATATTATCTATGATGCACGGATACGGCAAGGACACGCCTTAGACACGGTTGGGATACGGATTTTACACATAAAAAGTGAAGTATCGGATACGATATGACACGATACATTGCCCATTTTAAAGTATCTGTGCATCTTAGCATATTATACATACATACATATATATATATATATATATATAGAGAGAGAGAGAGAGAGAGAGAGAGAGAGAGAGAGAGAGAGAGAGAGAGAGAGAGCCCCTCAAGAAAGGGGTCCCCCCCCCCCCCCCCCCCCCCCCCTCCTCCTCCTTTGCAACCAACGAAAGTAAGCCAACTCATACGGCTTACTTTTGAATTCCACTTAATTTTCAAAACAAACTTTTGAATTTAAAATGCCACCCCCGGTTGCCTTATTGGACTCACCATGGTTTCCAATTTATTTTTGGGATTCATGAGAAAGTCTTGATACTCTTTCATGGGGCGCACTTCTATGGCCCATCGTCAAATTTCACTGAAATAAGAGTTTGACCCACTTGAGGTTAAGATTCTGTTAGTGGGTCCCTCTTATAAGAGTTAATGGGGCCCGTCGCCAAATTTCCTCACAAGTGGGCTGAAAGGAAAATAATAGAAATAAATCTGAATCCTATAAATCCGTCGGTAGGTCTACTGATATATTAATGGACTCCCACAAAGTTTAAATCGTTTGTAATTAAAGCAATGCTATAATAAGTAGTGGGCCCCTAATATCTAAACATTCTAAGTTTATTATTTATCTGATTATAGACATGAGCCCACTTATTTTTTGAGAAATCTCCATCCGCATGAGTCTTTGGTGCCTTTTTTTTTGGAAATGTAAAGCCTTCCTTTAAAGAAGAAAAAAATAGGGAAGATAAGTAAGTGGTTCGTTTATGGGAGCAAAGTAGAAAGTTGTTTATGGCATTTAAATATGGAGAAAATGTAGGAAACCAGCGTCATTAAGACAAACTCCATGTCGTGAATCTTAAAATTGTCTCTTTTCTTATTTGTTGCACACATGGGTGTTTTGTAGCCTATGATGCACAGATACGGCATGGACACGCCATAGACACGGCTGGGACACAGATTTTACGCATAAAAAGTGAAGTATCGGATACGATACGACACGATACATTGCCCTATTTTAAAGTATCTGTGCATCATAGTTTGTAGTGCTCCTCATATATACATACATACATGTGTGCGCGCATCCCTCACCCTATGGTGAGGGATGGATGCACATGAACATTCCTCTCTCTCTCTCTATATATATATATATATGTATGTATGAACATTCCTCTCTCTCTATATATATATGTATGAGCTAGAGTGCATATCAAATGTCAAGCAGGTATTTTGCAGTTTTGGGTTTGTGATTCAAGGAGCACAGTGGTTGGTTTATCTCGTATCAGTTCATGCCAATCCCAGTACTGTTTTGTGCCAGTTTGTGCTAGTCTTATAACCTATCTGTGCTAGTCCAACTTTGCCGGCTCGTGCATTTTTTTTTTCCCGATTTCGATCTCTGATGATGGTATTACATCTCGGCCATGTCCGAGTCGACCCGAACTCGATTTTAAAGCAAGAATTTTCCCTAGTTGGTGAGGGACCCCCATGAACGATGTAGCTTCTCAGGCGTGGGAGGAGATGCGCAACAGGGATTGACAAGGTGGAAGACGAAGTTGATGAGGCGGCAGCCCTGGCGGAGCCACTTGATCTTGGAGGAGATGGAGTTGTAGATGTCGACGATTGAGATTGTGAAAGTTGATTTTTGCAGCTGATGTTCAGATGCAGGACCACTCAGATTTGTCACTATTCTGCTTCTGAAAAAGCTACAAAGGATCCTGAACCATGCATTTATAGGTTAGAAAGCTAGAGAAACGAATGCTGGCTGAAAGAAAATTTCAAATCTTCTGATTGAAAGAATGGTACAATAGCGAGCTTTGAATCTATTTAAACTCCTATTTGAGCATAAATCTATTTAAACTCCTATTTGAGCATAAATCGATTGTATAGGCCTCAGGTCGTCTTAAACAAATCAACCACTCCGAGAAAACAGTGAAAAGCTCTTGTTTTATAGCCTTTGAGCGTTGAAATAAAAGCGTTTCAAAGGTGAAATACCATGATGTTTAAACTTGAGTGCGACTTGGTTTGACTTGAGCAGTTGATTTTGAGTTTTTAATCCTTTTCTCCGACTTGTACTGGTACTGACTAGGACTGAGTCTTCTCAGTGCATGACGTAATTTCAGGCCTTTCTTGGGGACCCTTTTAGGTCCTTCATGGGTGGGGAAGAGAGAACGGGGGTGGGGGGCTTTTGAAGAGACACTATGTGTGACAGCCCAACTGCATCCAGCACAATATTGTCCGCTTTGGGTCAGAGGCACAGCTTAACCCCTCATGACTTTGTTTCTGAGTCAGAGGCACAGCTTAACTCAAAACGCGTCATGCTAAAATTGGAGATCGCCTTCACTTATAGCCCAGTCTTTGGACAACCTCATGACTGATGTGGGACTTCACAATCCCCCACAATTAGAGTCGTCCTCGGCTCTGATACCATTTGTGACTGCCCAACTGCATCCAGTACAATATTATCCGCTTTGGGTCAGAGGCACATCTTAACCCCTCACGGCTTTGTTTCTGAGTCAAAGGCACAGCTTAACTCAAAACGCGTCATGCTAGAATTGGAGAGCGCCTTCACTTATAGCCCAGTCTCTGGACAGCTTCATGACCAATGTGGGACTTCACACTATGGGTGACCTTGATGGCTCTCAAACCCATGCACTCCTATCTTCCTGCCTTTTTACGTCCCTACCAGCTGTATGAGGTGCTGTTGTAATTTTCTTATTTTTTATTTTCTTCTTATACTTTTCTTGGTTATTAATTCACCCTTTGTAATTGAGTTATACAAGACGAGGTAAAAAGCAATAATATTGTTAGAACTAAGTCAGTAGTTGGAGTTGCTTGAAAGGTTGGAATTAGAATTAGCTCTTATAATTGTTTGTCATTGAAATCTTAAACCTTAACACTGATTCTCTCATTAATATCTATGTTATTTTCATTTTGAGAAAATGATTGTTGTTTTCAATAAAACATTTTAATGCAAGTAGTTTTATCAAACACATTCAACTGATCTATTTTCTTTGAATTGCAGTAAAGCGGTGAGGATAAACCTTTTTCTTTAGTATTTACCCCCTATACAAGATCATTTCCAATGGCAATTATACCTTGTGGCGGGACATGGGTATCACAATGGGGGATTCGACCTCAATTTCTATTAAGATCTTCATCTCCACGAACCATGCCATGTTGTAACATGAACAAGGTGCTGACATCCCAATTGAGGTGAGCATTTCTATGTGGTTATTTTCACCCCACAGTATACATTAGTTTATGTTACTTGACTTTGGTTTCTTTTTTTTCAACACTTTGGATGTTCTAAATGCAGCTGCTGCAGTTTCATCGCGATTCCTGTTTTCTTTTGTTATATCATCTTCCAAATAGTTTTATGTTGCTCTTTTTTGTATAGACACGAGAGATTGTTGGGCAGTGTTACTGAAAGCCAACCCCAAATAGATGGGTTAGGCTTCCATGATAATGATTCATTGGTTTGATTCTGGATCATAATTTACTTGCATATTTTGTATTTAATAGGTCTTTAAAGTACTATAGTAGCTCTTTAAATTGTTCATATATTTAAAATTTTAATTCTTCTAAAGAGTTCAAATTTTGTGGATTATTTTATGTTGAATTTGATTGATTTTATTAAGCATAAATTTGTTTATTTACAATTGGTTTATGTCAGTGGTTCAAGCAAGGAAATGCATTTGGCGTCATCGTGTGCAAGCTTTTTAACCCAAGAGTCATTGTGTGTTCTGTTCAATACTCAATCATCTCAAACTTGTCACCGCCGTAGGGGATCACGACTCATTGTTAGAGCAGACAGTGTTAGTAATCTTTTTCTAATTCTTCTTTGCTTAACGACACTGTGAATGGTTTTAATGGTGTACTTTCAGAACATATTATTTGCTATTCAACTTTAGATTATCTGCTGTAGAATGAAAGCATATCAAGTCCTCAATGGGTAATGATCTGATCTCAGGTGCTATTCTTTTCTAACACAGGATTACTATTCTGTCCTTGGGGTTTCAAAAAATGCCAGTAAATCTGAAATAAAAAGTGGTAAATGCTCTCTTTCCTTCCCTTCTGACTTTTTTCCCTCTCCTCTCTTTGAATGGTAACATGACTTGAATCCGCAACCTCGTGTTTGCAGCACAGGGCACCTTCAAACTATGGGGGTCTTGTCCTCCTATGTTTTTGATTAGTTTTCTCCCTTGTTTTTATGATATTCCTATATATTGATTTATTCCATTGTAAGTTAAACCTCTTATTATCTATTTCTGCTACTGTGCTAAAAAATAGTTCCATGGAAAGATAAAATGCACTCTTATTGTTGTTTATTCCTAGAAAAAGCGCACACATATTATAATTGACTTGCCCACATTTTCCTCACTTCTCTTCTATCAAGCTTTCTTTTTTTTTTTTCAGTGTATCACTTTTTACTCCTCTTCTATCAAAATCTTCTTTTCGGTGTATATTTAGTAGTACTTTATTGGTTTATTGTCATGGCTTTGCCTTAGATTTCAACTATGCATTTCACATCTTTTCCCTTCTTGAACCTGATCCTTTGTCCTTGGTATAATGCTGCCAAACAGGACACCATTCAAACTTCAATTCTGTTTTTCTAAGGCCATCTGATTTTTGCCATCAAACTCACTCACTGGTTGAGGAATGGCCATCATGAACTGCTATTTGCTTAGTGATTATTTACTGGGCTAGCTTAGTACTACTGCTGCTGCTCCTGCACCAGGTTGACATGTCCGAGTTGACTCAGTGCTGCCCAGGCCTGAATTGAGTCAGGTCCCGACACCACGTAAAAGGATATATATATATATATATATATGGGGAATGTTGGGAATGTTCATATGCATCTTTTCCTCACCATAGGGTGAGGGACACTCCCCTTTTTAGAAATTTTCAAGTACAAAATGTAATTTTCAAGTACATAGGGTGAGGTACAAAATGCACTTTTTATGTGCAAAAAGGGGAATGTCCCTCACCCTATGGTGAGGGAAAGATGCATATGAACATTCCCCTATATATATTATCGCTTAGTTGTTGCTGAGTTGGTTGGAACGTCACTTTTTGAATGAGGACACATGAAGTCTATCTTCTGACAAAAAAAAAAAAAAGGTAATAGTTTTACTTTTTATATTTCTTAGAAATAGCCCATATAACTTCACTAAACTTTAAAAAGGCCCCTATATTTTATGTATTTACTAAAACCTTCCTTCACTAAGGACAAAAGGTTACTGTACCCTTCATTTTTTTTTTTTTTGTTTTTTTTTTGTTTTTTGTTTTACTAATTTACTATTAAGAAAGATTCAAATGACTTATCCCTTGAGTTAAAAAATAAAAGATAATTTTGCCTCTTGAACTTCGAGGACCAAACATCAAATGCTAGACTGTCCATTTTTTTTTTTTTTTGGCCAATTTATCCTTAAAAATATTACTTCTCCCTCGAGTTAAAAAATATAAAGACAACTTTTCCTTTAAATTTTGAGGACAAAAAACTAAAGGCTAGGATCATTTGAATGGCTTGATATTATATATTTTCTAATCCACATTCAAGCCTTTCAATCATGGTTAAAAAAAAAAATGCCTGTGACCGTTTCATAAATGTTGTTACGTTATTTTTAATAAAACGTTACTAACGGTCACGTTATTAAGAAAAAGTGAAAAATCAGTCCATAATGGTCATAACGGCCGATATTTTGAATATGGCGGTCACAACAATTATAATGACTGATATTTTGAAAATAACGTTGAAAATATTGGCCAACTATGTTCTTTTTAAAAAACTTTCTTTCCCCTTCTTTCTTTCTCAAACTATCTGTGGAACTTCCTGAGACTGTGCTAGAGCTTCCTAAGCCTCTTTTTTCACTAAAACTCAACTGATTTGCAACATTTTGGTGGGTTCTCATATGAAGGCTTCTTCCCTCCTCAACCACAATACCCCTATGTCCATATTCCACTACTCTAATTAATTAATTCATCTTGCTGTAATAGTGAATGTTACTTGAAAGTTGAAATTCCCTCTCAACTTGGTGATTTGAGTAATTGAGTACTGCACTACTACTACTCGTTTCTTGACTTTAAGTGTTTAACACTAATTGTTAGTTCAAAGTTATGGTTGCAATGCATACTAGAAGTTTTATGACATTTCAACTTACTTTAGTATATACATGTAAATCTATTTTATTCAGAACAGAATTTGCAAGTTTCAATAAGACAACAATATAGGATGTTATGACTTAGGGGGCCTGAGATTTTGCTTTAAAGTATTTACTAGTGGGAAAAACATTGTTTTCTAGCATTTTATAATATTTTGAATTTTTTGGATATGTTTTTAGATTCTTTTGGGGTAAAAAAAAAAAAAAACCTGCACTGCGATGGACCGCGAACCGTGATGCAATGCTGTGTCATAACGGTTTTTATGCCCAACCGCGATTTTGAACCATGCTTTCAATTGCCATGCTCCTTAAGTCTTCACGCATCATTAGTGAATTTTGCTAAGCTTAAATAAAGGATATTTATGTCATTCATATCCATAAAAACTAGTCATATGTCACACTGAACATCACTATATTGATATAGGTTACTACTTAAATAGCTTAACTTTCACATTTTTTACTAGCTTTCTATTATTTTCTATATTTTTAAAGTTTTTTTTTTATTTAAATTTTGATACTTTTTAAGACTAGCGTGGCAGTACCGCTTAGGCACAAACAACATGGACCCGAGAGGGCAGTATAGAATCATCCTAGTCCTAACCGGCGTGAGTAAGGATCAAAATAGCGGGTGTAGCGGTTGGTGGCCAAAATGCTACGTAGCGGGCAATACGTAGTGGTGTAGCAGTGTGAATCGAAAAGTTGTAAAAAAATGTTGAAAAAATATCCAAAAAATTCAGAATATTGGAAAATGTTAGAATTTGATGCTTTTTTCTTATAATAACTAAGAAAGGGGGATGTAACAGTCCTTTCAGTCATTCAGTGCATTGAAGTTTTGTGTTGCTGAATGATTATAAAATAAGAGCATTGATCTAATTTTTCCCATGTATTTATGTTGGTTAGCTATACTAAGTTAGGATCTATTATGCATATCTAAATTCATAATTCAAATAAGTAATTTAATCACAACTGTACATAACGAAGGATATATAAATTATAAAGTAATGCTAAAAAAGTTTGAAGTTCAAACCAAATAACAAATTAAGTTTATCAAAACAAACAATGTATTTTCGTTGAGAGTAGAGAAAAGAATACCTCTATTAAAGGGGGTGTCTGCCAGGATATTACCTAGATAAGATTCTTTGAGAGGAACTCTTTGCATTGGCTTCAACTCAGCGAGATCTTATTTGTTTTGGTGTTCTTTTAAGCATAGAAGTGTAGAAGAGTTGTGTAGAAATGTTGTATGGAGAGAAAGAAGGAAAGAAATAAGCCTTACTATGTATTTAATTTTTTTTTTTTGTAAAGTAGCTATCAGTCACACTCCGTAGCAGCCCCAACCGTAGCGGACGCTATGGATGAGAGCGGCACTAAATTCAATTTAGCGTAGCGGCTGCTATTTTGATCTAGGAGCAGGAGAACCGGTACCGGCATTTAAAATCATGGGCTAGACCCATGGACCATGGTGCCGTTGACTCACAAATGGTAGTCACTGCCGACTGGTTGGACCAATCCAGGACATATTATGGATGGGCCATTGTTTAAATGTTACGGATATTGGCTATAACATTTTAATGAAATAATTGAAATTTTAAATTAAAAATCTGACATTCTATGGATTTGAAGTAATAGCAATTTTAGCTTGCTGGGATGCTGTGTATTTTCTCTCTTTCTTAAGTCCAAGCCTTGCCATTTCTGCTATTGCCCGGACCACCAAACCTAAACCTAATCCTACCCTATGTTTTAGATCAAATCCCTAAACCAAAGCTGCATTAGTTTAAATTACAAAGGTAGCAAAAAATATAATTATCAAGTTAACACTCGTTATCCAAGTTCTCTGAGTATATACATTCATATTATCTTTGAACATACCTGAACAATTACATGAATAAAAGAAATACAAATATATACATAAGAAATCTTTTATAACACGGAGGAAAGTTGGAAGGAGGAGGAAGAAGATGGAGAATGGAGAAGAAAGAACCCTAAACCCTAAACCCAGATGGCTAAAATCTTTTCACACATAAAGCCCTAAGGGCATTTTTGGGATTTTGAGAAAAAGGGGGAAAAGTCGCCGGAAACTACCCATTCTGGCGGTTTGTCCTGGATCTGAAAGAAAAGTGGAAAACTTAAGCCCTGATTTGAAATGTAGTTATTTTTTTTCTCCTGATTTGAAATGTGCACAAAAGTTAAGCCCCGATTTGAAAATTTCCCTAAATTAATATTAGATGACAAATCTAAGATCTCTATGGATTTTCACCTCAGATCCATAAATCTAAAAAACATAATCACCTATGACATGAAAAAAGTTGAAAAGGAAACCATGGATTTACCTTTAGATTGATATTTTGCAATTTGAAGATGAACCTTAACAAAAGAAACAAAAAAGATAAAATAGGTAAAATGAGTTTTTTTTGTAATCTCTAAAAATGGCTCTCCAAGGTTGCCAATGAGAATCCCCATCTCCCCAACCAAAGAAATGGGTCAAGAAACCTCAGAATGTTACTTTAAAAGCACTCCAAGGTTGGGTTTAAGAGGAAGGTATGTTTGCCTGCTTAATGCTGTTGGTGACGGATGAATAACCCTTTTAGGGGGAGGCATCGGTAGCTTAGGTTCATGCCTTGGTTTAAACAGGGACATACTGCTAATATTGGCCAGTGGCTCTTCAGGAAAATAGGTCAATTAAGGGTAAATTAGGTGCCCAACATAGTTGGGACAAGCCTTTGATGATGATGATGAAGAAGGGTAGATTAGATGCCTAGATTAGGTATTCCGAAAAGAAAAAAAGGATGCTGCAGTTGGCTTTGTTCCAAGTTTGACTGAACAAGACAAGTCCCTTGTGAGTCGTGAGTCGTTCGTCATACCTCCAATCGCAATTGAATTTCATGAGAGAACTGATTCCAGTTCATTTTCAGTTTTTTGGGGCATCATACTTGACCAGGTTACAGTGGAGGGACAATTTTTCAAAGTTCCTGCAGACTCTCTTCAAAACCATCAATACATTGTGGGCAAAAACTTACTTGATTTTTATTTAAAGTAAGGTTCCCACCAAGTATGTTGGATGTTAATTTTATTTTCTATTATAAATATTTAAATACCAAACTGATATGGTTGAGTGCTATATCTCTTTAATATTCTGCACTTTGTTGTCGCCTAAAGACTATAACGATATAAAAGTATTATTTTTCACTGCAGCTAGTAAGACTCAATTAATTGATGCTCTCTTAATGAAATTAATATTTTCTGGTTTGCAGCTTATCGAAAACTTGCGAGGAGTTATCATCCAGATGTGAACAAGTGAGTTGGCATTTTCAAAATTATATATCATTCTATGTTGGACATGGCTATCTATATGAACTACAATGATGCTTTAGCTGCATTTATGATCTTTGCATCTGTTTTTCCCATCACTTCCTGCTTCTGCTTACTAGTTAGTATGTCAAAATGGTTTTAACTCTAAAAAAGGATGACACAGAAATACATAATTAGTTCCTTTTTATCTTAGCATCAATGTGCGGATTTTGTTGTCTGGTGGGCTCTAAGACTCGGATATTCCTATCATACCTGATACTTTAAAATAGGCGAGAGAACATTTCTGTATTGTCTTTTAACACTTTTTGGGGGTAAAATCCGTGTCACTGCCATCTTCATGGCATTGTGGTTTTTCATCAGGACTCAATGAGGATTGGTCCACGAATAGCATAGCAGTTGTTCTAGCAAAACGAGGCAGATAGAATTTTTCCTTGGGTAGCATTTTGTTATGTACGTGTTTTGGGTTGGGTATATTGCTCTTATACGGTTATACCCTTGTTGTTGCTCCCTTTTGTGGGGCTCCTTTTATTGTGTTTAGTCTTCTATTTTGAATAAAACTTTTACCTGTTACTAATTAAAAAAAAAAAATGTCATATTCATGGATTTCCTTATCTCATCCATGCCATATCTGGGCATCATAGCTCTGACCCCAAACAACATCCAAAACTCAGAATTGGACTTGACTTTAGACCTGTTTGGCTGCATGGGTCGGCTTGTGCTCTATTCTTTACCTCAGCTCTTGTGGATTCAATGGTGAGCAATCTAGGCCTTAAAACCTATTGGATTGGCCTCAGTGACCCCTCTGCACTTTTAATTCGAGTTGGAACCTATGCAATTGATGCAGGATTTTGTTGTCTTAGTCACATCTCAGGCTATGATAAACCTACGAGTCAGACCTGGGCAGAGATGCACTATTGGGGTGCATGGAGTGACACCACACAAGGAGGCAATGCCCTTATAAAAAAAAAAACTATGAATATTATTAAATATCGTTGAACAAGATCATAAAAGGACTTTTTCCTCTTGCCGCAAGTTTTATCCTGATTACAATACAATTTTGTTCTAATCCATTTCTATTTCTGAAACAAAATAGAACTTTTAACAAGGGGAAAAATACCTATCGTGATCATTCAAAATTGCTCTCTCATCATGGGCTCTGTAGAAAGACATTGAACATTCCTAATTCACCATTTTCAAGATCCTTATCTTTTTAATTTAGCCGTCTCTAAAAATGAAAAAAATTCTCAATATATTTATTGATGACTGAAACTTGCGCAAGGACTCAATTGTGTTGTGTTTTCTGTTTTCTAGAGATCCCAGTGCAGAACAAAAATTCAAGGACATTAGCAATGCCTATGAGGTAATCCATTTTCCATGATAATCCTTTTCTGATAAATGATGAAAAACTCATAGTTTTTATCAATATGTTTATTAATGGATTACATGCTACAGGTGCTGTCGGATGATGAAAAAAAATCACTGTATGACACGTATGGGGAGGCTGGGCTCAAAGGTGCTGGCATGGGCATGGGGGTGAGTTCTTAGTAAGAAAAATTGTCGATTCTCTGACGTTACAATCCTTGCATAAATTCTATCTCTGACGTTACAATCCTTGCATAAATTCTAATTTACCATGGGGGTTGTCTTATGGCAGGATTTCAGTAGTCCCTTTGATTTATTTGAATCATTATTTGAAGGAATGGGTGGTATGGGTGGCATGGGTGGTGGGAGAAGTGCTCGCAATAGGCCAATTCAGGGTGAGGATGAGGGTTATAATCTTGTATTGAATTTCAAGGAAGCAGTTTTTGGTGTAGAGAAAGAGATTGAGATAGCCCGGCTGGGGACCTGTGGAACCTGTGATGGAACAGGCGCCAAACCTGGGTCCAAACGGACCAAGTGCAAGACATGTCGAGGGCAAGGCCAAGTTGTCTCGTCGACAAGGACTCCTTTGGGCATATTCCAGCAGGTAATGGCCTGCTCAACTTGTGCTGGTACTGGGGAATCGTTCACACCTTGCAACACTTGTAAAGGGGATGGCCGTGTAAGAGAGGCAAAGACGATTACCCTGAAAGTCCCTGCTGGTGTGGACTCTGGTAGCCAGCTGAGGGTTCGATCAGAAGGGAATGCTGGAAGAAAAGGTGGTGGGCATGGAGACCTTTATGTCCTCATTGATGTTCGCCCTGATCCAGTGCTCAAACGCGATGGGACGAACATCTTATATACCTGTAAGGTGTCATACATCGACGCGATCTTGGGGACAACAATCAAAGTTCCTACTGTGGATGGCACAGTTGATCTGAAAGTCCCAGCTGGGACACAGCCGAGTGCAACACTAGTGATGGCTAAGAAAGGTGTACCATCCCTCAACAAGCATCACCTAAGGGGTGATCAGTTGGTACGTGTGCAGGTTGACATTCCAAAGAGGCTTAGCAGTGAAGAGAAGAAATTGATTGAGGACCTCTCAAATCTAAGCAAGTCCAAGGCTTTGAACAGTGCAAGATAGTTAGAGGGAGGGAGGGTTGTTATGTTGAAAATATTTACCTCCATTATTCCTTATTATTCTTTTCCCTATTCTTGAGTGTCATATTAGTGGGCAGAATGCAATGGAAAAAATATTGGACACTCCTAAATGAGGTTATAAATGATGAAGGTTATGAATGACATTGTGTTTTGTCCTTAAAAGATTGTAGGAGGATGATCCACTGCCTTCTCAAAAGAAACTTAAAAAAGGTTATGAAATGAAAAATTGATGGATTTTGATTCAGAGACTTTTAACCTTGTGTTAAGTGCTGTTCTGGAAAATTTTGTTTTTACAGTGGGGTAAAATAATGATGCTTTATTCTTCTAGAGGTTCCCCTTTGGATTCTTAAACATTGGTTGCCCTGTACTCATTTTACCTTTAAATACAATTTATCTATAACTCTGTTTTACCAGTAATTGGTTATGACAGAACAAGGCAATTGTCACAGGTAACTCAGGTTATCCAATTGCTTGAACCCGTAGATTAAGTTTGTTGAAATCAGGTCCGAAGATTAAAATGGGCTCAGAACTTGGTTGCCCTGCACAGACACACTTAGTTTACTATACTATATAATGTAAAATCGTCTGCAGATCTTTTATTTGTAGTCTTTCACTTTGTCTGGTAAAGATGAGTGTCATGGCGACTCCATCTATCCAAGCAATGTAAACAGCCCTTATTTACATGGAAACTGAGTTATTCCCACTCGGTTTAAGACGTGATCCTAAAGGCCCCTATAGCAGGCTGCATTATATTGCACTCCTAAAATTTCTAGGGGGTCATTTGTTAAAAAAAAAAGAACATAAAATTTTCATGATACAAGGGGGCCATGCCCACAGCCCCCATAGTTCCTGCCCTGCAACTGAGAAACAACTGGTGACAATCTTGTCATGAAGAAAAGAATCCCAGTCTCATATCATATTACTTGTCGCTTTGGAAGTGGACATTTATATGAACAAGTGCTAACATTTGAATGGTTTTTAGAGTATTGGCTTCTAGAATATGGGTTTGAGCACATCAATTATGATTCCATGAGTTTGTTTGTCTGTCCTATGTTTCATGGTGTTTGTTTGATATTTGATACTTGATAGACCTTCAAAACATTTTGAGCTTTTACTAAGAATGTTTGATGTATCAAATTTTCTGTGTTCAAAGCTGAAAGAAAAAAAATAAAAAATAAAAAATATTGGGGTGAGAGAGGCTCGAACTCTCGACCTCAGGATAACTCAAGAAGCTATGAGACCTACGCGCTAGCCAACTGCGCCACCACCCCTTTGATGCTTAAATCCCCATACTTAAATTTATTAACTATAGATATAAATGTTTGGATCCCTCAACTCTATTATTCATCATTAAGCCCAATTTGAGTGTCTCATTATATGATAAATATCCATATATAAGTCTAATTCATCTGGGTCCGCATCTGAGTTTTGGTTTATATTGACCCTAGTTGGAATACATGCATGCATGCCCCTGTGAATAGTACACTTATAAAGGTGCTACTGCATGTGTAAGACCCTATTCTCTCTCACGGGAGTCCCAATTCCAGTAAGGGAGAAGAAGACAACTTGTGTCCAAGGGTTTCATCATTTAACTATTTCTATGCAATGGATCCACCTGATGCATGTCATGGCTAGAATACGTTTGGTTACTGACTACTGCAAGAGTCTCTGGTCCTATTCCATGAAAATCCTGGATTGAATTAGCGATTTTCAGATAAAACCGTCCTCTTTGGCATATCCATTTTTTTTTTTTCCGAAAAACTCTATTGCAGAACTAAAAAAATATACTGAAAGGTTCATTTCCTGCTCTCATCATAATGTCATATGCCAAAAATTAGCTCAGATTTATTTTATGGAAAATCTTGAGAGAACTTACTACTATTTCATATTAGGTAACAGAGGACCCACAGGTCACAGGCCAAAGTGTTCACTGGCCGAGTTGGGGTGGACTGAAGCCTGTCCAAGTGCATATTGGTGGATTCTTGTGAGGATGTATGACTCGTTTTGTTGTGCACTCATCATGGATGAGACGCGGGCATTGTAATGGATGCAGGGCAAAAAGACCATCTTAGAGAGAGTCCAAGAGAAAGGTCGTAGACTACAGAAATGAAGCTTCACCATTCATGAAAACAAGATAACTATATAAGCCATAGTCCCAGGGTGCTTCGCTCCATCAGGTGCTGGAATAATGGCCTGAATCCAGCTAATGGGCCTGAAAATTTGAACCAGGTTCAGAATGTCTGAAAATTATATTGCAGACTGCCGTAAATATGTCACTTCGGTTACATTTAGGCCAAGGAAAAACTATTTAAAGACATGGCAAGAAACTCAGGCCCAGGACCAGCTAATGGGACTAAAACACAGCCGGAAAACAGCCCACAGCACACGGCCTACAGATCAAGCCTGGTCTTGTCTCGCCCATGAGCATCCAGCCTCTAGTAAAAAGAACAAATAAAAGCAACACCATTTGTCCACATAGAAAGAAGAGCAGAATACCCATACATCAATATATGCACTGTGCATCCAAATGTCTAGGATTTCATAGCTAGCAAATCATTCAAGAGCCTTTCAAAATTACAATGAGAAGATCCTCCCAGTTCAGTGGCCTTCCTAGCACTCTCCTTCCACCCCCATGGCCTTCTTTCTCATATCCTTCCCCTTCCTCTCCTTCCATCAATTCTCTAATAAGTCTCTTCACTTCCTCCCTCTTAACCTCACAATCTATTTCCATCCCAACTCCCCACACACTGCATATGTACCTGCAGTTTGTTTGCTGATCTGCAAAGAAAGGCCAACATAGCATTGGCACGCCGCTGCTTATGCTCTCTATCGTCGAATTCCACCCACAATGTGTCAAAAACCCACCAACTGAAGGATGAGAAAGAACTTCCTTCTGCGGGCAACACCCTGCAATTAGGCCTCTTCCTTGGGTCTCTTCTACAAAGTTGCCTTCCAAGACGTCTAGATCTCCGGTCACTAGGTCAGGTCGAATGACCCATACAAATGGGTGCTTGCTCTCTGCAAGCCCCCAAGCGAACTCATTCAACTGCTCTGGCGTCAACTCCACAATGCTCCCAAAATTAACGTATACAACCGAAGCGGCGCTTCTTGTGTTAAGCCACTCCACGCACTCCATCCCTGCCTTCCAAAGATTGGGCTTGATAGAATTGAGCTTACTAGTGTTAGGGATGTGTTGGGAGAGAGCTGATAAAGGTCCCAGCGCATAAGGCCGGCTCTTGGTGAATTTATCCCCAATGGCCCTGATGAGGTCACGATCAAGTTCTTCGAATGTGTTGATGAGAACTGCACTGGTGGATGGAGCAGCCTGGGGTTCACGTTTGCCATAATTGAGCAAGAGATCGTTGGGGTCAGTTGTTTTGATGAAGGTTGGAAGATCTTTGAGGCGAATGTTGGGCATTGCTGGTATCCAATCGATGGGGGTGTCTAGATATCCATTGCTAAACCAGATTGCATCTGTAATGTAATGCAGGCACATCACATTTTGAGTTACAATACAGTGTAGATTGTTGATGATAATTCTACTTTCAATAAATCTCTACTAGAAGGCTTGTTTGCCTGCTACATGTTCAATTGCTAGGAATTTGTAATTAAGAGGTTCCATCAAGAAGTAATGACTAGGTGAGGAGGGAAGGACTTAAGAACACCCAGATTTTGCAACCAATCATACGGGTTACGGGTATGAGGGGAAAGAGAGCTATGAAACTAATGTGGATTATGGGTTGGCCAGATATCACTCTAAACTAGTTGGTCATAATCCTCTGTTTCAAGGCTCTCAACTTTTAACTCTTTTTTAGGTGCGTTTTAACTGCAAATCAATGGAACAGTTGATAAAGGTCAAATCAGGATGAATTTGAGCCAATTCATCTCTCTTTAATTGGAATCTCCTCTGCCAGTGTCTCTTCGAAAATGAGGGGTTCTTTTTTCTCTCTCTCTCTCTTATACTTACGTATATTTTTTCTATACTTCTAAACTTAATTATTTGAAGAGGAAGTTGAACTAAAAAATATTGGTACCCAGTGAAAAGAGTCGAGTCAACTCAACCCAAATTGAAATTGGGTAGAAATTACAATTTGGCTTCTGTTCTGTGCAGGTTGGGTATAATGGCAGCGGTTCTTTCAGGTTCTGACTTGGGCTAACTACCTACCAACAAATTGGGTCTCCTTTGGGAAAGTTGCAATTGATTCGGTGGCCTTCCAATCAAGCTGACTCGAATGAGTCGAGAGCGAGTAGAGTGACTCTTGAACCATGAGTCCCTGACCCACAATAATATCATGGACACAAAAGGATGGATAAAGAGGTAGAGCTACAAGCACTCATCGTCCACAAAGTCACATCCACCATGCCCAGATCCAGCCGTTGAGCGAATCTCATGGACGCATCACGGATCATGAAACTGATGGGTGGGCCACACTCAGAATCTCCATTCGACCTCTCTATCAGTTGTTTCAGAGGACCCAAACAGCGTTTGCTGGTGGAATAGGCCAGGTCGGCCCTAACGTTGTGTGTGGCATCCATTTCGGCGTATCCAGACCGTCCAGGATGGTCTCGAATCGGAATCCATCGATCTGGACCGTTAGATTGAGGGCTCCCGACTTGATGAGACGTCTCTGGTTGAACTCTCTGTTGATGAAGGTAATGTAGAAGCCTCTTGAATGGAGAAGGTTGGCAAGGTCCAACATGGGTTTGATGTGGCCTTGGACTGGGAAAGGAAGGCACACTGCATGGGGCTTTTGCACCACTACTTGTGGTTGTGGGGAACCCATTTTTCTCTTTCTCCTCCTCTTCTTCAATTCAATGTGGGGGTTGGTTGAGAGGAGTGGTTGAACTTGATATTTCCTATTCTTCTTGTGACCAATTAAAAATCGGAATATGAGTACTGGGTCCTGAATGGCTATCTATTTTGGACAGATATGTATGACAAGAATCCTAACAACTTGCACAGTAGAAATTTCTCTACTGGGTTTTAAAAGATAAAACTGGTGGTGGTCAACTGGATTGAGATTTACTTTTGTGGATTATTCATTTCATGATTTCAGATAGAATTTTACTGACCATTCTTTCCATGACTTCAGATAGAATTTTACTCAATAAATGATAAAATGAAATAGACCTGACGTTTTTTAAAACTCAGCCCAGATGCTTTCTTGTATATGATAGTATGCAATAGGCATTACAAACTCTTCCATTCTGCCCCGTATATTTTAGAAAGCAGTGAGCTGCTGCCGAGGAAGCATGGGGATCAAGATCCTTCTTTCAAGCTCACCAATCCATATCCACAACTTTCTCACAACTGCCATACAAACTCTATACGTCCTAAGAAATTTATTTGACAAACATGTGTTATGTGTATCCCTTCCAAGTTATATATCATGAGTTGATACCAGATATGAATTTTGGTGGATGTCCACTTAAAATAAATTAGATTATTAAAATTAAAATTATTTATTTATGAGGATACTTTATATATAAATAGGCAGGGCCGGTTCTGAATTTTCAGGGCCCAGGGCAAGAGTAAAAATTAGGCCTCTATATATATAAACTTAGTGATGGCCTTATTATTTTTCAACCAATATCTAACTTGTCAAAATTAACTAAATTTTAACATTCAAAGCATATAAATTTAAACTTCAATATATAAACATTCAAAATAAAATGTTATAATATATATAAACAAGACAAATACTTGTAAGTTGTAACAATTCAATAGTTTCTTTTCATATAGCAATAAGCAACCAACAAAAGAAAACAAATGCAATTTTAATACTTAAAAGAATAAATAAAGAACAACATAACCTGGAATTTGAGAAATCCCCCTCAACAGCAGCCCTAGACAAAGATGTTTGGAGAAAAAAGATAGAGAGAGACTGCCTGAACAGCTGAACTCAACCCAAATTGGCCTCCGGCCCGGATCTAGAAACTAGGCCCAAGTCCAAGCCTCCAAGGTCCAAGTGATGTAGGCCAACACACCACAGTTCTTGCTCGTGTAACTTTGTAAGTGTAACTCGTGTTCTGTGCACAGATTGCAGAACAAAAGGTTAAAACTCAAAACCCTTGACCCTTCTTACTTTTCTTTTTCTATGTCAATGACTCAATGCCTCAATGGATCATGGATGGCGCTGGCGGGAGTGAATATTGAGAGCGGCAGAGCGCAGGCAGCACAGCAAGGCCGCAAGGGCTGTGGATCGACTGACGACGGCAGCTGGCAGCCCTCAATGGATCATGGATGGCGCCTGGCGGGAGTGAAGACTGAAGAGCAACAGAGCGTAGGCGGTAGGGCAAGGCCGCAAGGGCTGTGGACGTGGTGACTGGTGACGATTGACGACGGCAGCTGGCAGCATGTGCTCCTCCGGTCCGGTGCTAGGTACCTTCTCCGCCTCGCTGCTGTTTCCTCTTTTTTTCTTTTTTTTTTGTTGTTTGATTCAATCAGAGAAGAGGGGCTAACCGGCTGAGATCGGCGAGATGGTGTTGAACTGTTGATGCCAAAGCCCAAAGGCGTGATGATGAATGATGATGATTGATGAATTGATGATGGCCCCGTGCTGATGAGTGATGCGATGACGGGGTCCGGGGAACGGGGATTGGGGATGGAGAAGATTGAAGAAGCGGCTGGAGGTCGGCGGCGTTGTTGGCCTGCTGGGCCGCTGCTTCTCAGATCTGCTGGCCTGAAGAGCTCGATTTGGTGTGGGGGGCTGGAATTTGGGGGACAGCAATGGCTATTACCAGATAGCAATTTCTTTTTTGGCTTTGGGTTGTTGTTTGCTAGTTTATGGAGAATAAAACAATGGGTATTGGGTAGAGGAGATAAATAGGGTGGGTTGTGAAGAACGAAGAGTTGCAGTTGCATATGGTTAATGCGTTTTTTGGGATTTGGCGTTGGTTGATTAATGTGGTTAATGTGTTTACCGTTAAGTGGTAGATAATTGGATATGGGTTAGGTTTTTTTTAATTGAAAACTTGGAGTTTTTGGGCCCTCCTGAAAAAAGGGCCCGGGGCGGTCGCACTTCCCCCCCTAGCCAGAGCCGGCCCTGTAAATAGACCATCTCTCCTATTAAAATAATAGAAAATATCATTTCTCTCCCTTTAATCCTCATTATCTTAACCTCTTATTTTTTCTAAGACGTTATCATATAAGAAATTCTTTTTTCTTCTAACACGTTATCACATTAGGAAAAAAAAAAAAAAAGTCTTCAAAAATCCGTTTCAAGTTAGAAACCCACGTTATCCATCACATTCACACTGCTCGTTATCCAGAGCCTGATGCGTCGTTAAATGCATCACCTTTTACATTGCAACGTTAAAACTCCACGAACATATAGTTATTGCCTCGACACGCGTGCAACACAAGTCACTTTATATTTTACGCGCCAAGGAATCATTATTTCATTATTTTCTGCCTCGGGTAACGTGCATTTGAAAAGGGGACAACTTCAAAAGCACCAAGGACAAGAAGTTGTCTTCTTATGTTCGGTTCACGCGCCAGTGACTACTGGTTCACGTGTGTGTAAGAAATCGTACGTCTGTTCGTGTCGCGTCTTGTCTCTAATTTCAAACGGCTTTTTTTTTTTTTTTTTCTTTAGTAAGTGGTATTCAATTATATTTTAAAATTAATTTATTAAATTAATTTATGATATTTATTTATAGCAATTATAGTGTTTGATTATTAGTCATCGTCTTGCACGATTTTTTTCTTTTAATTTAAATTTATTAATGCTATGAATGGATCACAAAATAGAATCGGAAGTTCTAAAAGTAAACATGAAGTTCACCTATCCATGGACCAGCAGTCCTAGAAGTTGGAATAGTGATATAAATCTTTATATTTATATCCATAAATCAAAATCTGAAGTTTTTTTTATTCAAAAGTCCAAATAAATTATACAGCAATGAAATTAAACATGAAAATTTGACAGAACCAGAAGTTCTAATCATTTGTTAAACCAGAAGTTCTACTTCAAATCTGAAGATTTGACAGAACCTGCAGTTCTAATTTCATGTATTATAAACTTGAAGTTCTAAATCAAGCCTGACGTCTTGACAGAACCAGCATTTTTTATTCTCAAAGTTGAGAACTTGATGTTCTAACTTAATTTTTTTTTTTAGTTTATTTGAGATGCATGTTTCTTAGATTTTTCCGTTTTGATGGGGAACTTCATTTTTTTATTAATATCCTAATTTATGGTGAATGTCTTAATTATTTCAGCTATATCATGTGATTGCATAGTTATATTGATTTATTATTTAAGGTATGGATCATAAAACTGAGGACAATATATGTTTAGTAAATAGTATCATACACACCATTCTGAAAAATCAGAATTTCTTTCTCAGAATTGTTGTTTATTCCATGAAAGGTACCCACCGTAGCTGGACCCGTGCAAATAATTGAAGGTTCCGAAAGAGCCCATATGATGTTACCTAATGGTACCCACCTATTCATTAAAGTTGTTTTGTTCTAAAAAATTTCCGGAGAAATTTGATTAGTTTCAACTACATCAGAATGAATGAGTACCACATTGAGACTGTGAGTGAAGGTAACAAGGAATACTTATGGAGCGTTACTAGTATTGGAAGCTATAAGCAAATACTAGAAAAACTAAGTGCACTCACCTCAGGGTTATATTACATGACAATCTCCAATGTCGAATCACATTCGATTATGAGCAAAACAACAAAAGTCAAGCCCGAAGCTTAAACTAAGCTCGAAGCTAGTGATCCTAAGACTTTAAAGCTTTGGCATGATAGGAGCCCTAAGCGTACTAAGATAGGACCATAACATAGATTGAGAATCTATGTATGTTATGACTCTCCCTCGATTATTCGATATTTTAGAACCAATGACAGGAGATATCTTCATTGCTCGTTTTTTCCAATTGTCAATTCGATGAGACAATATTTCCACCGTTGGAGGAGATAAGATAGTTCTTGAAGAACTTATTGTTCCTGTAGAACAACTCGTTCATGAAGAACGACGAGAACTAACATGGAATACTTTCAGTCTGTTTCATCTAGATCCACGTACTTCACAATGTGAAAATGAAGTATGGAGAATTATGCACTTACACTAAATTGCAAACAAATTACATGATGCATTTAACGATGCAGCAAAGGTGACAGAGTCACATGTATCAGCTATGAATGCACCGGCCATGATTAATGTCCATGTAGAATAAAGTCAAAATATAGCAGCAAAAGAATCTGCAATACGCCCGAAGCGTGGCATACCTATAGGTTTAAAGGACTCATAAAAGAAGAAATGAACAATCATCATCATGTTCTCTCGAAGAGGCACGTAACGCTCCTAAAGAGATTCCTCCTGAAGAGGCAATTAACGCTTCTGAAGAGGTTCCTCCCGAAGAGACAAGTAACGCTCCTGAAGAAGTCCTTCTCGAGAGACACGTTACGCTCCTGAAGAGGTTCATTCCGAAGAAGCACATAACGCTTCTGAAGAGGTTATGGTAAAATTTGTTCTCTCTAGAATAATGAAAGTCTCTGGTGAGACTTTGAAAGCCCTTGAAGAGGCACCGGTACCTAATAATGAAGAGATCTCTATACTTTACAATTATTCAAGAGAGTAATAAAATAGAAATGATGATGATGATTGAAACACAGAACCACGTTCTATAAATTCCGGAAGGATTTCCTTTGCCTGAAGCAAAGCCAAGGAGTATGTACTGTCAATCCTGGGCCTCCAATCCCAATATATCGGCCCATTTACATACTAGTTAGTTGTTAGCTATTAGTATGGATTTAAATCCAAGTGTAAGTAATGGATAAACATTGTTAGAATGTAATCAGGGATTAAACCCTTTAAATATAGATCTCAGTCGACCATGCAAGGTGTTCATAATGAGAATTGCAGGTGTCGGAAATTTTGACGCTATTATGAGATCATATCTTTTCGTTTAAATGCTAGAATTTTGTAAGTCAATTTGGAGGTAAAGTAATCTAAAGTGACATGAGAAGTCAATAAATGGTAAAGGGATTGCTTTATTTGTATTCTATGGGGTGAGGTTTTTGGGAGCTCATAAATTCTAGTGAGTTCAACACGCGGCGACCGAATCTAGTTTGGCACCCTTGTGCATGGTTTCTGGGACTCTTAAAGTGACTGACTAGCTAATTACAAAGTTGCCTTTGTAGGAAGTCCAAATCGAACTCAATCATCCATCCGTACTTTCACTACACCAAAAATGGAAATTGGAACGGATTACCGTTCCTAATCGTATGTTCCTAATCCGTTCATCCGTTCCAAATTCCTGTTTTTGGAACGGATTAACGGATCAGTAACGGTTTAGAAACGGATGAACGGATTAGGAACACACGGATTATGAACGGTAATCCGTTCTAATTTTTCATTTTTAGTGTAGTGTTTGTTCCACACCCCAAATTTCTAGTAAGATAGAATAACATTAACTATTAGACTCGTCACATGGGAAAACATGATTAAATCTTGTTTATCTGCTCCAACGATATATTTTACTTTTTGATCAGAGTTTACTGGCCTCATCACATGCAATAAAGCTTCAAGGATCAACAACCTACAAGAACGAGATGGATTAACCATTACTAGATTATTTAAAAGTCTAGTGCCCTCTCCATTCGCTAGATATAGAACCTTTGCCTATGCTTAAAATAAAAGGAATTCAGTCATTCTTTTTCAAAAGGAAGGAGACAGGCTGCAAATTATTCATTAAATAAATCACCACAATACACATACACATGACCATTATTGCTGATCAAACCCACTTTCTCAAAATATATTATATTATATAATTTTTTGAACAATTTTTTCAAACATGAACGATAACAACATGTACAAACAAACTAATTACGAGCAGTGGGCCAGGACAATTGAGGATCATCATCACTCGTATTGAAAACTAACAAACATTCATTATATAAAATTTATTTAGTTGACCATTCATACCAAAACCTCAAGGTATCATTCGAGTTTATGAGATATATACTTTTCAATATTTCCCCATCGGGTGGATCACATACATCTAATGACACATACAGTTTAGTGTTGAGTCTTGGAACTCGAACTCATAATCAGTTAACTCTGATGCGATATTAGATTTCCCAACGTTTGGTAATTTTACTAGTAAAGTCAAGTCAAGTCAACTTAAACATTAAATCAAAAGCACTTTTTATCATAACTCCCTCCAGCTTTTCCCAAAAAAAAGTCAAAAAGCTTTAATAAACTACCTTTATTAACTAAAAGAAAAAAAAAACTTCATTTCTCCATACAAAAAGTAAAAAATATTCCATCTCAAACAACTAATAATAAACTACCATCATAACCCACTACATATTTTATTCATTTTTTTTATTTCACTTCACTCCACTTGATTTTAAAAGTAAATTACTAAACATCTTACAAAAACCTCAATGCAACGGTAGTGACGGTATAAATATTTTTTAATACTTCATTTTAGGCGGAATCTGATTTTTTTTTTCTCAACAGCTAGATACAGAACCGTTCCCTTAGCTTAAAAAAATAAATAAATAATAAGTTATTTTTTTTCAAAAGGAAGGAGACAAAATGCGAAGTCTTCATTCATTAAATAAATCACTACAATACACAATACACAGGACCATTAGAGCACATTGAGTACACCACTCTCTCACACTACATTATATTATATAATTTCTTGAACATGTTTTTTCAAACTAATCATGGACAGTGGGCCAGGACAATTGAGAATCATCATCCCTTGTACTGAAGCATCTCTCCAATCAGGTTCTCCATATTGACATAAGATGACCCACCTTCCCCAGCTGCTCTTGCTGCACTCTCCTTCCACTCAATGGCTTTCTTCCTCATCTCCTTCCCCTTCTCCCCTTCCATCACTTCTCTAACCACCATCTCCACCTTATCTCTCTTCACATCCTCACCAATCTCCATCCCCACCCCCCATTCCCTGCATGCAAACCTGCAATTCATGAACTGCTCAGAAAAGAAGGGCCAACAGATCATGGGGACCCCACCACACAAGCTCTCCACTGTCGAATTCCATCCGCAATGCGTCAAAAACCCTCCGATCGATGGATGGGCCAGGACCCGCTCCTGCGGGCACCATATTGCCAGCATGCACCTCCCCCGGGTCTCCTCCACGAACCCGTCGGGCAGGATGGCGGACTCCCCTTTCACCAGGTCGGGCCGGATGACCCACAGGAATAGCTGCCTACTATTGGCAAGGCCCCAAGCAAACTCTCTCATCTGCTCGGCCGTCATAACGGTGATGCTGCCGAAGTTGACGTAGAGGACGGATCGGGGCTCTTTCTGGTCGAGCCAATCGAGACAAGTGGTGTCCTCTTTCCAGAGATTGGACCCGATTGACTTGGATGGGCCATCTGGGATCTGACGGCTGAGGATGTGCAGTGGCCCGATTGAGATGAGACGGAGAGAGAATTTGGATGTGATTGCGTCGAGGACGTCGCGTTCGAGGTCTGGGAAGGTGTTGAGAATGACTGCTTTGGCTCTTGGGGCGTTTCGGACGTTGTTGAGGTCGTAGTTGACCATGATGTCGTTGGGGTCAGTGGTCCTGATGAAGGAAGGGAGGTCCCTTAGCCTGATGTCCTTCATGCCTGGTATCCAATCAATACTTGTGTCCAGATATCCATTGGTTAAGCAGCTCTCATCTACACAGCAAAAGAAAGATTCACCTAATATTCTTAATCAACCTTTGATCAGTGTACCCAGTAACCACTTCACATTCACCTAATCTTAATCAACTTTCATAGTTGAAAGATTGTTTTGCTTTTAAATTAATGATAGTGACCGGCTTCTCGTATTCCTTCTCCATCATATCACCTTCCCATCCCCTTCTCCCACACTGATAGACATTCATCTAGGTGGGCCTCCCAAATTGGACTGGTGGTTCTGATGAATATTAATTAAGTGGTTTTAAGTGAGCAGTCCATTCAAGGGGGTTAATAATTATTCAGTGATTTAATTAAAGTAAACAGTCCATTTAGGTGGGCTCTCACTGACTTTAAGTGAGCTGTCCAGTCAGGGGGTTAATATATAATTCAAAAGAGATTTTAAGTAAGCAGTCCATTTGGGTTGGCTTTCAGTGATTTTAAGTGAGAAGTCCAGTCACAAGTGAGCATTCGGATTTAATTTGGATAGAAATCATGGTCAATATTTCAATTGAGTCTGTCCTCCACTATTATGTAGTTAGGTGATTTTGGCACCTGGTAGAGTTTGTGGGACTTGTTAGCCTATCAGATATAATAGGGCTAGCTATCTAAGAGAATAAAAGAGTTAGGTCTTTCAGATATTGCTAGATGAAAAAACTAAAGTTGTAAAGTGTATATATAGAAAGAAAAGCTTGAATCATACATAGCGGTAGATCAGAAGCCCTCTTATATTAGATAGCAAACTTATTTGAAAAGTGGAGGAAATTAAAGGATTTGTATCCATGCAAAGAATCTATTAAAGGATATTGTGGTTTTCTTAATATGTTGGGCTACTGGTCAGAAATAATACTTGTACTTAAAAGACCCAACACCAATTAACTATGCGTATGTTGGCATGTATATTGTGGTTTTATTAAAACTTTTGGTGGCTACATCCGTAAAAGCAAGAACCACATGAGGTGTCGTCTGTAAGATCAAATGTAGACTTACATGTCGGTTGTAACTGAAGACTTCATTTCAATTAACCTAGCTAGCTTTAAACCATTATCAGTTTATCACTAGTTCACTACATGAGTAAAATTTACGGTGAAGTGTGACAAGTTTTTACACCTGATCATTGATGGAGCTATCCTTTGTTTGAGCTTTTGATGGGCATGTGGCAGTATATGACCAATACATAAAAATTGAAATCATTTAGATACTCCTACCTTTCAGTGGTATGTAGCCTCTCTCAATCAGCTCAGGGTAATGAAGGTAGCCCATAACCCCACAGGCGCTTGGTGTAAAGAATAAATATTCAGGAATGCCTAGCTCTTCAGCTGCCTGTAAAGTAAAGCTCATGACTGCATCTGATACTATACAAGTAACAGGTGGGGCACCCGGAGTGCTATTAAGCTTCTTCAATAGACTCAAAAATGGAGGGTGGCAATTCTTTGCGATCGAATCACAAAGGGCTGGGATATCTTGTGTCCGATCTTGATCCAGAGTCGGCAATCCGTCAGGTATGGTCTCGAACCGGAAATCCTCTAAGCCCATGACTGACTCAGGGCCTCTAGACCTGACTAGGCGTTGGTGGTTGAACTCAGTGTTGACAAAGGTGATGTAGAAGCCTCTGAAATGGAGGAGCTTGGCCAGTTGCAGCATGGGGCTGATATGGCCTTGTGCTGGGTATGGGACGCATATCAGGTGAGGCTTCAGAGCTGCTTCAGATCCCATCTGATCTGGTTGCTAACTTGCAGCACTGGGTGGGAGATGGGTTTGGTTCATGAACCAGTTGATAAGAGTCCTTACTCCTTAGTCAAGTAGTCTTTTATAAATATTGTAAGGTTGGGTTTTTATCCTTTGCATTCTAATTTAATGGACAGCATTCAATGTTGTGTTGATCTTTGTATTGTACTTGACTTACTGTAGTAAAATTTGTTTTTAATGAAGACTCTGCTGTCATTGTTGTGGTTTTCAACATCTTTTAAAACATGAGTGCTTGGCCCATTTGGAAGGCTACTATATGATGCAAGGGGGAATGCTCTGTTTCTGGTAGGTACTGCATACTTTTCACACGCAGTTCAGCTTGTGGGGCCCAATCATTTTACTGGTTATCAGTGGGCCTAGGTACATGAAAAGGTCCAATTATGAGTAAGGCTCAACAAGAAAATCAGCCATGTTAGATCATCCTATTTTTTGATTCAATTAATAGGTAGAATAGTCTTACAAGTCACGCACGTGAGGTAATAACAAATCAAATATGTAAAAGTCTGAACCTCCCAATGAGAACTGCCACTTCTTAATTACCATAGGTAAGGAGCCGTCTTGTATTACCCATGTTGGATATAATCATTTCTCATTTATTTATAACGAGGATGTTCTCTTAATTGAAAAGTATTAAATAAAGCCCATGCCAAAATATATTTTGATTCAGATCAAAGATTGAATAATCTGAATTTATTATAATATTGAGGGATTTATCGGAAAAATCTCCTTAGATTCATTATATACCAAAATGTAGCTAAAATATATGTATCTACCATAGTAGTCTCATGGGCCCTTTTTTGTTATTTTATCGAGCGGTGATATCCCCGTTCACTTGCATATACGAGTGGGGATATCCCCGCTCATTTTTTCTTCTTCTTCAAAGTTAAGAGGCGATATCGCCGCTTACGTCAAATTCAGAAAAAAAATATCTTTCTTCTTTTGGATGGTGTTCACCTGATGATGGAGGCTGGATGGTGAAAGAAAAATGTGAGATGGGTCTCAGTCCTAGATATATGGTTAGTTTAGGTGTTGTGAATTAGATTGGTGGGGAAGGAGGATGTAGAGGGAATGAGATGAAATGATGATGGGGCAGGGTAGAGATGGTTTGAAAATGGATAGTGATTGTGCAGGGAGATGAAAAAAGATGCTGAGAAAGATGGGTTCCAGAAAGTAAGAACGGAATGAGAATAAAGGAAAAGAAGAAGAAGAAGAAAATAAAAGAAAGAAGGGAGAAAAATGTGGGTTCAAGAAAGTGAGAAAGAAGGTGTGTTCTGTGAGATGTAGGCGAAGTTTCTTTTGTTTGGTTGGAATAAGATGAATGAGCTCAGATGAGTTTATTTAGGGTGTGGGAGAAAGAGGGATAAGGAAGAAGATGGATTTAGATGACTATATATGAGAATATGGTGTTTAGGTAATAAACTCCCACCTATATGCAAGACCAACACCATTGAGATCACCATATATATCATGAAGGAGAATGTTGTCCGGTTATATAGTTAGTTGTAAGCAGAGGTGAAAGGAGTTGAAGTAAGAAGAAGGAAAATGAAGAATAAGAAAAGAAAAGCGGTGCAGTTGCATTCCCAAATAATTTTGACAGAACTTCACAAATTTTATTTCATAGAGTCTTTATCTTCCATAGGACACGTCCGGTACAACACTTGAATGCACATCCACAAGAGTAGGGCTATCTGCTATCATTATAAAACTAACTCTCACTAGATTCCTGCCAACGTAATTATTATTATTATTATGATAGGGGGAAGGATTTTGGGCCCGCCCGAGCTGCGGTGGGGCCCGAGCCCCCACACACCTATTTTATACACTTCATGAACTCCCTAATCAGGCATTTGTCCCAGGGTGCACTTCGGTGATTAAATCTTAAATCATTGCATCTCAGGGGCCTTCCCAAAGTCGAACCCTCAACCTCTCGCTACTAGCCCAAGTGGTACCAGAAGTCTCCCCAACTTTCTCTTAAAGCGAGAGGTCTCGGGTTCGACTCTGGGGAAGCCCCTGGGATGCATGATTAATGTTTAAATCACCCGAAGTGCACCCTGGGACAAATGCATGATTAGGGAGTCCGTCTCCTGAAGTGTATACAATAGGCCATGTGGAGGGCCCGGGCCCCACGTCGGCTCGCGTGGGCCCAAAATCCTTCCCCCTACAATTATTATTTTTTATTTTTTAACTTGGTCATAGCCAATGTCCGAGTCTTACTGGAGATTCCTTTTGGTGCAGGCCCTTCCTAAAAAATAGAAGGATGGGGCCAAGCTAGGTTTTTTTTGTTTTTCACTAGGCTTCCTGGCAGCCAAGAGATTCAGTTGATTGCAAAAAGACAAGACAACCAGATAAATTAACATTAGAAAAAGAAACAAAATTTGTCAGATACCATCGACACACTACCTTGTGAAAAGACTGGAAGCGATATTGTCCTTCTGCAGTAGCGTTTGCGTGAATGCTATCGTTTCAATAATCTATGGAATAAAGTCATAATGTCAACGACCTGATGAATATGTCGCCCTCACCTGTGCATCATATAGTTTGTTAGCGTCATCAATGACTCTATCTGCTTTAGATGGGCCACACCAAATTTTTATTTTCTTGCTCGAGGGGTGATACTTTTAACTATCTTAGAGACAAAGAATCGACTTTCGTGTGAAATTAAGGTGCCAGCACCACTTAATTATGGGTGGAGTTGGCCTTCTTTATTTTCATTTTATCCTTTCTACTTTTGTTTTAAACTATTTATTAATTTTTGAGCAATACATGGAAGGGGAATGGGGTTATCCTTGGGGTTCTACTTCTGCGTAAGCTGTATGTCTTCTTTGTTCACATTGTTGGTGCCACATATATCTCGAGCCATGACCTAATTAATGGGGCAAACCATTGGTTCAAACCATGAAGGCAAGATAGAGATCGGCAGCTGTTTGCTTTCTGCTCTTAATTCTTGTAGATAGTATTATTGAAAGTTCTGAGGGTTATCAGAATGGATACTAGTTCTAATAAATCAAACCAACACGCAACGGATGTAATCAACTAAATAAGATAGAACTAAAAATCTACTAATCAAACACCTCAAAAAGCAGACATAGTATTTAGGGTGAAAACCCTATCCAGGGAGATAAACTACAAATCAGAAATCAAGAACTCGCGAACAGTTATAAGATATACTCACAGCTCCTTTACATTGGTCAGTACCTCGACTTAAGGACTGTAGTTGTTTTTGCACAACTTTCCGCTGCCACGACTTCTATTGTCCACTGTTCTCCTTACTTGATCTCCTCGCACATTGTCTGCCAAGATGAACTATCTTCTACAATAGAGTGGAAGCAACAATAACATTCTAGAGCTGCAATTCAGAATAATCCATCAATGGCTCTAGAGAATTAAACAATTTCTCATAAGGTATTCTCACCTCAAATTAATGAGAGAACTAATTGATCGGGAGAACAATACCCTATTTATAGCCACAAATTCGTGCCTTGTTGTTAGAAGACCAATAGGGCTCAAAGAGGGAAACAAAGTCTTAAAAGGAAACAAATTCCTGTATAAGATCTGGATACTTTCCTAAATTTCCTTCTCCATCCAATCGATTGTGCAGTGCATCCGATCGATTGGACCTCCCAAATAATTGAGGCTCGTCAAACCTCCGATCAATCGTATAGAGGGTCCGATCGATCGGTCCTCGTGGAATCGCCCGGTCTTCTCTTTTCTTCGGTTAAGTTCTTTTGGTGACACAATCACAGCCCATTCTAATATAAATTAGAAAACATAACTCAATGGACCGAGAGTTTTGTCCAACCCATTAATTAGCCAACATAAAAATACTTACAATTATATTCATACTACTAAGGCTACTGGATTGTAAATTTGACTGGACTAGACCCAGACAGACACACTTACCAATTGGGGTCCAATGACAAGAGTCCATAGTACTCCATACTCCATACTCCATACTCCATACTCAAGTACTTCGGATTCTAATCCTTCTGATAACCAGGTCTGTAGCTCCCCAGGAGAGTGGATATATAAACTATATATTTGAGAGCAGATCGAACGTCTACTGCACCAGCAGCAGAATCTCTCTGCCGGCTTTTAGAAAAAACTTAAAAAGAGTCTTTAAGCCCAATGGTCCCTCGGCCTTTGAGATTAGCGCTGTGTACTAAAACACTCAACTCACGTTATCAGCCTACGTAATTGGATCTAAAGCTACATAATGGAGTATCTGATTGGCACACAAACTTTTGCACATGTCCAATTGCAGAAAGCTGGAAAGAGGTTTATGCTACAAGAGCTACAGGGGATCATTGTCCTACATTTTCTTGTTCATGTCTCTTTAATCAACAGAAAATAATTACTTATGGGACGTACCATCAATGGTTAGATTCAAGCAGGTGAACATCAAATTTCTGAGTGTGGATGGGGTGGGCCGCATGGAATTCTAGGCTCAGCACAAATAGACAATTTGTGTACTTTATCAGAGGCCAAGATTTTAATCCGTTCAAAGTAGGCCCATTATTAGATTGATTAAATGAAGAACAAGTGATTTTTCTTTTCTTTTTGAATCATCTACTTTACACATAGTTGGTATTATGTTAGGCCCAAGTCCAAAGTCGATCCAAACTATGATTGGAGCAAAATTCCGCCCAGCCAATTTATGAAATATGAAATTTGAAAAAAGTTTTCCACAGAGAATACTGACTTCATATTTATCAATAGCTCTGCGATGGACTAGTTCTTGCGCCGTACTATGACTGGATGGTTCAGACAGAAACATAAAACCAAATTCAAGTAACTACCAAGGTACTTCCCAAGTTTCAATATGAAAATAATGTCATCTTCTCTCTTCTCCTTGTCCATGCATAATATAGGAGGATACTTAATAAGGATTATTACACAAAACTTTCCAAAATGACAGCAAAGTCAATTAACTCTGGACAAATTTATTTTTTAACGGTTTATCCCAAATTCCATCATATATATATATATATATCATGAGTCAAAAAAAAGGAAAAGAAAAAAAAAATGTATGTTGTTGCGAGGCTATTTATTTTGGGGACATGGAATGTATTAAAATGAAAATGAAGGTATATAATAAAATATATAATATTTTATCCGTGATTATGCAAAACTTGTGAGGATGACTTGATATCCAGTTGCATATAGTTGTCTTTTGCGCTGGTGCCGGCTGGTTACATGACCAAGGAAGAGAGATTTTTTTAACAGGCCAATGAGGCCCTCAACATAGTTAGTTTACTACATTTTACAGATTATGCCTACACCAGGTGCAGAGTCCCTTATAAACCGAGAACAGATGGACTTCATTGCAGTCTACATGAGGATGAACTAGTGCTCTTTCTCTTCTCTTTTATTCAAAGATGGCTTCCTCAGGTAAGTATCATGCGGTCTTCATTCCATACCCAGCCCAGGGACACATAAATCCCATGCTAAAACTAGCAAAAATCCTCCATTTTAGGGGCTTCCATATCACTTTTGTCAATACCGAGTACAACCATGAAAGGCTAGTGAGGTCCAGAGGCCCTGATTCTGTTAAAGGCTTAGATGATTTTCGATTTGAGACCATACCCGACGGTTTGCCACCGTCCGAGCATGATGGCACGCAAGATATTGCAGCACTGTGTCTTTCAACAAGGGCCAAGTGTTTGGTTCCTTTCAGAGATCTGATTTTGAAGCTGAACAATTCAAAGGGTGTGCCTCCTGTTACTTGTATTATAGCTGATGGGGTCATGAGCTTTACTCTCAAGGTTGCTGATGAACTGGGTATTTTGGAGTTGGTGTTTTGGACGATGAGCGCTTGTGGCTTCATGGGCTACCTTCAATTTGACCAACTCATTAAGAGAAGCTATACACCACTCAAAGGTATTATTGTTTAGATTTTAGATAACCTTTTTCAAAGTATCAACTTAAAGAGGTTTCTGTATAGATTAAGGCCTACCAATCACACGGCTTATTCAACGTTCAGTCCGGGCCATTTGCCTATTACGTAATGGGATGGGAAAATAGATTTTACATATCTAAATATTATCTATACAAATATTACTTATGTGAAACAGATTATCGAGTTTATTAGGCTACCATTTTCACAAGAGTAAATGAGCACATCCAACAATTTAAGATGTATTTGGATATTGTTTCACAGTTTTTCAAACTCGGTGAAGATTTAAGATACAGAACTAAATTAGATCTATATATTGAGATTTTATTATATTTTTCATAAATTACTCAAAATCTATTATGATTTAAGATAATAGACTTAAAAGTCTATATAAGTTAGTTGCTCAATGAACGTATTCAACGATTTGGATTACAAATATGGGCTCACATAAATGAAAAAAATAAAATAAGAGTGGTTGATGGGATTTGATCTATACATGAGTGAAAATAAATGTGATCATGCGTACATGTGAATCATCTATGCACGTAAATGAGTGAAAATGAATAAACCCTCAGCTCATCATTTCCGTATAAAGAATGAAATTAGTTTTGTATGTCTGCATTGAAATAGATTTGCCCTTGAACTAATGCCCACCTCTTCATCAGGTAGAACCAATGGACAATATATGAAGAAATATTTCCAGCAGCTCTCTTCGTGATGTTGATATGAGAAGATTAGCCTTATGTGTGTTTTTGCAGATGAGAGCTGTTTAACCAACGGATATCTGGACAGCCACATCGACTGGATACCAGGGATGAGGAACATCCGCTTAAGGGATCTCCCAAGTTTTATCAGAACAACAAACCCGCATGATATCATGCTCAACTTCGACAATGAAGAAGCACAAAACGCTCACAAGGCCTGGGGTGTCATCCTCAATACCTATGATGAATTGGAGTATGATGTTGTTCAAGCCCTCAAACCAATGTTCCCTCATCTATACACCATAGGCTCTTTATCCACTCTCACCTCCCAAATACCAGACAAGCGTTTGAAATCAATCGAATCCAATCTGTGGAAAGAAGACAATGATTGCCTTGAATGGTTGGATCAAAAGGAAACCATGTCGGTTATCTACGTCAATTTCGGTAGTATCACAGTAGTAACAGCGCAACAACTGAGAGAGTTTGCTTGGGGGCTAGCAAATACCAACCATCCCTTCTTGTGGGTCATTCGACCCGACCTTGTGAGGGGCGATTCTGCGGTTCTGCCCGAGAAATTCCTCCAAGAGACCCAAGGAAGGTAATAAATGATCTTCTTCTACAATAATATAAAAGACATTGATAATTATATCTGTTGTTTGTGGAAAATGAAGTCACTCAATTTTTTACAGGAGTTTGTTGGCGAGCTGGTGTCCACAAGAGCAAGTGCTCTCCCACCCAAGTGTTGGTGGATTCTTAACGCATAGCGGTTGGAACTCGACGTTGGAGAGCATCTGCAGTGGAGTGCCCATGATTTGCTGGCCGTTCTTCGCCGAACAACATACAAATTGTCGATACGCTTGTGAGGAATGGGGGATTGGAATGGAGATTGATAGCAATGTGAGAAGAGAGGAAGTTGAGTTGTTGGTGAGGGAATTGATGGAAGGGGAGAAAGGGAGGGAGATGAGAGAGGCAGCCAAGAGGTGGAAAGAGAGTGGAGAAACCGCAACAAAAGAAGGGGGAGCTTCCTTCGTCAATCTTAATAGGCTGGTCAATGATGTTCTACACGCAGTCAACTGTCAACCCACTAATTAGTGTTTTTGAAGGGGACTCCCTGATGGCAGCCCACTTTTATGTGACCTAATAAGAGACTTGGGGATATAACATATACGGTGTGAACGCCCGCGACCACTAGGGCTTCATGTCGTTCATGCTATTTCCTTGCAACCACACCTGTGGATGTGGTATCTTAGACATCTAAATACTCCCGCATCATATATTTTAGGGTTGAACCTCCGGTTTTGTGATTTTGTAAACACATTTGAAAAAAAAAAAAAAAAAAGACTTACAACCATTTACTAGAGTTCCATCTAACCAACTCATCAATTGATGTACCCAACCATTGTGTCTCAATTCTCAACCATCCCAACGTACACAATGAGTGTATTCCAACTATCAAAGACCTTTTGCCGACAGATTAACTCTAGATGAGTAAATTTTGGTGGGGAAGTTAAGAAAAGGAAACAAAAGTTGCTTGGCTGAGCTGGTCGAGACTAAGCAATACGAATTACAAAGTTGAAAGGAGGGTCGGGTTTTTGTGATTTGGAAAGCTTTAATAAACCCTGTTGGCAAAACAATGTTAGAGGTTATTGCAAAATCCCAGTTCTTTGGTGGCCTGTATTTTTAAGGAGAAATTTTATCCAAGAGACACTTTCTTGCAAGCTAAAATCGGGTATAACCCTTCTTATGCTTGGAAGAGTATAATGAATGCCCATAATTTGTTGAAGAATGGGTTGGTTTGGAGAATTGGGAATGGAGCTTTGATTCACATATGGAAGGATAAATGCCTTTCATTACCATCTACATATGATATTCAATCTCCTATCAAACTAGAAGATGCAGATGCAAAAGTGAATGAATTAATAGATGGCAGCACAAACTGGTGAAATGGAATGCAGTAGGAAACTTCAAAAGCTCATATGTGCATATGAGATTTTTTTTTAGTTCTCGTTAAAGGTTTAATATCAAATTTAGTTGAGGAAGGTTTTGTTTTGGTGGCCTAAGTATGTAGAGGGATTTGGTTTCAAAGGAACAAATTTATTCTAGAATGTGTTTTTGCATACCCTGCACAGGTAGTGAGTAAGGCCAATGAGATTGTTGAAGATTTTAATCATACCTCTCTTGAACACAAAGATGCTACGACTTCATATCTGGGTATTCCATTATGAGATAGAAATGTCCTCCATTTAGAGTTTGGAAGGAAAACTGTGATGTTGCAATAAATATATCATGGCAATTAATGGGAGTTGGTGTTGTTGTTCGTAGCCACAAGCGTGCAGTTATGGCATGTATGAGTACTATAAACCCTTACATATGTGGCCCGACTTTAGCCGAGGCTATGGCAGCATGGGCTGATGTATATTTCTATAAGTCTTTGCAGATTCAGCATTTGATATTAGAAGGTGAATCATTGGAAGTTGTCAAAGCACTTTGGTGTGAAGAAAGGAATTCCAGCCGCTATGGACACTTAACTAACTTGCTAAATCAATTTTGAACTCCTTTCAATCGTTGCAAGTTGAACATGTTAAGAGGGATGCAAATATGGTGGCACATACCGAGTCTTAATACGGTCTTATATTTCCTCTCAAAAAAAAAAAAAAAAAAAAGAGAAAAAACTACGTAGCTTGGGTTGTTAGGTAAGAATGTAGGGCTTTCATATTTGGGTTGGGCTGTAGTCCTTACCTTGCCCTCAATAAATGCTGTGCCGGGCCCATGATGCCAAAGCCATCAGAGGGCATTCATTACCTACATCAGAGGGCATTCATTACCTAGGCCCATGGCCTAAAACACAAATGGGCTGGGATTGGCTTAGCATTTTCCAAGCCCGACCCTCAAATTTGAGGGCCTACAAAACATCCGTCCAAGCCCGGCCCTTTGTTAAAAATAGAAAAAAAAAAAAAAGCTCTTATTCGAAAGGCATTTTGAGAGTTAGGTCAAGCTGAGCCCCATCGTCCTAGGGCCGGATTGACCAGCCTATAAGAAGGCACGTGATAAAATATCTCTCTCTCTCTCTCTCTCTCTCTCTCTCTCTCTCTCTCTCTCTCTCTCTCTCATATTATAATCTGTAAAAACTGTCAAAATCTATTATATTCTTCCTAAGAAACACCAATGAGACTGGGCTTTGGGCCCATTCGTTTTGGACATCTCTAGATTCACATGAGGTTTTCTATTCCTTTAACTGGAATGCAATCGGTTTCAATTTTGTAGGTTTTCTTTATTTTTTCTTTTTGACGTTTTCTTATTTTTTATTCTTAATATATTTTCTTTCTTTATCAACAAAAGAAAAAAAAAAAGCAAGAATAGATGGAATCAAATGATTATATTAACTTCAGATAATCACAATAGCCATTGACTGCAAGTTCTGCAGAATTATGAGTCCGGTCAACCCAAGACATGGTCTTAATGCAGCACATGCAAGCTATGGAACGGAAGCAGTGTGGGCATGCAGGTAACATGTATCTTAGCAAAACATTTGCAAATGTCTTTTTTCCTCTTGATGCATTTTAGAAATTCAAGTCATTTGAAAGGTCTCAAATGACTTTTAAATTCAGATATTCCAACCCCCTTTTATAGTTTTGTGGAATTTCTGAATGCTCAAATACAAGGGTGCATTCAAGAATTCCACCTTACTTGGAAATTCAGAATTTCCTTAGACAAGAGTTCCATATGAATGCTAGAAGAAACAGGCCATGTACTAGGATTTACTTATTGGGTCTCAGACTCAAAACAACAGATGATTTATAATCAGGGGCGGACCGAAATGTAATGGCGTGGGCTTCAAAACTAAATTGAAGAAAGCTCGGAACTTTTAAGAACCTCCTATAGATTTTGAAAATTCATATGCTTTTTTTTTTTTTTTTTCACATTTTCCCATTCTCCCATTAATGTTTTTTTAAATAGAGGCCCCAAGGAAAATTTCTTGGGTCCACCCCATTTTATAATAGTGGAAGTGGGAGGATATCTGGGTAGCAAAAGGATACAAAACAATATGAGTACTACTTGTCATTTTGGTTTATCTACCTGTGATTTTTCTCAAGCATGGGAATGTGTTTTTGAAGATACATAACAATAAAATTACTTTGAGAATCTTCTTCTTCTTCTTCAATTTTATTGCGAGTGGTTTTCCTCAATCTTCTTCTTCTTCATCCGCTTGTACTTGATCTATCCTTGCAGCAATTTAATTGTTTGAAGATTTCAGTTGTATTACAACTTGGCGCGATAATGGTTGTAGGGCCCACGTTGATCATGAGTGTGAAGGAGCCCACTTGGACTGACTTGACTACTTCCTTATCCATTAATACAACGAGGTTCTTGAACTCCAAGACCGAATCCACACTAGGAGAATCTCAGGCTAGTTTGACACTTTACTAATACAATATAAGTCAAGTAAAACCTTCATTTTTCAGACAGGATGTCACATCAAATGCACTTTATTTAAAACTCTCCCTATCTTTTTTCATACAAAAAGTGAAAAAACAACTACTTTTATCCACTAAAATACAAAAAAAAAAAAAAAAAAAAAAAACCTTCACTTTGTCATACAAAAAGTAAAAAATATTTCATAACAAATAACTAAAAACAAAATACCATCATAACCTACTTATATTTTATTCTTTCTTCAAAATCAACTCTACTTCACTTGACTTTATTAGTAGAGTTACTAAATTAGCCAGTAAGTAGTTTATTAAAAATCTGAAACAAAAAATATATAGTAAAGTTCTCAACTGTTGTTGAGGACAACAGGTTGGGAGACATCAATTCTTCAGGCATATGAGAAATTATTAACGAGACTCGAACTTGCGACCAATTGATTCTGATATCATATTAAATTTCCTTTAGAGAATGAAGAAGAAATCCATACTAGGCCAATCTATTGAAAAAATCACCCTCCATGTATATGGGATATTCTCAAATTTCACATCCATTTGAGTTTGTTCTTCCATTGGACAATTTGTATGATAAAGATACGTGATTACCACAATCTTAAAAATATATATTTATTATCACATTTTCATCAAATAATGAATCCAATGGTGGAACAAAGTCAGACTGATGTGAAATTTGATGATACAGTATTACTTGGAAGGCATTTATTTTGAATGGTTTGAATTACAATAAGTGGGTCCCATCGTTGATTTCCACTCATTTAACTTAAGAGTTTATATCTAGGTAAACGCCTGCTATGAACAAAAAAAAAAAAAAAAAAAATGACAATATCAACAGCAACTACAAAGGTCGCGATGATGATGATGCATGATGAAAAAAAGACATTATTACCTAATAAAAGGATAGGATGTTTTCATCACTATGATGATGATGAAAAAGACATTATCACCGAATAAAAAGACAAGATATTTTTTATTATTAGAAGTCTTTATTTTGGCCAATGAAAGTACATATCCAAGATAAGGAGAGGTCATCAATTGTAATCTTCAAATCATCAAATGTCATTGCTAGGAAAATCTCCCACCTTACAACTAGCCAAGAAGTTGCCTAGCTTGTCCATATTCACGTACGAAGAACCCCCTTGTCTTGTAGCAATATTCGCCAGCTCCTTCCACTCCAAAGCCTTCTTCCTCATCTCCTTCCCCTTGTCTCCTTCCATCATCTCCCTCACAAGCCCCTCCACTTCGTCTCTCTTCACGTCATTATCAACCTCCACACCAATCCCCCACTCCGTGCAAGCATATCTACAGTTTGTCTGCTGTTCCGCAAAGAAAGGCCAACAGATCACCGGCACCCCACCACATATGCTCTCCAACATAGAATTCCACCCGCAATGCGTCAAGAACACCCCAATAGAGGGGTGTTTCAGCACCTGCTCTTGAGGGCACCAGCTCACAAGCAGACCCCTCTCTTTGGTCTGAGCCACGAACTCGGGCGTCAGCATCGCCGACTCTCCCACCACAAGGTCAGGTCTAACGATCCACAGGAAGGGATGGTTGCTATTTGCAAGCCCCCATGCGAACTCGCTCATCTGTTGGGCTGACATTACTGTAATGCTTCCATAGTTGACGTACACAACAGAGTTGGGCTCTCTCTTGTCCAGCCACTCCAAACATGATGTGTCTTCCTTCCACAAATTCGATCCGATCGATTTTAATGGACCTTCTGGTATTTGATTGTTTAGAATCGATAACGGACCTATTGTGTAAATAGGAGGGGTTATCGATTTCATGGCATCTAGAACGTTGCATTCGAAATCATGGAAGGTGTTGAGGATGATAGCCACGGCTCTCGAAATTCTTTCTGTTTCTTTTAACATAAAGTTGAATATAATTTCATTTGGGTCTGTTATTCGAACGAAGGAGGTGACATCCCTCAAGCGCATACCCTTCATCCCAGGTATACAATCGATGGGTGTGTCGAGATATCCGTTTGTCAAGTAACTCTCATCTGCACATCATCAAACAAATCAATGAGAAATGGAAAACAAAAATTATAAAATCCTTTTTGTTTGCATTAAAATAAATAAGGTTATTTTATTTTTTTTAGGAAGCGGTTGAAGATGAAGATCAAACCTGAATTTCCATAAAAGGAGCATGGAATAATCTTTCCCATTATATGAAAATAGTGTCAAAGGAAGATGGGAGATAAATACCTTGCCTTTGGTCTTCATTTCTAACAACTAATTTTTTTTGGGATTTTGACACATTAGTCCTCCTTAAACTCATATATTTCAATTTCATGACCAAAATTCAGGTAATGTCACCAGCGTCGTTTGACTCTGGTCACAACATTCTTTTTAAACAATTTTATTTTGGTCCCATGATATCATGGGATAGTGTATGTTACAGAAATTTATAAATCACATGATATCATGACATTTATGCAACATTTTAGGAGAATTTCTTTGTAAATGATAAAACTTGAGAAATGGTGATAAAATATGTATTTACTTTCCACACGATGTCAGTGCTCGTGTTCTATAAAAAATAATTTGTTTACTATTTGCAAAAGATTATGATACAAAAATTGATAGATCCCATGATATCATGGGATATGGTGCAAAAAAGTTCAAAAAAATAATGTGAACCAGAGTCAAACAACTCTGGTGACATTATCTAAATTTTGATAATGAAATTGGAAAACCAGAGTTTAACGTGAACCAGTATGTAAAAACCCCAATTTTTTTCTCACATGTATTGAATTCTTATGATTTTGGCCAGATTTGACATATTAATCCCCCTTAAATCCGTTCTCCCAATTTCATGACTAAGAATCTATTAATGCCACCAAAGTCAGAATCTATTAATGCCACCAAAGTCGTTTAACTCAGGTCCACTTTTTTTTTCTTTTCTGCCTTGGATCCCATGATATCATGGGATCCGAATGTAATAAGTTGAAAACTAAAGAAAAAATGGGGATCCAGGGCAGAAAAGTAGAGAAAAAATGTGGACCAGTTTTCGGTCATATATTGGGGATGCAGGGTTTTACGGGGGATTAATATGTCTAATCCCGAGTATGGATCACCTATCCTTGTTGTTATAGCTTCATCGCGAGTGGACAAATAATAGTCCGCCACATCATTCAAAAATTTAGGCGATTTTCTTTCATCTGATTAAAACTTTTTTAAACTTCAACAAAGTCACTTAAGTTTTTGAATGACTTGTGGACCGTTATTGGTCCACTCACGATGGAGATGCGTTTGGATAACATTTGTTAGAATGCAAAAGGATGTCACGACTCAAGAAAAGAAGGCAGAGTGCAGACGTCATGACAGTTGTGAAAAACAGTCCGAAAGGCAGAATCATGCCTCGCTATAGCGAGGATGATCCCCGCTATAGCGAGGGTGACGCTGGAAGCCCAGTTGATTCCGGACTCTTATGGTTTGAGATGGACTTCTTTTCTAAGTGGATAATTACAAGGAGTCTTAAGCACGAATTAGGGGCTATATATTGGGTGATTCTCACAACCCAAAAGGTAAGAGAAAGACAAGATCATCTCTCAAGTTCTGAATTAGTGATCTGATTGAGAGAAATTTTCTCTAGAAATTTTTGAAGAGTTGTGCTGCCAAGTACTCTAGAGACCAAGTTTCTTCTGCACCCCTTGTAGAAGATCATCTTCTTGCGTAAAAAATTTTACGAGTCAAGTGCTGGATCTGTTGCAATCAACGGTGTGATGTCGTTGAAGCGTGATGCGACACAAGGTAACTTCAGTCTTTAAATAGGGGATATTTAGGAAAGAAAGCTGAGTTTCTTGTAATTGGGAGATTCATAGTGTTTGATTAGATCCAATACGGATCGGTGGTTTTTTACCCGGTTTGGGTTTTCCACCTTAAATTTGGTGTCCTTGTGGTGTGTGCTTGTGATTTTATTTCCGCTGCGTAGTTTATTATTTTTTGCACACTGGTAGGTTGATTTATTGAGTGGACCAATCTAGAGATCTCAAACCCTAAACCTTCAACATCCTTTTTCGATTAGGTATGGCTTCGACCATTCATGGAGCCGGGCAATTAGTTAACCATAGACATATTTTAGTTAATGGTCGTGTAGTAGATATCCCAAGTTATAGCTGCAAACCCCGAGATATTATTACTGCAAGGGATGAACAAAGATCCAGATCTCTGATTCAAAATTATCTTGATTCATCGCCCCGCGAGGATTTGGCAAAACATTTGACTTTTGACTCATCCCAAAATAAAGGATTAGTAAATCAAATAATAGATATTAAATGGATCGGTTTGAAAATCAATGAGTTTCTAGTCGTAGAATATTATTCCCGTCAGACCTGAACCTAACTAAAATAACAAAGCTTCGGACCATTTCTCCCCCCACCCACCCACTCTCAAGTGTAACAACTAAGATAGGTGATATGCTTTCGTCAAATCCCCTATGTTTTTTTTAATGCAAACAGACAAAAAAAGTAAAAAAAAAAAAGAAAAACATCTGGTCTTGTGTTTTGCAGTAAGTATTACTAACCTTTGAGTGGTATGAGGCCTCTGTCAATGAACTGGGGATAATGGAGGTAGCACATGACTCCGCAAGCACTTGGCATCCAGAAAAGAACCTCAGGAATGTGAAACTCTTCTGCGGCATCTAGTGTGAAGCTCATGAGCCCATCAGAGATAATACAGGTGACTTGGGGTGTGTTTGGAGTGGTGTTGAGCTTTGTAAGAAGATTGAGAAATGGAGCTAAGCAGTTTTTGGATGTAGAATCACAAAGCTCAGGGATGTCCTGCGTTGCGTCGCGATCTGAGGGAGGGAGGCCATCTGGTATGGTTTCGAATCTAAAATCGTCTAGGCCTTTGAGAGAGTCTGGGCCCCTAGATCTCAACAGACGCTGGTGGTTGAACTCTGTGTTTACAAAGGTGATGCAAAATCCTCTAAAATGATGCAGAAGCTTTGCTAGTTTGAGCATCGGGGTGACATGACCTTGTGCTGGATATGGAATGCACACGGCATGAGGCCTCTCCATCATCTCGGAAACTATCTCTTTCGTTGGTTTGCCTTGGGGGAGGGCTAGGAGGATTTGGCTTTATAGAGTGTGGAAGACTAGGCTGGGGAGGATTTGGCTTAATTTATAGAGTGTAGAAGAATAGGCTGGGCCCCTGCTTTGTTTGTATAAGGCATATGGGTCCTCTCATTTTGTTTGGGGAATTTCAAGCCACAGGAGAATTGGCACTTTATCCTCTTACACGATAATTCTCACAATTCTTGCAAACAAATTGACAGTTTGAAATGTTAATGTCATGTGCACAGTGAACTTAACTTATCCATAAAAAATAAAAAAAATGATGGTGGAGATTGAGTCTAGATCCCCTATGGCAGCATAACAGGGAACCATTAAACACATGCTAGAATCTCCATCATGGGGCCCACGAAGAGACATTCCAAACTATTCAGGATAAATCCCATCTCCTTGGGTGGCATTTCTTAAGATGTCACTGTAATGGGAGTGGATCCAATGATACTATTGAACACATGATTGAAAATGTGAAGGTGCAAATGTGACATTAATTGCTGCTACAGATCGATGGGGCATTAATCACGTTTCAACGATTTGCTTATTCAGATGGTGGGAGCCCCTCCTATTGAACCGCTTGGAGGGGTGGGATTCATTTCGAAAGGTCTAAATTATCTCTTTATTGGCCCCACAATCGAGAAGCCGACATGTGTTATATAGTTCCCATGTAATAACTGTGAAGGGATCCTAACTCATCATGATCATGACTCATGAGATGTTCATGTTCTAGTTGGGATGTCATGCAATATGAAGAACAATTTAAGAACTCGTTTGTTTGATTAAAATGAGCTCCTCTAAATTCTCATAAATGTATTTTTAGAACTGGATAAACTTGAGAATTAAATGGTGAATATCTAGAAAAGGCCATCAAATAATATTTCTTCTCATGAAATATGAAAATCTAGGTATAATCTTGTAAATCAAGTCTTAGAAAAATCAAGTTCCCTGTGGTGATATTAGGAATAGCTTGTTAGAGATATTAAGATTAATATTAGTTTGTTAAAGACATATTTAGGATGGAATTATTAGTTTGAGTTTTAAATTGTTCTCCAGTGACTATTCTCTTCTCTGCTCTCATGATATAAATTGCGAAGTTTGCATTAATAAAAAGCTACAGTAAAACTTCACTAAAAACCTAGCATTTTCGACTTTGCACATGGTATCAGGGCTATTGCCTGGTCCTGTAATCTCATCATTATGTTTTTCTTTGAATAAAGTTCAAACATCCTCTCTTGTAGTACATTGATTGCTTCTTGAAGAATCAAGGTAGGTTTGATTTAGTAGGGCCACCGGCAATGATAAACTCAATAAGAGTAAGTTACGACGCTAATGAACTGTACAAAATTACAAATGATGATCATCAGCAAAAATAAAAAAAATGTCAACAGTATAATATTTAAGGTTGGTATTTTTTTTTTTAATTTTTCCTGATGGCACTTTCCATTTTATGAAAATACCATGCAATTGATGGAAGTGTTATGGATATTAGATTATTAGGATTAGCTTGTTAGAGATATTAGGTCTAGAACTTGCTTGCTAGAGATATAAGGAATATAATTACTAGATTGGATTAATTTGAGCCATTCTCTTATAATTCTACTAGAAGTTTGTGCTAGTAAAAAGCTACAGTAAAACTTCACAAAAAGTAAGGATATTCCCGTACAATTGTCCTTAAATTTGACACTTGCTCTAGAACATGTGAAGTTTAAATATTTTTAGAATTTTTGTTCGTACAAAAATGGTGCCATATTGCACGATCCTAGGATATCATACAGATTGATACTTGTGGACTGGGCGGTTAATCTGAAAATGGAAAAAGCGTGGTTTCAATCCCATTAATTCTCTCTCACGGGAGTCCCAATTCCCGTAAGGGAGAAGAAGACAACCTGTGGCCGAGGGTTGCATCATTTCACTATTTCTATGCAATGGATCCACCTGATGCATGTCATGGCTAGAATACGTTTGGTTACTGACTACTGCAAGAGTCTTCTGGTCCTATTCCATGAAAATCCTGGATTGAATTAGCCATTTTCAGATTAACCGCCCTCTTTGGCATATCCATTTTTTTTTTTTTTCAAAAACTTTATTGCAGAACTAAAAAAATATACTGAAAGGTTCATTTCCTGCTCTCATCATAATGTCATATGCCAAAAATTAGCTCAGATTTATTTTTTTGGAAAATGTTGAGAGAACTTACTACTATTTCATATTAGGTAACAGAGGACCCACAGGCCACAGGCCAAAGTGTTCACTGGCCTAGTTGGGGTGGACTGAAGCCTGTCCAAGTGCCTATTGGGTGGATTCTTGTGAGGATGTATGACTCGTTTTGTTGTGCACTCATCATGGATGAGACGCGGGCATTGTAATGGATGCAGGGCAAAAAGACCATCTTAGAGAGAGTCCAAGAGAAAGGTCGTAGACTACAGAAATGAAGCTTCACCATTCATGAAAACAAGATAACTAGATAAGCCATAGTCCCAGGGTGCTTCGCTCCATCAGGTGCTGGAATAATGGCCTGAATCCAGCTAATGGGCCTGAAAGTTTGAACCAGGTTCAGAATGTTTGAAAATTATATTTGCAGACTGCCGTAAATATGTCACTTCGGTTACATTTAGGCCAAGGAAAAACTATTTAAATTCATGGCAAGAAACTCAGGCCCAGGACCAGCTAATGGGACTAAAACACAGCCCACAGCACACGGCCTACAGATCAAGCCTGGTCTTGTCTCGCCCATGAGCATCCAGCCTCTAGTAAAAAGAACAAATAAAAGCAACACCATTTGTCCACATAGAAAGAAGAGCAGAATATCCATACATCAATATATGCACAGTGCATCCAAATGTCTACGATTTCATAGCTAGCAAATCATTCAAGAGCCTTTCAAAATTACAATGAGAAGATCCTCCCAGTTCAGTGGCCTTCCTAGCACTCTCCTTCCACCCCATGGCCTTCTTTCTCATATCCTTCCCCTTCTCTCCTTCCATCAATTCTCTAATAAGTCTCTTCACTTCCTCCCTCTTAACCTCACAATCTATTTCCATCCCAACTCCCCACACACTGCATATGTACCTGCAGTTTGTTTGCTGATCTGCAAAGAAAGGCCAACATAGCATTGGCACGCCGCTGCTTATGCTCTCTATCGTCGAATTCCACCCACAATGTGTCAAAAACCCACCAACTGAAGGATGAGGAAGAACTTCCTTCTGCGGGCACCGCCCTGCAATTAGGCCTCTTCCCTGGGTCTCTTCTACAAAGTTGCCTTCCAAGACGTCTAGATCTCCGGTCACTAGGTCAGGTCGAATGACCCATACAAATGGGTACTTGCTCTCTGCAAGCCCCCAAGCGAACTCATTCAACTGCTCTGGCGTCAACTCCACAATGCTCCCAAAATTAACGTATACAACCGAAGCGGCGCTTCTTGTGTTAAGCCACTCCACGCACTCCATCCCTGTATTCCAAAGATGAGGCTTGATAGAATTGAGCTTACTTGTGTTAGGGATGTGTTGGGAGAGAGCTAATAAAGGTCCCAGCGCATAAGGCCGGCTCTTGGTGAATTTATTGTTAGAAAACAAGATCTAGATCTATGATCCAGAAAATTTTATTGTCAACCAAGATCCTCCATGTCAAATCATCGAGAGATGTAAAGCGGAAAACATACCTTGATCAATTGTGGAAGTTACTCGCAGGTTGTTGATCTTCCAATCCAATATGGCTGCCCAGAGAAACCCTCTTGATTCTTTCTGATGATGGGATGTCAGAGAGAATAGGAACTTACCATATGAATTGGGGACCATAACCCTAATATATATAATAATGAGATTTGCTAATTCTAATTTGTCCCCTCATCAAATTAGAATTAGTATTCTGGTATCTACACATTAATCCCATGACAATTATACCCTTAAGCCTTAAAACTTTAAGTCTTAATTAGATCACTTCAATTAGGCTTAACCAAAGATAGCATAACACATTTAATGGTTACATGTGTGGCCCCACATGATGGAATTGAATTTTCCAACAATCTCCCACTGGGCCATATATGTAACTTAACAAATGTGTATGACTGTATGAGCTCCAAAATTCTGCTATCATAATCTTAGGGTATATCCAAACAATCTCGTCCATTGATTATGCCGGTATAGGATCAAAGCGGTTTTCGTCATATTTAACATGACTAAACCCATCAATGGTCACGTACACCAACATAACCAAATGACATAGATCAATCATGGATGCGTAGCATGGAAAATACACGCAATGTGATCTATACATGTCTATTTCCAACTGGTCCTACTGTATTCCTTAGTGAGATCAATATTGAATACAATGTAACATAGTGAAATGTGCTGAAACTTTATTTCTGATCAGAAAAATATCCAAATACATAAATGCATAAGTATGTCCAAAATTAAACATAAAGCAATAAAATATAAAATGATACAAACTCCCACTATAGTGTGATATCCTCACACGAAATAACACCCATATGAGCAGTGTGCTCATGAAAGACCTTGGGTGGTAATCCCTTTGTAAGTGGATCCGCTATCATAGAGTTTGTCCCAATGTGCTTTATGGATATCTGTCCATCCTGTATTCTCTCCTTCACAACTAGGAACTTAATTGCAAAATGAGCTCCTGTTGTTGTTGGAATATAGCACTGCTGACTTATTGTCACAATATAGTGTTAGTGGTGTTTCAATACCCTCTAGAACTCGCAGCCCAGTGACAAAATTCCGCAGCCATATACCATGGTTGGATGCCTCATAGCATGCTACAAACTCTGCTGCCATGATGGAATCAGTAACGAGTGTTTGTTTGGCACTCCTCCAAGAAATAGCTCCACCAGCTAACAGGTAAAGGTAGCCTGATGTGGATTTCATACTGTCTTTGCATCCAGCAAAATCGGAATCAGAATACCCTATGATCTCCAACTGATCCGATCTTCTATATGTGAGCATGTGATCTTTTGTTCTCTGTAAATATCTCATAACCCGCTTGGCTGCTTTCCAATGATCCATTCCAGGATTACTTAAATATCTGCCTAACATGCCAACAATGTACGCAATATCCGGACGCGTACACACCTGAGCATACATTAAACTACCTACAACTGATGCATAGGGAATCTTTTGCATTTCCTTAATTTCAAGGTTAGTTTTAGGGCACTGATTGAGACTGAACTTATCTCCCTTAGCGACAGGGGTGTCACCTGGTTTACAGTCCTGCATGCCAAATCTTTTGAGTACTGTATCGATATAACGTCTTTGTGATAATCCAAGAATACCCCGAGAACGATCACGTTGTATCAGGATCCCTAATACAAAGGAGGCGTCACCAAGATCTTTCATCTCAAATTTCTTTGATAGAAATCTCTTGGTTTCGTGCAACATGCCTATATCATTTGTGGCAAGCAGTATGTCATCGACATACAAAACCAGGAATATGTGCTTACTCCCACTGAATTTGTGATACACACAATTATCAACAACGTTTGTCTCAAAACCAAACGAGATAATCACATGATGAAACTTGTTATACCACTGACGAGAAGCTTGCTTGAGTCCATAGATGGACTTTGTCAATTTACAGACCATATTCTTTGGGTCTCCCAACTCAAAGTTTTCTGGCTGCTTCATATAAATTGTTTCGTCAATGTCACCATTGAGAAAAGCTGTTTTGACGTCCATTTGATGAAGCTCAAGATCAAAATGTGCAACAAGTGCCATGATTGTCCTAAAAGAGTCTTTCGATGAAACCGGAGAGAAAGTCTCTTTAAAGTCAATCCCTTCCTTTTGGGTAAAGCCTTTAGCTACAAGACGAGCCTTATACCTTTCCACATTACCATTCGAATCCCTTTTGGTTTTAAAAAGCCATTTGCAACCAATGGGCTTCGCACCTTTTGGTAATGGAACAAGTTCCCAAACCTTATTGTCTTGCATAGACTTATACTCCTCATTCATAGCATCAATTCACTTTTGAGAGTTGGAACCTTGCATGGCCTGGTGGAAGTTGATTGGATCATTTTCCACCATTCCAATTTCTTCCTCATGTTCTTGGAGAAATACGAAAAAATCGTCAGGAATAGCATTTCTCCTTTCTCTAGTGGATCGTCTTAATGGCACTGGTTCTTGAGGTTGTGGAGTTTGTTCCTCAGGAACGCTCACCTCATCTTGAATAGGGGTTTGAACAACATTGTCTAGTTGATGATCCGGATTCGCTTCTTGATCAATGACAGGCATAGAAACCGGCACATTGTCAATAGCGATAGTGGGAATCGAAACCGATTCTTCCTCAAAGACAATGTCTCTAACCTTATTTCTCCCCCCAAACTCAACATCCTCAAAAAATGTTGCAGTTCCCATCTTAAAAATTGACTTAAGTGTGGGATCATAAAACTTATAGCCCCTAGATCGCTTAGAGTAGCCAATGAAGTAGCTGCTCACAGTTTTGGAGTCCAATTTCTTTTCATGTGGCCTGTAAGGCCTTGCCTCAGCAGGACATCCCCAAATGTGAAAATGCTTGAGACTAGGCTTACGGCCTGTCCAAAGCTCATAAGGTGTTTTTGCAGCTGCTTTAGTTGGCACTCTATTCAGAATATAAGCTGCTGTTTTGATTGCTTCTCCCCAGAGTGACTCTGGTAAAGAAGAATGACTAATCATACTCCTTACCATATCCTTAAGAGTCCGATTTCGCCTTTCAGCAACACCATTCATGCTAGGTGACCCTGGCATGGTGTACTGGGGGACGATTCCACATTCCTCTAGGAATTTAGCAAACGGTCCTGGACGTTGTTCACCTGATCCGTCATATCTACCGTAGTATTCACCACCACGGTCAGACCGGACACACTTTATTCTTTTGTTCAGTTGGTTCTCAACTTCAGCTTTAAATGTTTTGAACACGTCCAAAGACTGTGATTTCTCATGAATGAGAAATAGGTACCCATAGCGAGAGTAATCGTCTATGAATGATATAAAATACTGTTGGCCATTCCAAGAAGCCGTATGGAATGGGCCACAGATATCTGTGTGTATCAATTCTAAGACATCTGTAGTTCTATTGGCACCTAATTTCTTCGTTTTGGTCTGTTTTCCCTTGATGCAAGCAATACAAACATCAAAGTCTGTAAAGTCAAGGGAATCTAGAATTCCATCAGACACAAGTCGCTCAACTCTAGGCTTAGAGATGTGACCTAAGCGTTTGTGCCATAATGTGGCTGAATTTTCTTTACTCAATTTGCGTTTAGTACCTCGTGATTCCACATGCAAGGATTCATTATAAGAAACAATTATATCAAGCAAATATAAGTTGTCATATACACATAGAGAACCAGTTCCAACAATATTTGAATTTATAGATAAGCTGACTTGATTGTTTCCAAATGAAAAAAAATAACCAAACTTGTCCAATAAAGAAACTGAAACCAAATTCCGTCTAAAAGACGGTACAATAAAAGTATCTACTAAATCCAAATAATAGCCAGTTTTCAATAACAACCTAAAATGCCCTATTGCCTCTACTTCTACCGAGTTGCCATCGCCCACAAAGATGTGTCTTTCAGCATCACTTGGCTTTCGGCAGCTCAGGCAACCCTGCATAGAAACACTGATGTGAGTAGTAGCACCAGAATCTAACCACCACGTGTTTCTAGGTACTGAAGCTAAATTGACCTCAGAACAGACCAAAGTAAGAAATGTACCTTTCTTTGCACGCCAAGCGTGATATTTGGTACAGTCCTTCTTCACATGTCCAGGCTTGTTGCAAAAGAAACAACCCTCATTTGCTTGCTGTGGTTTCTTTTGAACCTCATTTGTTTGTTGTTGTTTCTTTTGGGCTGGACCCTTAGCAGCACATTATTCTTTCTCTTTTTGCCCTTATCTTTAGAGGTGTGAGCCAAATGAGCACTTTCTGTCCTGTCTTGCTTCAATCTCTCTTCCTCTTGCACACAATAAGAAATGAGCTCATTAAGAGTCCATTTCTCCCTTTGACAGTTGTAACTGACTTTAAATTGACTATATTGTGCAGGAAGTGATATTAATACTAAATGCACGAGCAAGTCGTCAGACAGCTCGAGCTTTAGTGCCTTAAGCTTAGAAGCAAGATGAGACATATCCATAATGTACTCCCGTATATTCCCCTTGCCATTATACTTCATAGAAATCAAGCTTTGCAAAAGCGTGCTTGATTCTGCCTTATCGTTTTTTACAAAACGCTTTTCAATCTCGGCGAGGAATTCTTTGGCTGTGTTTAACTTGTCAGATACCGCACCCCTAAAAGCCTCCGGAATGCCGCGCTTAATGATCATAAGACTCATGCGATTTGAGCGATCCCACTTCTCAAAGTTCTTCTTTTCATCAGGAGAACTTGCAGCCGTAAGAGAAGCGGGTTGCTCAGTCCGTAGTGCAAGGTCTAGATTCATGCAGCCGAGAATAATTTCTATGTTCTCTTTCCAATCCTTAAAATTAGTCCCATTAAGCACAGGTATTGAGTTGATATTAGCAGATATAGTAGAAACACTTGCTGTAAAGAGAACAAAAAATAAACAGACAAACAAGCTCATATTAATAACCAAATACGATAATCAACACATTCAAATAATGGTAAGTCTCATCTCAAGATACCTAGCACAGCATTAATATCAAGTCTTTGGACAGTAATATTAATTGTAAATGGTACTCTTGTGGTAGTGAGAGAACATTGACAATAATTTATGTCAAATAATAAATCTATCTTTGGATCGATGTATTATTTACATGGAAAACTTGATAATCGTCACATGTTTATCACCACGAGTGTGTATGCAATTCGGCCAAGTATTAATCTTCCTTTGGGCCGACTAAGACCCGCATGAATTTACATATACACAAATATCCAATATTCCTTATGAACAATCTACACAAGAGAGGTCACTTAGGTGACATCTTGTTTCAATTAGCTCATTTAGAATGATGGACAATTTAATTTAACCATAAAAGATATACCATAAATTATTTAAATTTGTTTTGTAGAAAACCTTAGGTTTTGTTGACATATATAATTTGCCATCATAATAAACATGTGGTAGGCCCAAGTACTCTACTTTGAGATGTGTGGATGTGTGGTGGTATTGATAGCAGACTGTCCGATAGAAACAGGTTTTTGGGAGCACAGAAGATGGAGTTTCCCTCTAACTAGTAAAATCACATCAATTCTTTTGTGGTTGGTGATCTTTATATCTCACTGTACCATCTATTTTGCATATAAAGTTACCCTCTTGAAAGGATAGAGGGTGATGTGAACAAATACTTCTCCTGCAGGTGATCCTAACATGCATCATATCTTGACCCTTGATTTATGCCATCTCATTGTTTGTTACACGTTTTCTTATCTTGCATCAAAGTTGCACATATCCCGAGACAAAAGTTAATGGAAGAGAGCCACCAAGAATATAATGAATCAGATCTTGATGCAATTGTATTGATCCATGTCCCAAGGTATAAAAGTTTCATTGATCCATGTCCCAAGGTATAAAAGTTTCTCTTCATCAATACGTAAACAAGAGTGAAAGAATAATAAACAAAACAAGAATACTGTCATCATCTTGACACATGTCACGATGAAACAACAAGGAAGAAAAAAAAATTGATCATCTTGGCACATGTCACGATGAAACATCAAGGAAGAAAAAAAAATTAATCATCTTGGCACATGTCCCGAGGAGAAAGCTTGATCCATGACGTCATTCATAGACTTGTACAGTTGCAATTGCCATGAGGGAATGGAAAGTCAACAATGGATATTTTATTTGCTTGATGGAAAAAGTACCTTGAATTTTATATCTGTTTGATCCAATGCAGATTGCTAAATCTTGATCCATTGATCAATAAAATACTTAAAGCAATGGATCGCACGAAAATCAATAGAAAATTAGACTTGATTCATCGCACATGTCCCTAGGCGAGGACTCATGGCAGATGTTTTTTTTTTTTTTTCGTGTTCCATTGAACAGAAGATCACCAACATGAATAAAAAATAAATAATACTTGATTCTCAATGACTTAACATGGAGATGCTCTGATACCACTTGTTAGAAAACAAGATCTAGATCTATGATCCAGAAAACTTTATTGTCAACCAAGATCCTCCATGTCAAATCATCGAGAGATGTAAAGCGGAAAACATACCTTGATCCATTGTGGAAGTTACTCGCAGGTTGTTGATCTTCCAATCCAATATGGCTGCCCAGAGAAACTCTCTCTTGATTCTTTCTGATGATGGGATGTCAGAGAGAATAGGAACTTACCATATGAATTGGGGACCATAACCCTAATATATATAATAATGAGATTTGCTAATTCTAATTTGTCCCCTCATCAAATTAGAATTAGTATTCTGGTATCTACACATTAATCCCATGACAATTATACCCTTAAGCCTTAAAACTTTAAGTCTTAATTAGATCACTTCAATTAGGCTTAACCAAAGATAGCATAACACATTTAATGGTTACATGTGTGGCCCCACATGATGGAATTTTCCAACATTTATCCCCAATGGCCCTGATGAGGTCATGATCAAGTTCTTCGAATGTGTTGATGAGAACTGCACTGGTGGATGGAGCAGCCTGGGGTTCACGTTTGCCATAATTGAGCAAGAGATCGTTGGGGTCAGTTGTTTTGATGAAGGTTGGAAGATCTTTGAGGCGAATGTTGGGCATTGCTGGTATCCAATCGATGGGGGTGTCTAGATATCCATTGCTAAACCAGATTGCATCTGTAATGTAATGCAGGCACATGACATTTTGAGTTACAATACAGTGTAGATTGTTGATGATAATTCTACTTTCAATAAATCTCTACTAGAAGGCTTGTTTGCCTGCTACATGTTCAATTGCTAGGAATTTGTAATTAAGAGGTTCCATCAAGAAGTAATGACTAGGTGAGGAGGTGAGGAGGGAAGGACTTAAGAACACCCAGATTTTGCAATCAATCATACGGTTACGGGTATGAGGGGAAAGAGAGAGCTATGAAACTAATGTGAATTATGGGTTGGCCAGATATCACTCTAAACTAGTTGGTCATAATCCTCTGTTTCAAGGCTCTCAACTTTTAACTCTTTTTTAGGTGCGTTTTAACTGCAAATCAATGGAACAGTTGGCAAAGGTCAAATCAGGATGAATTTGAGCCAATTCATCTCTCTTTAATTGGAATCTCCTCTGCCAGTGTCCCTTCGAAAATGTGGGGTTCTTTTTTTTCTCTCTCTCTTATACTTATGTATATTTTTTCTATACTTCTAAACTTAATTATTTGAAGAGGAAGTCGAACTAAAAAATATTGGTACCCAGTGAAAAGAGTCGAGTCAACTCAACCCAAATTGAAATTGGGTAGAAATTACAATTTGGCTTCTGTTCTGTGCAGGTTGGGTATAATGGCAGCGGTTCTTTCAGGTTCTGACTTGGGCTAACTACCTACCAACAAATTGGGTCTCCTTTGGGAAAGTTGCAATTGACTCGGTGGCCTTCCAATCAAGTTGACTCGAATGAGTCGAGAGCGAGTAGAGTGACTCTTGAACCATGAGTCCCTGACCCACAATAATTTCATGGACACAAAAGGATGGATAAAGAGGTAGAGCTACAAGCACTCATCGTCCACAAAGTCACATCCACCATGCCCAGATCCAGCCGTTGAGCGAATCTCATGGACGCATCACGGATCATGAAACTGATGGGTGGGTGTGAGGACCCGGGTCAGCTGTGAGCAAGGCAGGGACTCCGTCCCACGTCGCCTATGAGGCCGCCCGAAGCCAGGCTTATAAGTGCGAGCCCCCTCTTCATTGGTATAACGCGTTTTGGGTCTAAAAGGGGCCCGAAAACAAATCCGTGAGGGTGTTTGATTGCGAGCTAGGCCCAAAGAAGACAATATTATACCAGTGGGTCTGGGTCGTTACAGTGGGCCACACTCAGAATCTCCATTCAACCTCTCTATCAGTTGTTTCAGAGGACCCAAACAGCGTTTGCTGGTGGAATAGGCCAGGTCGGCCCTAACGTTCTGTGTGGCATCCATTTCGGCGTATCCAGACCGTCCAGGATGGTCTCGAATCGGAATCCATCGATTTGGACCGTTGGATTGAGGGCTCCCGACTTGATGAGACGTCTCTGGTTGAACTCTCTGTTGATGAAGGTAATGTAGAAGCCTCTTGAATGGAGAAGGTTGGCAAGGTCCAACATGGGTTTGATGTGGCCTTGGACTGGGAAAGGAAGGCACACTGCATGGGGCTTTTGCACCACTACTTGTGGTTGTGGGGAACCCATTTTTCTCTTTCTCCTCCTCTTCTTCAATTCAATGTGGGGGTTGGTTGAGAGGAGTGGTTGAACTTGATATTTCCTATTCTTCTTGTGACCAATTAAAAATCGGAATATGAGTACTGGGTCCTGAATGGCTATCTATTTTGGACAGATATGTATGACAAGAATCCTAACAACTTGCACAGTAGAAATTTCTCTACTGGGTTTTTAAAAGATAAAACTGGTGGTGGTCAACTGGATTGAGATTTACTTTTGTGGATTATTCATTTCATGATTTCAGATAGAATTTTACTGACCATTCTTTCCATGACTTCAGATAGAATTTTACTCAATAAATGATAAAATGAAATAGACCTGACGTTTTTTAAAACTCAGCCCAGATGCTTTCTTGTATATGATAGTATGCAATAGGCATTACAAACTCTTTCATTCTGCCCCGTATATTTTAGAAAGCAGTGAGCTGCTGCCGAGGAAGCATGGGGATCAAAATCCTTCTTTTAAGCTCACCAATCCATATCCACAACTTTCTCACAACTGCCATACAAACTCTATACGTCCTAAGAAATTTATTTGACAAACATGTGTTATGTGTCTCCCTTCCAAGTTATATATCATGAGTTGATACCAGATATGAATTTTGGGTGGATGTCCACTTAAAATAAATTAGATTTATTAAAATCAAAATTATTTATTTATGAGGATACTTTATATATAAATAGGCAGGGCCGGTTCTGAATTTTTCAGGGCCCAGGGCAAGAGTAAAAATTAGGCCTCTATATATATAAACTTAGTGATGGCTTTATTCATTTTTCAACCAATATCTAACTTGTCAAAATTAACTAAAATTTTAACATTCAAAGCATATAAATTTAAGCTTCAATATATAAACATTCCAAAATAAAATGTTATAATGTATATAAACAAGACAAATACTTGTAAGTTGTAACAATTCAATAGTTATTTTTCATATAGCAATAAGCAACCAACAAAAGAAAATAAATGCAATTTTAATACTTAAAAGAATAAATAAAGAACAACATAACCGGGAATTTGAGAAATCCCCCTCAACAGCAGCCCTAGACAAAGATGTTTGGAGAAAAAAGATAGAGAGAGACTGCCTGAACAGCTGAACTCAACCCAAATTGGCATCCGGCCCGGATCTAGAAACTAGGCCCAAGTCCAAGCCTCCAAGGTCCAAGTGATGTAGGCCAACACACCACAGTTCTTGCTCGTGTAACTTTGTAAGTGTAACTCGTGTTCTGTGCACAGATTGCAGAACAAAAGGTTAAAACTCAAAACCCTTGACCCTTCTTACTTTTCTTTTTCTATGTCAATGCCTCAATGGATCATGGATGGCGCTGGCGAGAGTGAAGATTGAAGAGCGGCAGAGTGCAGGTAGCACAGCAAGGCCGCAAGGGCTGTGGACCGACTGACGACGGCAGCTGGCAGCCCTCAATGGATCATGGATGGCGCCTGGCGGGAGTGAAGACTGAAGAGCAGCAGAGCGTAGGCGGTAGGGCAAGGCCGCAAGGGCTGTGGACGTGGTGACTGGTGACGATTGACGACGGCAGCTGGCAGCCTGGCAGCATGTGCTCCTCCGGTCCGGTGCCAGGTACCTTCTCCGCCTCGCTGCTGCTTCCTCTTTTTTTTTTTTTTTTTTTTTTTTTTTTTTTGCTGTTTGATTCAATCAGAGAAAAGGGGTTAACCGGCTGAGATCGGCGAGATGGTGTTGAACTGTTGATGCCAAAGCCCAAAGGCGTGATGATGAATGATGATGATTGATGAATTGATGATGGGCCCGTGCTGATGAGTGATGCGATGACGGGGTCCGGGGAACGAGGATTGGGGATGGAGAAGATTGAAGAAGCGGCTGGAGGTCGGCGGCGTTGTTGGCCTGCTGGGCCGCTGCTTCTCAGATCTGCTGGCCTGAAGAGCTCGATTTGGTGTGGGGGGCTGGAATTTGGGGGACAGCAATGGCTATTACCAGATAGCAATTTCTTTTTTGGCTTTGGGTTGTTGTTTGCTAGTTTATGGAGAATAAAACAATGGGTATTGGGTAGAGGAGATAAATAGGGTGGGTTGTGAAGAACGAAGAGTTGCAGTTGCATATGGTTAATGCGTTTTTTGGGATTTGGCGTTGGTTGATTAATGTGGTTAATGTGTTTACCGTTAAGTGGTAGATAATTGGATATGGGTTAGGGTTTTTTTTAATTAAAAACTTGGAGTTTTTGGGCCCTCCTGAAAAAAGGGCCCGGGGCGGTCGCACTTCCCCCCTAGCCAGAGCCGGTCCTGTAAATAGACCATCTCTCCTATTAAAATAATAGAAAATATCATTTCTCTCCCTTTAATCCTCATTATCTTAACCTCTTATTTTTTCTAAGACGTTATCATATAAGAAATTCTTTTTTCTTCTAACACGTTATCACATTAGGGAAAAAAAAGAAGAAAAGTCTTCAAAAATCCGTTTCAAGTTAGAAACCCACGTTATCCAGAGCCTGATGCGTCGTTAAATGCATCACCTTTTACATTGCAACGTTAAAACTCCTCGAACATATAGTTATTGCCTCGACACGCGTGCAACACAAGTCACTTTATATTTTACGCGCCAAGGAATCATTATTTTCTGCCTCGGGTAACGCGCATTTGAAAAGGGAACAACTTCAAAAGCACAAGGACAAGGAGTTGTCTTCTTATGTTCGGTTCACGCACCAGTGACTACTGGTTCACGTGTGTGTAAGAAATCGTACGTCTGTTCGTGTCCTGTCTTGACTCTAATTTCAAACGGCTTTGCTTTAGTAAGTGGTATTTAATTATATTTTAAAATTAATTTATTAGAATGTATAAAATTAATTTATGATATTTATTTATAGCAATTATAGCGTTTGATTATTAGTCATCGTCTTGCACGATTTTTTTCTTTTAATTTAAATTTATTAATACTATGAATGGATCACAAAATAGAATCGGAAGTTCTAAAAGCAAACATGAAGTTCACCTATCCATGGACCAGCAGTCCTAGAAGTTGGAATGCTGATATAAACCTTTATATTTATATCCATAAATCAAAATCTGAAGTTTTTTTTATTCAAAAGTCCAAATAAATTATACAGCAATGAAATTAAACATGAAAATTTGACAGAACCAGAAGTTCTAATCATTTGTTAAACCAGAAGTTCTAAATCAAGCCTGACGTCTTGACAGAACCAGCATTTTTTATTCTCAAAGTTGAGAACTTGATGTTCTAACTTAATTTTTTTTTTAGTTTATTTGAGATGTATGTTTCTTAGATTTTTCCGTTTTGATGGGGAACTTCATTTTTTTTTATTAATATCCTAATTTATGGTGAATGTCTTAATTATTTCAGCTTATATCATGTGATTGCATAGTTATATTGATTTATTATTTAAGGTATGGATCATGGAATTAAGGACAATCTATGTTTGGTAGATAGTGCCATAACACACCATTCTGAAAAATCAGAATTTTTTTCTCAGAATTGTTGTTCATTCCATGAAAGGTATCCATCGTAGCTGGACCCGTGCAAATAATTGAAGGTTCCGGAAGAGCCCATATGATGTTACCTAATGGTACCCACCTATTCATTAAAGTTGTTTTGTTCTAAAAAATTTCCGGAGAAATTTGATTAGTTTCAACTACATCAGAATGAATGAGTACCACATTGAGACTGTGAGTGAAGGTAACAAGGAATACTTATGGAGCGTTACTAGTATTGGAAGCTATAAGCAAATACTAGAAAAACTAAGTGCACTCACCTCAGGGTTATATTACATGACAATCTCCAATGTCGAATCACATTCGATTATGAGCAAAACAACAAAAGTCAAGCCCGAAGCTTAAACTAAGCTCGAAGCTAGTGATCCTAAGACTTTAAAGCTTTGGCATGATAGGAGCCCTAAGCGTACTAAGATAGGACCATAACATAGATTGAGAATCTATGTATGTTATGACTCTCCCTCGATTATTCGATATCTAGAACCAATGACAGGAGATATCTTCATTGCTCGTTTTTCCAATTGTCAATTCGATGAGACAATATTTCCACCGTTGGGGGAGATAAGATAGTTCTTGAAGAACGTATTGATCCTGTAGAACAACTCGTTCATGAAGAACGACGAGAACTAACATGGAATACTTTCAGTCTGTCTCATCTAGATCCACGTACTTCACAATGTGAAAATGAAGTACGGAGAATTGTGCACTTACACTAAATTGCAAACAAATTACATAATGCATTTAACGATGCAGCAAAGGTGACAGAGTCACATGTATCAGCTATGAATGCACCGGCCATGATTAATGTCCCTATAGAACAAAGTCAAAATATAGCAGCAAAAGAATCTGCAATACGCCCGAAGCGTGGCATAGCTATAGGTTTAAAGGACTTAGAAAAGAAGAAATGAACAATCATCATCATGTTCTCTCGAAGAGGCACGTAACGCTCCTGAAGAGATTCCTCCCGAAGAGGCAATTAACGCTTCTGAAGAGGTTCCTCCCGAAGAGACAAGTAACGCTCCTGAAGAGGTCCTTCTCGAAGAGACACGTTACGCTCCTGAAGAGGTTCATTCCGAAGAAGCACATAACGCTTTTGAAGAGGTTATGGTAAAATTTGTTCTCTCTAGAATAATGAAAGTCTCTGGTGAGACTTTGAAAGCCCTTGAAGAGGCACCGGTACCGGATAATGAAGAGATCTTTATACTTTACAATTATTCAAGAGAGTGATAAAATAGAAATGATGATGATGATTGAAACACAGAACCACGTTCTATAAATTCCGGAAGGATTTCCTTTGCCTGAAGCAAAGCCAAGGAGTATGTACTGTCAATCCTGGGCCTCCAACCCCAATATATCAGGCCCATTTACATACTAGTTAGTTGTTAGCTATTAGTATGGATTTAAATCCAAGTGTAAGTAACGGATAAACATTGTTAGAATGTAATCAGGGATTAAACTCTTTAAATATAGATCTCAGTCGACCATGCAAGGTGTTCATAATGAGAATTGCAGGTGTCGGAAATTTTGACACTATTATGAGATCATATCTTTTCGTTTAAATGCTAGAATTTTGTAACTCAATTTGGAGGTAAAGTAATCTAAAGTGATATGAGAAGTCAATAAATGGTAAAGGGATTGCTTTATTTGTATTCTATGGGGTGAAAATTCTAGTGAGTTCAACACGCGGTGATCGAATCTAGTTTGGCACCCTTGTGCATGGTTTCTGGGACTCTTAAAGTGACTGACTAGCTAATTACAAAGTTGCCTTTGTAGGAAGTCCAAATCGAACTCAATCATCCATCCGTACTTTCACTATACCAAAAATGGAAAATTGGAACGGATTACTGTTCCTAATCAGTTTATCCGTTTCAAATTCCTGTTTTTGGAACGGATTAACGGATCAGTAACGGTTTAGAAATGGATGAACGGATTAGGAACACATGGATTATGAACGGTAATCCGTTTCAATTTTCCATTTTTAGTGTAATGTTTGTTCCACACCGCAAATTTCTAGTAAGATAGAATAACATTAACTATTAGACTCGTCACATGGGAAAACATGATTAAATCTTGTTTATCTGCTCCAACGATATATTTTACTTTTTTTATCAGAGTTTACTGGCCTCATCACATGCAATAAAGCTTCAAGGATCAACAACCTACAAGAACTGAGATGGATTAACCATTACTAGATTATTTAAAAGTCTAGTGCCCTCTCCATTCGCTAGATATAGAACCTTTGCCTATGCTTAAAATAAAAGGAATTCAGTCATTCTTTTTCAAAAGGAAGGAGACAGGCTGCAAATTATTCATTAAATAAATCACCACAATACACATACACATGACCATTATTGCTGATCAAACCCACTTTCTCAAAATACATTATATTATATAATTTTTTAAACAATTTTTTCAAACATGAACGATAACAACCACATGTACAAACAAACTAATTACGAGCAGTGGGCCAGGACAATTGAGGATCATCATCACTCGTATTGAAAACTAACAAACATTCATTATATAAAATTTATTTAGTTGACCATTCATACCAAAACCTCAAGGCATCATTAGAGTTTATGAGATATATACTTTTCAATATTTCCCCATTGGGTGGATCACATACATCTAATGACACATACAGTTTAGTGTTGAGTCTTGGAACTCGAACTCATAATCAGTTAACTCTGATGCAATATTAGATTTCCCAACGTTTGGTAATTTTACTAGTAAAGTCAAGTCAACTTAAACACTAAATCAAAAGCACTTTTTACCATAACTCCCTCCAGCTATAAAAAAAAAAGTCAAAAAGCAACTACTTTTATTAACTAAAAGAGAAAAAAACTTCATTTCTCCATACAAAAAGTCAAAAATATTCCATCCCAAACAACTAATAATAAACTACCATCATAACTCACTACATATTTTATTAATTCTTTTTATTTCACTTCACTCCACTTTATTTTAAAAGTAAATTAGTAAACATTTACAAAAACCTCAATGCAACAGTAGTGACGGTAGAAATATTTTCCAATACTTCATTTCAGGCGGAATCTGATTTTTATGTTTCAACAGCTAGATGCAGAACCGTTCCCTTAGCTTAAAAAAATAAATAAATAATAAGTTATTTTTTTTCAAAAGGAAGGAGACAAAATGCGAAGTCTTCATTCATTAAATAAATCACTACAATACACAACACACAGGACCATTAGAGCATATTGAGTACACCACTCTCTCACACTACATTATATCATATAATTTCTTGAACATGTTTTTTCAAACTAATCAGGGACAGTGGGCCAGGACAATTGAGAATCATCATCCCTTGTACTGAAGCATCTCTCCAATCAGGTTCTCCATATTGACATGAGATGACCCACCTTCCCCAGCTGCTCTTGCTGCACTCTCCTTCCACTCAATGGCTTTCTTCCTCATCTCCTTCCCCTTCTCCCCTTCCATCACTTCTCTAACCACCATCTCCACCTTATCTCTCTTCACATCCTCACCAATCTCCATCCCCACCTCCCATTCCCTGCATGCAAACCTGCAATTCATGAACTGCTCAGAAAAGAAGGGCCAACAGATCATGGGGACCCCACCACACAAGCTCTCCACTGTCGAATTCCATCCGCAATGCGTCAAGAACCCTCCGATCGATGGATGGGCCAGGACCCGCTCCTGCGGGCACCATATTGACAGCATGCACCTCCCCCGGGTCTCCTCCACGAACCCGTCGGGCAGGATGGCGGACTCCCCTTTCACCAGGTCGGGCCGGATGACCCACAGGAATAGCTGCCTACTATTGGCAAGGCCCCAAGCAAACTCTCTCATCTGCTCGGCCGTCATAACGGTGATGCTGCCGAAGTTGACGTAGAGGACTGATCGGGGCTCTTTCTGGTCGAGCCAATCGAGACAAGTGGTGTCCTCTTTCCAGAGATTGGACCCGATTGACTTGGATGGGCCATCTGGGATCTGACGGCTGAGGATGTGCAGTGGCCCGATTGAGATGAGACGGAGAGAGAATTTGGATGTGATTGCGTCGAGGACGTCGCGTTCGAGGTCTGGGAAGGTGTTGAGAATGACTGCTTTGGCTCTTGGGGCGTTTCGGACGTTGTTGAGGTCGTAGTTGACCATGATGTCGTTGGGGTCAGTGGTCCTGATGAAGGAAGGGAGGTCCCTTAGCCTGATGTCCTTCATGCCTGGTATCCAATCAATACTTGTGTCCAGATATCCATTGGTTAAGCAGCTCTCATCTACACAGCAAAAGAAAGATTCACCTAATATTCTTAATCAACCTTTGATCAGTGTACCCAGTAACCACTTCACATTCACCTAATCTTAATCAACTTTCATAGTTGAAAGATTGTTTTGCTTTTAAATTAATGATAGTGACCGGCTTCTCGTATTCCTTCTCCATCATATCACCTTCCCATCCCCTTCTCCCACACTGATAGACATTCATCTAGGTGGGCCTCCCAAATTAAGTGGTTTTAAGTGAGCAGTCCATTCAAGGGGGTTAATAATTATTCAGTGATTTAATTAAAGTAAACAGTCCATTTAGGTGGGCTCTCACTGACTTTAAGTGAGCTGTCCAGTCAGGGGGTTAATATATAATTCAAAAGAGATTTTAAGTAAGCAGTCCATTTGGGTTGGCTTTCAGTGATTTTAAGTGAGAAGTCCAGTCAAAAGTGAGCATTCGGATTTAATTTGGATAGAAATCATGGTCAATATTTCAATTGAGTCTGTCCTCCACTATTATGTAGTTAGGTGATTTTGGCACTTGGTAGAGTTTGTGGGACTTGTTAGCCTATCAGATATAATAGGGCTAGCTATCTAAGAGAATAAAAGAGTTAGGTCTTTCAGATATTGCTAGATGAAAAAACTAAAGTTGTAAAGTGTATATATAGAAAGAAAAGCTTGAATCATACATAGCGGTAGATCAGAAGCCCTCTTATATAGTTATATTAGATAGCAAACTTATTTGAAAAGTGGAGGAAATTAAAGGATTTGTATCCATGCAAAGAATCTATTAAAGGATATTGTGGTTTTCTTAATATGTTGGGCTACTGGTCAGAAATAATACTTGTACTTAAAAGACCCAACACCAATTAACTATGCGTATGTTGGCATGTATATTGTGGTTTTATTAAAACTTAACCACATGAGGTGTCGTCTGTAAGATCAAATGTAGACTTACATGTCGGTTGTAACTGCAGACTTCATTTCAATTAACCTAGCTAGCTTTAAACCATTATCAGTTTATCACTAGTTCACTACATGAGTAAAATTTACGGTGAAGTGTGACAAGTTTTTACACCTGATCATTGATGGAGCTATCCTTTGTTTGAGCTTTTGATGGGCATGTGGCAGTATATGACCAATACATAAAAATTGAAATCATTTAGATACTCCTACCTTTCAGTGGTATGTAGCCTCTCTCAATCAGCTCAGGGTAATGAAGGTAGCCCATAACCCCACAGGCGCTTGGTGTAAAGAATAAATATTCAGGAATGCCTAGCTCTTCAGCTGCCTGTAAAGTAAAGCTCATGACTGCATCTGATACTATACAAGTAACAGGTGGGGCACCCGGAGTGCTATTAAGCTTCTTCAATAGACTCAAAAATGGAGGGTGGCAATTCTTTGCGATCGAATCACAGAGGGCTGGGATATCTTGTGTCCGATCTTGATCCAGAGTCGGCAATCCGTCAGGTATGGTCTCGAACCGGAAATCCTCTAAGCCCATGACTGACTCAGGGCCTCTAGACCTGACGAGGCGTTGGTGGTTGAACTCAGTGTTGACAAAGGTGATGTAGAAGCCTCTGAAATGGAGGAGCTTGGCCAGTTGCAGCATGGGGCTGATATGGCCTTGTGCTGGGTATGGGACGCATATCAGATGGGGCTTCAGAGCTGCTTCAGATCCCATCTGATCTTGTTGCTAACTTGCAGCACTGGGTGGGAGATGGGTTTGGTTCATGAACCAGTTGATAAGAGTCCTTACTCCTTAGTCAAGTAGTCTTTTATAAATATTGTAAGGTTGGGTTTTTATCCTTTGCAATTCTAATTTAATGGACAGCATTCAATGTTGTGTTGATCTTTGTATTGTACTTGACTTACTGTAGTAAAATTTGTTTTTAATGAAGACTCTGCTGTCATTGTTGTGGTTTTCAACATCTTTTAAAACATGAGTGCTTGGCCCATTTGGAAGGCTACTATATGATGCAAGGGGGAATGCTCTGTTTCTGGTAGGTACTGCATACTTTTCACACGCAGTTCAGCTTGTGGGGCCCAATCATTTTACTGGTTATCAGTGGGCCTAGGTACATGAAAAGGTCCAATTATGAGTAAGGCTCAACAAGAAAATCAGCCATGTTAGATCATCCTATTTTTTTATTCAATTAATAGGTAGAATAGTCTTACAAGTCACGCACGTGAGGTAATAACAAATCAAATATTTCTTAATTACCATAGGTAAGGAGCCGTCTTGTATTACCCATGTTGGATATAATCATTTCTCATTTATTTATAACGAGGATGTTCTCTTAATTGAAAAGAATTAAATAAAGCCCATGCCAAAATATATTTTGATTCGGATCAAAGATTGAATAATCTGAATTTATTATAATATTGAGGGATTTATCGGAAAAATATCCTTAGATTCATTATATACCAAAATGTAGCTAAAATATATGTATCTACCATAGTAGTCTCATGGGCCCTTTTTTGTTATTTTATCGAGCGGTGATATCCCCGTTCACTTGCATATACGAGTGGGGATATCCCCGCTCATTTTTTCTTCTTCTTCAAAGTTAAGAGGCGATATCGCCGCTTACGTCAAATTCAGAAAAAAAATATCTTTCTTCTTTTGGATGGTGTTCACCTGATGATGGAGGCTGGATGGTGAAAGAAAAATGTGAGATGGGTCCCAGTCCTAGATATATGGTTAGTTTAGGTGTTGTGAATTAGATTGGTGGGGAAGGAGGATGTAGAGGGAATGAGATGAAATGATGATGGGGCAGGGTGGAGATGGTTTAAAAATGGATAGTGATTGTGCGGGGAGATGAAAAAAGATGCTGAGAAAGATGGGTTCCAGAAAGTAAGAACGGAATGAGAATAAAGGAAAAGAAGAAGAAGAAGAAAATAAAAGAAAGAAGGGAGAGAAATGTGGGTTCAAGAAAGTGAGAAAGAAGGTGTGTTCTGTGAGATGTAGGCGAAGTTTCTTTTGTTTGGTTGGAATAAGATGAATGAGCTCAGATGAGTTTATTTAGGGTGTGGGAGAAAGAGGGATAAGGAAGAAGATGGATTTAGATGACTATATATGAGAATATGGTGTTTAGGTAATAAACTCCCACCTATATGCAAGACCAACACCATTGAGATCACCATATATATCATGAAGGAGAATGTTGTCCGGTTATATAGTTAGTTATAAGCAGAGGTGAAAGGAGTTGAAGGAAGAAGAAGGAAAATGAAGAATAAGAAAAGAAACGAGCATGATATCACCGCTGCGCAGTTGCATTCCCAAATAATTTTGACATAACTTCACAAATTTTATTTCATAGAGTCTTTTATCTCCATAGGACACGTCCGGTACAACACTTGAATGCACATCCACAAGAGTAGGGCTATCTGCTATCAATATAAAACTAACTCTCACTAGATTCCTTCCAACGTAATTATTATTATTATTATGGTAGGGGGAAGGATTTTGGGCCCGCCCGAGCTGCGGTGGGGCCCGAGCCCCCCACAGCGCCTATTGTATACACTTCAGGAACTCCCTAATCATGCATTTGTCCCAGGGTGCACTTCGGGTGATTTAAACCTTAATCATGCATCCCAGGGGCCTTCCCAGAGTCGAACCCTCAACCTCTCGCTACTAGCCCAAGTGGTACCAGAAGTCTCCCCAACTTTCTCTTAAAGCGAGAGGTCTCGGGTTCGACTCTGGGGATTCCCCTGGGATGCATGATTAAGGTTTAAATCACCCGAAGTGCACCCTAGGACAAATGCATGATTATGGAGTCCGTCTCCTGAAGTGTATATAATATGTCCTGTGGAGGGCCCGGGCCCCACAGCGGCTCGGGCGGGCCCAAAATCCTTCCCCATACAATTATTATTTTTTATTTTTTAACTTGGTCATAGCCAATGTCCGAGTCTTACTGGAGATTCCTTTTGGTGCAGGCCCTTCCTAAAAAATAGAAGGATGGGGCCAAGCTATGGTTTTTTTTGTTTTTCACTAGGCTTCCTGGCAGCCAAGAGATTCAGTTGATTGCAAAAAGACAAGACAACCAGATAAATTAACATTAGAAAAAGAAACAAAATTTGTCAGATACCATCGACACACTACCTAGCTTGTGAAAAGACTGGAAGCGATATTGTCCTTCTGCAGTAGCGTTTGCGTGAATGCTATCGTTTCAATAATCTATGGAATAAAGTCATAATGTCAACGACCTGATGAATATGTCGCCCTCACCTGTGCATCATATAGTTTGTTAGCGTCATCAATGACTCTATCTGCTTTAGATGGGCCACACCAAATTTTTATTTTCTTGCTCGAGGGGTGATACTTTTAACTATCTTAGAGACAAAGAATCGACTTTCGTGTGAAATTAAGGTGCCAGCACCACTTAATTATGGGTGGAGTTGGCCTTCTTTATTTTCATTTTATCCTTTCTACTTTTGTTTTAAACTATTTATTAATTTTTGAGCAATACATGGAAGGGGAATGGGGTTATCCTTGGGGTTCTACTTCTGCGTAAGCTGTATGTCTTCTTTGTTCACATTGTTGGTGCCACATATATCTCGAGCCATGACCTAATTAATGGGGCAAACCATTGGTTCAAACCATGAAGGCAAGATAGAGATCGGCAGCTGTTTGCTTTCTGCTCTTAATTCTTGTAGATAGTATTATTGAAAGTTCTGAGGGTTATCAGAATGGATACTAGTTCTAATAAATCAAACCAACACGCAACGGATGTAATCAACTAAATAAGATAGAACTAAAAATCTACTAATCAAACACCTCAAAAAGCAGACATAGTATTTAGGGTGAAAACCCTATCCAGGGAGATAAACTACAAATCAGAAATCAAGAACTCGCGAACAGTTATAAGATATACTCACAGCTCCTTTACATTGGTCAGTACCTCGACTTAAGGACTGTAGTTGTTTTTGCACAACTTTCCGCTGCCACGACTTCTATTGTCCACTGTTCTCCTTACTTGATCTCCTCGCACATTGTCTGCCAAGATGAACTATCTTCTACAATAGAGTGGAAGCAACAATAACATTCTAGAGCTGCAATTCAGAATAATCCATCAATGGCTCTAGAGAATTAAACAATTTCTCATAAGGTATTCTCACCTCAAATTAATGAGAGAACTAATTGATCGGGAGAACAATACCCTATTTATAGCCACAAATTCGTGCCTTGTTGTTAGAAGACCAATAGGGCTCAAAGAGGGAAACAAAGTCTTAAAAGGAAACAAATTCCTGTATAAGATCTGGATACTTTCCTAAATTTCCTTCTCCATCCAATCGATTGTGCAGTGCATCCGATCGATTGGACCTCCCAAATAATTGAGGCTCGTCAAACCTCCGATCAATCGTATAGAGGGTCCGATCGATCGGTCCTCGCTGGAATCGCCCGGTCTTCTCTTTTCTTCGGTTAAGTTCTTTTGGTGACACAATCACAGCCCATTCTAATATAAATTAGAAAACATAACTCAATGGACCGAGAGTTTTGTCCAACCCATTAATTAGCCAACATAAAAATACTTACAATTATATTCATACTACTAAGGCTACTGGATTGTAAATTTGACTGGACTAGACCCAGACAGACACACTTACCAATTGGGGTCCAATGACAAGAGTCCATACTCCATACTCCATACTCCATACTCAAGTACTTCGGATTCTAATCCTTCTGATAACCAGGTCTGTAGCTCCCCAGGAGAGTGGATAAACTATATATTTGAGAGCAGATCGACCGTCTACTGCACCAGCAGCAGAATCTCTCTGCCGGCTTTTAGAAAAACTTAAAAAGAGTCTTTAAGCCCAATGGTCCCTCGGCCTTTGAGATTAGCGCTGTGTACTAAAACACTCAACTCACGTTATCAGCCTACGTAATTGGATCTAAAGCTACATAATGGAGTATCTGATTGGCACACAAACTTTTGCACATGTCCAATTGCAGAAAGCTGGAAAGAGGTTTATGCTACAAGAGCTACAGGGGATCATTGTCCTACATTTTCTTGTTCATGTCTCTTTAATCAACAGAAAATAATTACTTATGGGACGTACCATCAATGGTTAGATTCAAGCAGGTGAACATCAAATTTCTGAGTGTGGATGGGGTGGGCCGCATGGAATTCTAGGCTCAGCACAAATAGACAATTTGTGTACTTTATCAGAGGCCAAGATTTTAATCCGTTCAAAGTAGGCCCATTATTAGATTGATTAAATGAAGAACAAGTGATTTTTCTTTTCTTTTTGAATCATCTACTTTACACATAGTTGGTATTATGTTAGGCCCAAGTCCAAAGTCGATCCAAACTATGATTGGAGCAAAATTCCGCCCAGCCAATTTATGAAATATGAAATTTGAAAAAAGTTTTCCACAGAGAATACTGACTTCATATTTATCAATAGCTCTGCGATGGACTAGTTCTTGCGCCGTACTATGACTGGATGGTTCAGACAGAAACATAAAACCAAATTCAAGTAACTACCAAGGTACTTCCCAAGTTTCAATATGAAAATAATGTCATCTTCTCTCTTCTCCTTGTCCATGCATAATATAGGAGGATACTTAATAAGGATTATTACACAAAACTTTCCAAAATGACAGCAAAGTCAATTAACTCTGGACAAATTTATTTTTTAACGGTTTATCCCAAATTCCATCATATATATATATATATATATCATGAGTCAAAAAAAAGGAAAAGAAAAAAAAAAAAATGTATGTTGTTGCGAGGCTATTTATTTTGGGGACATGGAATGTATTAAAATGAAAATGAAGGTATATAATAAAATATATAATATTTTATCCGTGATTATGCAAAACTTGTGAGGATGACTTGATATCCAGTTGCATATAGTTGTCTTTTGCGCTGGTGCCGGCTGGTTACATGACCAAGGAAGAGAGATTTTTTTAACAGGCCAATGAGGCCCTCAACATAGTTAGTTTACTACATTTTACAGATTATGCCTACACCAGGTGCAGAGTCCCTTATAAACCGAGAACAGATGGACTTCATTGCAGTCTACATGAGGATGAACTAGTGCTCTTTCTCTTCTCTTTTATTCAAAGATGGCTTCCTCAGGTAAGTATCATGCGGTCTTCATTCCATACCCAGCCCAGGGACACATAAATCCCATGCTAAAACTAGCAAAAATCCTCCATTTTAGGGGCTTCCATATCACTTTTGTCAATACCGAGTACAACCATGAAAGGCTAGTGAGGTCCAGAGGCCCTGATTCTGTTAAAGGCTTAGATGATTTTCGATTTGAGACCATACCCGACGGTTTGCCACCGTCCGAGCATGATGGCACGCAAGATATTGCAGCACTGTGTCTTTCAACAAGGGCCAAGTGTTTGGTTCCTTTCAGAGATCTGATTTTGAAGCTGAACAATTCAAAGGGTGTGCCTCCTGTTACTTGTATTATAGCTGATGGGGTCATGAGCTTTACTCTCAAGGTTGCTGATGAACTGGGTATTTTGGAGTTGGTGTTTTGGACGATGAGCGCTTGTGGCTTCATGGGCTACCTTCAATTTGACCAACTCATTAAGAGAAGCTATACACCACTCAAAGGTATTATTGTTTAGATTTTAGATAACCTTTTTCAAAGTATCAACTTAAAGAGGTTTCTGTATAGATTAAGGCCTACCAATCACACGGCTTATTCAACGTTCAGTCCGGGCCATTTGCCTATTACGTAATGGGATGGGAAAATAGATTTTACATATCTAAATATTATCTATACAAATATTACTTATGTGAAACAGATTATCGAGTTTATTAGGCTACCATTTTCACAAGAGTAAATGAGCACATCCAACAATTTAAGATGTATTTGGATATTGTTTCACAGTTTTTCAAACTCGGTGAAGATTTAAGATACGGAACTAAATTAGATCTATATATTGAGATTTTATTATATTTTTCATAAATTACTCAAAATCTATTATGATTTAAGATAATAGATTTAAAAGTCTATATAAGTTAGTTGCTCAATGAACATATTCAACGGTTTGGATTACAAATATGGGCTCAGATAAATGAAAAAAAAATAAATAAGAGTGGTTGATGGGATTTGATCTATACATGAGTGAAAATAAATGTGATCATGCGTACATGTGAATCATCTACGCACGTAAATGAGTGAAAATGAATAAACCCTCAGCTCATCATTTCCGTAGAAAGAATGAAATTAGTTTTGTATGTCTGCATTGAAATAGATTTGCCCTTGAACTAATGCCCACCTCTTCATCAGGTAGAACCAATGGACAATATATGAAGAAATATTTCCAGCAGCTCTCTTCTTGATGTTGATATGAGAAGATTAGCTTTATGTGTGGTTTTGCAGATGAGAGCTGTTTAACCAACGGATATCTGGACAGCCACATCGACTGGATACCAGGGATGAGGAACATCCGCTTAAGGGATCTCCCAAGTTTTATCAGAACAACAAACCCCCATGATATCATGCTCAACTTCGACAATGAAGAAGCACAAAACGCTCACAAGGCCTGGGGTGTCATCCTCAATACCTATGATGAATTGGAGTATGATGTTGTTCAAGCCCTCAAACCAATGTTCTCTCATCTATACACCATAGGCTCTTTATCCACTCTCACCTCCCAAATACCAGACAAGCGTTTGAAATCAATCGAATCCAATCTGTGGAAAGAAGACAATGATTGCCTTGAATGGTTGGATCAAAAGAAAACCATGTCAGTTCTCTACGTCAATTTCGGCAGTATCACAGTCGTAACAGCGCAACAACTGAGAGAGTTTGCTTGGGGGCTAGCAAATACCAACCATCCCTTCTTGTGGGTCATTCGACCCGACCTTGTGAGGGGTGATTCTGCGGTTCTGCCCGAAAAATTCCTCCAAGAGACCCAAGGAAGGTAATAAATGATCATCTTCTTCTACAATAATATAAAGGACATTGATAATTATATCTGTTGTTTGTGGAAAATGAAGTCACTCAAATTTTTACAGGAGTTTGTTGGCGAGCTGGTGTCCACAAGAGCAAGTGCTCTCCCACCCAAGTGTTGGTGGATTCTTAACGCATAGCGGTTGGAACTCGACGTTGGAGAGCATCTGCAGTGGAGTGCCCATGATTTGCTGGCCGTTCTTCGCTGAACAACATACAAATTGTCGATACGCTTGTGAGGAATGGGGGATTGGAATGGAGATTGATAGCAATGTGAGAAGAGAGGAAGTTGAGTTGTTGGTGAGGGAATTGATGGAAGGGGAGAAAGGGAGGCAGATGAGAGAGGCAGCCAAGAGGTGGAAAGAGAGTGGAGAAACCGCAACAAAAGAAGGGGGAGCTTCCTTCGTCAATCTTAATAGGCTGGTCAATGATGTTCTACACGCAGTCAACTGTCAACCTACTAAAGGGACTCCCTGATGGCAAATAAGAGACTTGGGGATAACATATACGGTGTGAACGCCCGCTACCACTAGGGCTTCATGTCGTTCATGCAATTTCCTTGCAACCACACCTGTGGATGTGGTATCTTAGACATCTAAATACTCCCGCATCATATATTTTAGGGTTGAACCTCCGGTTTTGTGATTTTGTAAACACATTTGAAAAAAAAAAAAAAACAGGCTTACAACCATTTACTAGAGTTCCATCTAACCAACTCATTAATTGATGTACCCAACCATTGTGTCTTAATTCTCAACCATCCCAACGTACACAAAGAGTGTATTCCAACTATCAAAGACCTTTTGCCGACAGATTAACTCTAGATGAGTAAATTTTGGTGGGGAAGTTAAAAAACGAAACAAAAGTTGCTTGGCTGAGCTGGTCGAGACTAAGCAATACGAATTACAAAGTTGAAAGGAGGGTCGAGTTTTTGTGACTTGGAAAGTTTTAATAAACCCTGTTGGCAAAACAATGTTAGAGGTTATTGCAAAATCCCAGTTCTTTGGTGGCCTGTATTTTTAAGGAGAAATTTTATCCAAGAGACACTTTCTTGTAAGCTAAAATCGGATATAACCCTTCTTTTGCTTGGAAGAGTATAATGAATGCCCATAATTTGTTGAATAATGGGTTGGTTTGGAGAATTGGGAATGGAGCTTTGATTCGCATATGGAAGGATAAATGGCTTTTATTACCATCTACACATGAGATTCAATCTCCTATCAAACTAGTAGATGCAGATGCAAAAGTGAATGAATTAATAGATGGCAGCACAAACTGGTGAAATGGAATGCAGTAGGAAACTTCAAAAGCTCATATGTGCATATGAGAATTTTTTAGTTCTCGTTAAAGGTTTAATATCAAATTTAGTTGAGGAAGATTTTGTTTTGGTGGCCTGAGTATGTAGAGGAATCTGGTTTCAAGGGAACAAATTTATTCTTGAATGTGTTTTTGCATACCCTACACAGGTAGTGAGTATGGCCAATCACTACACCATTTCAGGACATACCTAACGGTTTAAAACCGTTACTAAAAAAATTTATAACGGTTTTTCTGGGTCACAGTTTGGGCGTTTCTAATATGTTATAAACATTTCTAACGGTTATAAACCGTTACAAACACATTAATTGTAACGCTTTATTTCCGTTACTGAAATTAGTTCCTAACGGTTTTAATACTCATTTGTGTTAATAATTTTAAATAAAAAAGTAACAGTTTTGCAAGTTTTGTAACGGTATTTTACACTTAAAAATTTGTAACGGTTTTGTAAACTTTGTAACGGTTTTTCATGCCAAATTTGTGTTACTGATTCATAACATTCCTAACGGTTGTGAAATCTTTTGTAACGTTTTTTAAATGTTGCTATTCGCACAAATTAGTAACGGTTTATAACCGTTACAAAACTGTTTCATATGTAAAAAAAAAAATTATCCAAAAACCACCCCTGAATACCGAACTTGCTGCATATATAAAAATGCCCTTTTACACGGTTCAAACATTAACAAGAAATCTCACACTTACATCCAATCAAATAATTTAAAAGCCTATAATTTAAAAAAAAAGACCCCACCAAGTTCCTCACGCAGACTCAACTGGGACGTGCACCAACCACACCCATCTGAGGACAGAGCCTTGTTCTTCATAAACCAAGCTATAAAAGGAAACTACACACTCAGTGGTTTTACAAGAAATGAGAAGTTGGAGAACACTATTGGGAGCTTTGATGAGAAAGAAAGGCAAAGGGAGGTTGGATTTTCTAAGAAAATTTCTAAGAGTGGGTTCATAGAGAGGGCACAATCTGTACCTAAGCTACCACCAAGGCATCCAAAGAAATATAGCAAGATGTTAGCCCAGCATATGATTAGATAAGTGCAAAGCCCCCAAAATACTAGTATCTCATCCCAGGTTATTAATTACATTATCAAGCCATAATTCCAATAGAAGGATGATACAAACTAAGTTGTACACCAGTTGATATTACATAAACAAAAATTTTAAAGCAAATACTCAATTGACATTGTTCCATCATTTTCAACCTTTGGATAAAATATAAAAAAATACAGTACATAAAATCAATAAACTGAGACACCTAGAATCATTTTAGCCAACAAATTTCACCTGGCAGATGAGAATATAAGTTTATTATCATTCAGATTGAGGAGCAGCTCTCAGCTAAATTATCATTCAATAATAATTTAGATCCTTATTGCAGTGCAAGGGCAGAACAACATGCTTTCCTACCACATTGCATTTTTATTACTGAACATTATGCAAGAGATATTTCTTTCCATTTCTTTACCATTGTAACTGTGTGGAAAGAACCATGGAAGTCACACCAACAGCCTGGAGAAAGGTTTGGCATTAAGTAGCATACTTTTGAACATGATGCATTTGAGGAATAGTGCTCATTTGAAATGGTTCAAGTAGTTTCAAAGAGGATTCAATTAATCCTTGCATTAGTGAAATGCCAATTGAAAATGAACATGAAAACGAAATAAATGAAAATGAAAACGAATATAAAAACATATAGAAGAAAACAATGTACGTGGTACAAGACCACCACCAAGCACCTTGGCAACCTCTATACCAAAGAGTCCAAACCTAAGTACCAAATACAACAATTATCAGCATTATATACTAAAAATTCAGATACTTAAAAAGAAGACGAACACTCATTTTTCAAAAATATTCATATATAGAGAGAGAGTAATGAATCCAAAAGAACTACTCAAAGTCTTTCGTACAAAAAGCCTCTCAAATTGTTAAGACATTTGCAGGCAGATTACCCAACAAAAATAATATAATGACACCATGGGACAAATCAAATGGAGTCTCAATCTCCATTCCAAGAGTCTCTATATTCTTAATATACCAAGTGTGTAAAAATTTCTAATGTAAAAGATTTCTCGAAATTTCGGCATAGTCTCCCCTGTACGTGTGACATTTAAATTTTTTTTTTACAACCTGCTAAGTACCTGTATATGACAAAAAAACACTTCATATAAACAACCCAATGCCCCCAACACACTACAAAGTCATTCACCACTACGTCATCAGTCATACACCATTCAACCTTCTCTGCTTTTAAATCATCTCCCTACCATGTTGATGTGTATACTATTCTGTGTATACTATTATCAGCCCATTTGCAAGTGATTTTATTTTTATTTGTTTTTGTTAGTTCAAGATACATCCAAACACACCTGAAATGCCTAACATGTTTGATGTGTTGGCATATATGTGTTTTGTTGGCATATATATTTCAAGATACATCCAAATAACCAAGACATCCTTTTGGACTAAACACGTGATGCAAGATTCCACCAAGGCCATTTAGTCAAATTCCTAATTTAAAGCTCATGTCATTCTCATCCAATAAAACATCGAGTTCAATGAAACTGGGAAAAAAACTTAAAAAGGAAATCCAAATAAATTTATAATAACTTTGGTGAAGAAAACAATACCATTTCGGCCATAAACGTTACATTCTCTACAACCTGTGGATACAAACAAGGAGAAACACAACATGAGTAATGACTTTAGCTTAAAAGAAGACTCAACAACATTAGGAACCCCATTAAAAGTAACTGTGTCACACAATGCAAAACAAGTTTCAGCTAGCCTCCTTTCCAAAGTCTCTCCATGCAGTTAATTTAGTTGTTTAGTAGAATAAAACAAGAGAGTGATGTGCATGGCCTCCCTTGATGACATTTGTATAGTTCATAACAACACTAACACCCCCCCTCCCCCCGGTCATTTCAGCAATGTCATGATCCCAATTGATCCTCGTAGCCAAGAAATGATATCAGATCTTAATCATTTGATTGCTGAAGATTGTTAAATCATCAGAATGTAGAGTTATAAAGATTGTTAAATCTGGAGTACCAATGTATGAAAGGAATTTATTTATTATGAATGTGCTCAATACATGGAAAAGAAAAAATGGGTGCCCATAGAAGCAGAAGTGGAGAAATTGGCATGGATAAAAACTAACATTGCTCAGCCCTAAACCCTACACAGACAACAATATGTAAGTACCTACATTTTAATACAGCAAAAAAAATAAAATAAAATAAAACAGGGGTCATATATATATTCATTGCTTCTTCAAATTTGCAATAGCATTGCCTTCTTAAAGGTGGTCGTCCCAATAGCATTATGTGGTTTGTAGAACTGTCCAAGACACCACCATCCTCACTCCTCCTTTATCTGGGCGAGATAGTCTGTTGCAAAGTTGGTTGCCCTAGGCACACATGAGAATGACACCCCATGACCATTCAGGTCTGTCCTTCACCTCATCTAACCATGGGCTTATTTTACGAGGTCCGGCTCTTCTCCCATTTTGAATGAAATCACCCACCTTGATTGACCTCTCCAAGAAAACCAGTTTTTTATGACCCCTGGACAGCCCCACAAAGTTAACACACAATAAACATGATATTGACTGCATAAATAAAAAGGAAAAGGATGGTAACATCATACAGTGGAAACAAAAAATTGGTAGATTTTGTCATTTATCTTCCCATTTTTAGGCTCCCGGATTAATTTCACTATTTCATAGATTTCGTGAATTGCAGCTTTTTCCAATTTCACTGTCGGCTTTCCCACTTTGAGAGGAACCAGAGCCACTATCAATGTATCCCATCCGAACTAAGGCACCTGAAGACAAGTGATGCAATATTAGAACTTTGCAGATGGCTCCTTACCCAACCACATTACAAGTATTTCCATATTTAAGCTTGTATCCTTGCTTGGATCTGGAAAACAAATATACTATAAAAAAATTCAATCAGTAAAATGAGGAAAAGAGGAGTGATTGTAATCCATCTCCTATTAGATAAAAATGAAGATTTTGCACTTTGGTGGAAATTCTCTGCAGGTCTTTCATTGTCTAACCTTACTACTTCAACATTTTCCTAGGATGGGTGCTTTAATCTGACACAGAAAAATCAGCCAGAGAACTAAGAATGACCTATTTTAGTTTTAATCAGACCTCTACCAAAATGTTATGTGTGGAGCCTTATTTTACTTGGGTCAGACTGTTAAAACCATGTGAGGGTATTTTTGTAATATTACCTTACGCTATTATGTAATCCTAGCATGTAGAATGTATCCGGTGGGGCCTCAACATCAAAGGCAATTTTGTCTTGTCTGGTAAGTCCAATGACAAGGCCCACATGAGATGTTGTTAGAGAAGTTGAGGATAAGATCAAATGGGGAAGAAGACGTGTGGAATTTGGTGTGATGCTTGAGTTAGTGGAGTTGAATGAAGATCACTTTAATAATCTGACCTTGTTAATTGGAATAGGCTGAGAAAGCATTTAAAAAGATGCATGGTGTTGAAGAAATTAGGTGTCCTACTTTTGAGATACAGTCTGTGTACGTCACTGTATGTGGAAAATACCTTTCACACATATTTAAGCCTAACTAATGGAAAAGAAGAAGCACATGGCTTGGAAAAACATGGAAGTGGACCCATGGTTGGTCATTGCACCATTGATCTGATGAGCCCTATGGATTGCCACAATGGAAGTTTCCATCTTGTCTTCTTAAAAAGAAAAAAAAAAAAAAAACAAAAAACAGAAAGTGGGAGAAGGGCCAATGATTTCATGCCAATTCATGATCACAAACATCCAATGGGCCGGGGGTCCTCCATCCAGGTATGACCCATCATTTCAAAGTTATGGATTGCTAGTCCATGGGGCTCCACTTGCATGAAAGGTCACATAACAGATAGAATGAACCTATTCAAAGATGCAAAGTAATGTGGGAATTCTTCCCTTTTTCTAATTAATATGGGAAATTCATGGAAAGCATCTTTTCCCATTTTTAGTTCCTTCTAACAGGAGTATCAATGGATCGAACGTTCACCTTCTCCCCATCTTTTAAACATGGAAAATGCATGGAGAGCATCTTTTCCTGTTTTTTCATGAAAAGAAAGGATACTTTTGGGGCGTATGCTTGGCTGGTAGTCTTTATATATATGACCGGAATAGAGTCTCCTGACATGAATACTGGCCAAGGCTCTTTCAGTACTAATTTTTCACTCAACCAATATGCTGTCAACAGTGAAAAACCCCACACGAAGATCATTGATATTTTCAGAAAATATAACTTTTTTGTGGGGTTTCCATTCAAGGAAAATTACACCATGGAAATTATGGGATTCTCAATGAGGTTTAAAATCCCAAGAGATTTTTGTGAAAACTTGCAAATCTTTTGCGGATTTATAAATCTTTTATGATTTCAATTAGTTCTTTTGAGACTATCATGGTTTCAAAATTAATTTGTTTTCATTCAGCACTAAAGAAGTTTTTAAACAATGATCCGATCCCACTGTTTCATTTTAAATTTATGGGAGAGAGGGGAGAGGAATTTTAAAAGAGCAGCCGTCTCATGTCAACTCTTTTGTCTCTGTCTATGAATCATAGATGATGAGAATGTAACTCTTAATAGACATTTTACAGACTAATCGGAAAAAAAATCTAATTATGTCTTAATCAAAGCAACCTGCCCCAGCTAATTATTAAATGCATTGCTGCATACAGAAAGACTTGGTGGCTAATGGCCTGAACATCATCCTTGGTGCTTTTGGGTTCAATTGAATATGGGCTATGGTTGGATGCTGTAACCATCTCATTGGTGACCTTCAATTAGAGAACTAGAAAGAAAAGAAAAAAAAAAAGGAAGCAAAAGAGGGGAAACAATCCATCAATTAGACGGCAGAATTGAAACGGACATAGCAAAGGTCTATTTGTAAAAAGGGTATAATTGAAAGAGCTCTATTTCAAACAAGTTTTAATTGAATTAGCTCTATTTCAAAATAAGAGTTTCCAAACAGGCCCTAGTGTTGTGGGTTATGGGTGCAACTCGGTTCAACTCGCGCCATAATGTATATTTCTAGCTTTTTCTTTTTTCCTTTTCTTTTCTCTAAAAATTAACTGTATACTGGCTATATTTCATTAATTGCATTTAACCTCAACAAAGAACATGGAAAGGAAATATAAGCTTCACTTTGCCATATTGGAAGGGCTGGCCAGTGAAGAGTGAGGATCAAGTTAGTAGGATATTTGGGAAGAGTCTACAAACAGTTGTTCCTATAATCTGAATTTCTGGACCACCGAACAAGTGTGCCATCATGTGAAAAATTGAAGGTCTGACATTGGGTTGCGGATGAAAAAGAAAATCTCCTAGCTACTAAGTACGTTTCTAGGATTCATTCTCGTGCTTAAATACCAATCTTTCAAAAATCATTTTAGATAACAGTGATTATACCTACCTGTATTTTATCATTTTTTTGGGATAATCAGTTCAACTTCACCTGTTAATAATGTAATCACAAAGGATGTTGAGGCCCAGGAATGCTTTGGAAAATTATTTTCCTTAATAACGCATATACACAGAGCCGGCTCTGATGCCTAGTCACCCTAGGCCAGCGCCTAGGGCCCCCCACATGTCAGGGCCCGCTCTGAGGGGTACTACATTAGGGCCTGGGCCCCTAGGCTTTGAGAATATCTTTAATATGACTCAAATGGCCCTAGCAGAATTTGATCAAACCGTCCCTGGCCCCCAATCCAACGCTCCTTAAGGCTTTGACTTTCTATTCCCATTTTCCCATAAACCCAGCCGGCCAGCCCCTTTTCCAAAACCCTTTCCAGTTTCCAGCCCTTTGACCATTTTCCAAAAAGCCAAAACCCTGTCCTTAACGAAGAAGAGGAGAGAAGAATAGGAAAAAGAAGAAGAAGAAGGAGGAGGAGGAGCGGCTAGGCGCCAGCCGCTGTAGCTTGTAGCATGCATAGGCGCATAGCAGAAGAAGAAGAAGGATTGAAGGACCCAGGTCATGTACCTTCCTCTTTCATTTTTTCCTTTTTTTTTTCCTTGCAAGTTGTAACATGCATTCGTTCGATCTCTCTCTCTCTTTCTTTGAAATACCTGCACAAATCTGTGTTTTCATTTTGACAGGTTAACTGTTTTCATAATTGATCTATGCATTTAGTAATTTTGATTGACTAATAAAATTTCTCGAGTTTAATTATAGTCTCAAGTTAGATTACATGAATGGAATGGCCATTGGCCGAATGGGTTTCATTTAGCGTGGATTAATAAAAATGGAATGAATAGTTTATAGTTATGCATATTGTTTATCTTTGATTGAATGATGAAATTTATTATGCTGTAAAATCCTAGCTTCTTTTATGATGGTTTCATGGAAACTGTAAAGTGGGTTTCCATTGTGAAAGTTTTAAATGATGGAAATGTTCCTTCTACAGAAAAAAAAATTACGCGTGTTTTTTTTTTTCTAAGACAGGGCCCAGTTTTAGGAGCTCGCCTAGGGCCACCCAAACCTCAGAGCCGGCCCTGCATATACATTAGGTGCTTTTATTCCCAACCTTTTGCGCCCATTTGGATACTAGTAAAGCGAGTGAAGAAGGTAAATGTATTTGGATAGCCTGAAGTACCTATAAGTGACAAATGCTTTATTCTCTTCCATATTCAATCACAGGTAAACAGAGCAACTCTATTCACAGGTAAACTAAGTGCAGAGCAAATGAGTTTCAAGGATCCAAATGGGGCCTTCAGAAAACCACTTTCCTTTGTCTTGAGAAATCATAAGTCAGGGTTTCATGAATATTTCATTTATCATATTTCAATGGGCAATTGAATTTTTCAATCACAAAACAGAGAGATGAAAATTCACTGTAAAACCATCAAACTCATGATTCTGAATCATTAGCCCACACAGAACAAAGCAAAGAAAACTTTGTCTCATCATCAACATCACTAATACCACAAGAAATCAAACAAATATAAACAAAAGAAAGAACTGTATAAATGTCCATTCAATGAAAAATGAATACCCAACCATAATCATAGTAAATTAAATTCTAATAATGTAAGAAGTTCCACCTACATCTTGGATTTCTAGGGTGAAGACTTGAGCAAGCACATCAAATCAACAGTTTCATCATCAACAACAAACAACAATAGATACTTTGAATATTCACATAAAGCAATGGAAAAAGAGAAGAGGGAGGAAGAAGAGAAGAAAAGAAAAGAGAGGAAAGAGGGAATGTACAGTGAAGTGTAATGCAGTGGGAGTGTGATGCAGGGGAAGGTGGAAGAGACACTCAACTGTGAACGAGGTGTTTCTTCCTTGCGTGGATGGCCCCTTCTGGAATTCTGCGTCAATGTTTCTTCCTTGCCAGAGTTCCATGTGAATGGGGGTGCTACCTCAATAATTGGTTCTGTGACTAGAGATGATGATGGCTGCCTGAGGGTAGAGACGATGATTCTCGTGGGGAACTTCTGCATAGGGTGATGGCTAGGGTGATGTCTTGCGTGGGGTTCTGATGGAGTACGAGTGGGTGTGAGGGCTGGAAAAGGCGATGGAGAGGGGATGAAGATGGTGATGATGTGGATCTGGGGTGGTCGGTGTGTGCAGAGATGGCGATGGGGGAGGTTTCTGTGCAGGCTGAAGATGGTGATCGCTGGGAGATGATAGGAGTGATCGAAAGGGAGAGATGGGGTGAGAGTGTTGGCTGGTGTGAAGAGATAGAGAGGGCTGGAAAGGGCGATGGAGTGGGCGCTGTTGCACAGAGATGGCGATGGGGGTACCAAATCCGAGAGGGAGACGCTGCGACGGGGAGGGATCCGAGCGCGAGAGAGAGGGAGAGGGAGATGGAGGGAGAGAGAGAGAACCGGCGATGGCGTCTCCGGCACAACAGATCATCCGGCGGTGGCGTGGCAGAGCGCGGGAGCAGGGCGCAGGAGCGATTTCTGCGACAGAGAGGGTGAGGGAGAGGAAGGGAGAGGGAGAGGGAGAGGGAGAATCGGCGCAAGAGATCGGGAGAGGGAGAGTGCAGAACGCATATGGAGGGCGGGAGCAAGGGAAAAAACGGGGGAAAGGGAAAACTGAAGAAAAAGGGTTTCTAGGGGCATTTTATGAATGGGCTTTTGCGACCGCCTATGGCGGTCGCTAATGAGGCCTATGGCGGTCGCTAATGACACCCGCGTTTTGGCTCAGGGGAGCCAAAACTCATATTTCTGGTAGTGATGGTTTATTAACGCCCATAAAACGTTAGGAAAATATGAAGATACAGTAACAAAATAATTATAAAATCAAGTAAAATTAATGTAACACTTTAAAACCAATGTTAACGCCCATAAAACGTTAGGAAATTAGTTACACTTAAAAACCGTTACTTACCAAAAATCTTGAGTGTTACTAATATCCTATTTTGGTGTAGTGAATGAGATTGTTGAAGATTTTAATCATACCTTTCTTGAACACAAAGATGCTACGACTTCATATCTGGGTATTCCATTATGAGATAGAAATGTCCTCCATTTAGAGTTTGGAAGGAAAACTATGATGTTGCAATAAATATATTAAGGCAATTAATGGGAGTTGGTGTTGTTGTTCGTGGCCACAAGCGTGCAGTTATGGCATGTATGAGTACTATAAACCCTTACATATGTGGCCCGACTTTAGCCGAGGCTATGGCAGCATGGGCAGATGTATATTTCTATGAGTCTTTGCAGATTCAGCATTTGATATTAGAAGGTGAATCATTGAAAGTTGTCAAAGCACTTTGGTGTGAAGAAAGGAATTCCAGCCACTATGGACACTTAACTAACTTGCTAAATCAGTTTTGAACTCCTTTCAATCGTTGCAAGTTGAACATGTTATGAGGGATGCAAATATGGTGGCACATACCGAGTCTTAATACGGTCTTATATTTCCTCTCAAAAAAAAAAAAAAAAGAGGAAACTATGTACCTTGGGTTGTTCGGTAAGAATGTAGGGCTTTCATAGTTGGGTTGGGCCGGGTAGTCCTTACCTTGCCCTCAATAAATGCTGTGCCGGGCCCATGATGCCAAGGCCATCAGAGGGCATTCATTACCTAGGCCCATGGCCTAAAACACAAATAGGCTGGGACTGGCTTAGCATTTTCCAAGCCCGACCCTCAAATTTGAGGGCCTACAAAACATCCGTCCAAGCCCGGCCCTATGTTAAAAATAGAAAAAAAAAAGCCCTTATTCGAAAGGCATTTTGAGAGTTAGCTCAAGCTGAGCCCCATCGTCTTAGGGCCGGATTGACCGGCCTATAAGAAGGCCCACGTGATAAAAACTCTCTCTCTCTCTCTCTCATATATTATAATCTATAAAAACTGTCAAAATCTATTATATTCTTCCTAAATCGCCAAACATAAAAAAAAGATATTACAATATTATAATATTCCACTATTTTATTTTGGATTTTTTTTATGAAAACTCAAAAAGTATATATTCCCAGCTTTTAAAAGAAGAGCGGAAACTTCTGTAAATTTTTATTCATGTAATATTTAAATAAAGAGGAATTTACCCATAAAATCCCTATAGGACCGCATACGTCCCAGCGGGACCCAGATGACCGGTTCGTTACGGGAGAGACCCTCGTATGGGCTTCTGTACATTTTTTTTGTTGTTTTGCAATATGGTCGATATCGACTATATTTATTATCGATATCGACCACAATGCGATAACATATACTCCTTCGCCCCGATTCCATTTTTCACATTTCTACATTTGGGTTCGTCTTCGACACTGCTCTGGAGTTACTTCCGTCTAGAAACCATCATAAAACACCATCTTCATGCTGGTTGAACTCCATTAAGACAAAGGTACACACATTATCTACCATCTTAGACTGATTTATGTAGCATAAAGCACCATCACCTAGATTTTTCGCAATATTTAACTGTTGGAAACCCTAGATACTGTGGGAAATCTACTTTGGAGGCCCCAGGCAGCTGTGGTTTATGGGGTTTGATGGTTTTGTTTTGGAGTTGTCCTTCTTTTGATGCGTTTGTCACTTTTAGTAGAAAAACTATAAATAATTTGTATCAATTTGATAAGATGTCGTGGGTGAAACTGAATCTGGGTATACCTTCTTTATTTTTATTTTTTACTAATCTTACAAAGTTTTAGACTTTAAAGCTATATTGCATATAAATAATATAATTTTAGTCGGTTCTCTTGATGCTTTCTAAATAAAATTAGAATGGGTGGAATAATGTGTGAGGGAATAAAAGTCAATAGCGTGGTTTGAAAACATTGCTCCAAGCGCTAAAATAAATAGACTATTGATCAAAATGCCTTTTCTTTCTATTTGAGAACAGCTGCTAATCCTTTTATTTGGCATGGTGTGGATTTTTATCAACGCGAATACATTTTCTCTACTCATTATATTACAAATGCTGTTAATATAGTTCTGTATTAACTGACAATCTGAATGTACCTAATCTTCACTGGTGTCTTTATTAATTTCTTCTGATATAATGACAGCATGTCAGATAGAGAGGTACTGTTCATCTTCCACTATGGCGGTGACTTTGAATTCGATATAAGTCGTCCTGTGTACAACGGAGGAAAGCAGAAGATAAGATATTTAGCTACAGACATAACATTTGAATCTTTGGTTAAAGAAGCATTTGAAGCATCTAATGGGGACTTATCATCCATCCAGAATATAAGCATGCAATACCTACATCACAACGGACGAGCATTCTCCATGGCCGGCATTGATGATGATATTGATGTTAGAAGTATGTTCAAAGCATCGGGCGACGACTCTAATGGGATATATTTATACGTCTTCAACGGTCGGAACAAGGAGCAGTGCGTAGGAGGAGATAATTGGAGGTACACTTATAGATTTCATCAGCTGATTTTACATTCGTCAAATGAACGATTTTTCTTCCTAGTTGCTTATTTATATAATTATTCATTGTAGGTTTCAAAGGAACTCTGTCCGTCGTACTACTGTGGAAAGACCAAAGAAAGCATCAGGAACTTTCATAAAAAAAGAAGGGTTAAACTCAACTACTAGTGGATACGTACCTACCATTGACATCCGTGAAGACAAAGACATGTATTTCCCTACTGTGCGGGTTGATTGCAGTCCACATCAGACGGACGGACAAGGCACTATTGATGATGATCTGGTATTTGGGTCAAACCGTGTTGATGATATCCATCTTAATGGTCCTCCCGCCATAGGCCAAGTCCATTCGATTCCAATGTCTAAGGCCGAAAGTAAATTTGAAGGAGGCAATCCAATCAATGAGGCATTAGATTGTAATTATAGTCCAGCTGAAGTAGCAAGAACCAATCCAAGGAGTGAGCCATTTCGTTGTAATGAAACTCCGGCTGTTGATCTTGAGGATAAAATGGAGCCCTGGGACATAAATACAAATGTTGGCAACAACTCGGCACGGGAAATGTGGATCGGCCGTGAATTCCAAGACCGACAAACTTTCCGGAATACTTTGTCTAAGTTCGCAATTTATAGCAACTTCACTCTCAAACCCTTGAAGACCAATATGACCAAGGTAACTGCACGCTGCAGAGATCAGGAATGTCCATGGCGTATTCACGCTTCAATTGTCGAATCAGGCCCACAATTTAAAGTAAGGACTTACAATCCTAAACATAAATGCTCAAGGCCAATGATGGGCATGGCACATCGACAAACATCTTCGGCACTTATTACAGAGTTCATCATGGATAGGGTCAGATAGAATGTAAATTTGAAACCCAAGGAGATCATGAATGACTATCAGATGGAGTTTGGTGTGACCATTAGCTACAGGAAGGCTTATATAGCAAGGCAGATGGCACTGAATATGGTTCGTGGATCGTATGAAGACTCCTTTCAGCAGTTACCTCTGTATTGTAAAGAACTTCATATGTGCAACCCTGGCACTGTAACAAACACAGACACCACAACAGAAGACCGTTTCAGAAGATTCTTTTGTGCCTTTGGACCTTGTTTAAGGTCTTTCACGCCTTCGTTGAGACCGGTGATTGCTGTCGACGGTTCACATCTTCGTGGAAAGTATCCGGGTGTCTTGCTTGTTGCAGTAACACATGATGCCAATCAGAAGTTGCTTCCAATCGCTTTCGGATTTGCGGAATCTGAACGTCGTGACAGCTGGGAGTGGTTCCTAGCTAATTTGAACTTAGCACTGGGTGAGCCTGCCAACTTGACTATTGTCTCAGACCGTCAGAAGGGCCTCATTCCAGCATTGAAGAATACTATCCCATCTGCAATTCACTGTTTCTGTTGTCGTCACATTGCTGAAAACATCAAGGCTGCTTTCAGCGATGGCGCAATAGTAATGAAATTCTGGCGGGCAGCAAAGTCATATAGGCCTTACGAGTACGAGGCTTACATGACGGACATACGTGCAGTAAGCGAAGAGGCGTTTAACTATATTGCGGCAATTGGGCGGCAACGTTGGGCGAATGCATATGTAGAAGGTCGTCGGTATGAGATGCTTACTAGCAACGCGGCAGAGTGCACTAACAGTCTCTTAAAAGACACAAGAGTCCTGCCTATCACAACTCAGGTTGAGGAAATACGCGCCAAATTAATGGAGTTCTATCAGAAACGACATTTGATATCTGAAGGCATAACATCTCGTCTAACTCCGTATGCGGAGAAACTTCTGAGCCAAGAAATGGAGGATGCTCGTCGAGTGCACGTTCGAGTAGCCGGTCTCGTTGAATTTCAGGTTCAATCTGCGGAGTATGTTGACGTTGTTGACATCGAACGGAGAACCTGCACATGTCGGAAATGGCAGCTATTGGGCATCCCGTGTAGTCACGCATTGGCTTCAATGAAGGTCAGAAATTATGATCCATACGCATTCGTCGAGCATTGGTATCTGTCAAGCACTTACCGTACATCGTATAGTGAAGTCATTCATGCTACTCGTGACCTCAAACAATGGGAGCACACATGTGATGTCAGGGTGCTTCCACCGAGAGCCACTAAACAGCCCGGACGTCCAAGGAAGATGCGGATCCGTGCCGAAGATCGTGGTCGACAGAGAAGGGTTGTAACGTGTTCAAATTGCAAAGGGAGGGGGCATAACCGTGGAGGGTGTCGCAATCCTCCGATAACCGGCTAGTGGACGTAACTGGAAGTCCTTCTGTGGTGTTTTTTGGGTTGACTAACTTGATGCTAATAGGACAGTGTGACCTTTTTGATTGATTTAGTACCTGCATATAGGTCAGTTGTAATTAACGTCAGTTCAAAGTAAGAACAACTGTCTAGAATTTTTTTGGGGAGTTGGTGCATGATGAAGCAGATCTGACTAAGAACGGTCGTGTGTTCAGGCTTTTTTTATTTTCATAACATTTGTTGATGCACATAGTCCTATTGTTAATGGAAATCTGTGTAAATCTCATTTGTAATGGTCGTCCTGTATAGTGAACAGAAGTCCAGAAATATAATAAAGTACTTTAATCTCGAATGAGTGAAATGGTTGTAATATTACTGTAATGGTTGTTGGAATGAGGAAAGAGCCAACATATGATGGCAGGTTGGAACTGTCAATGGGGGATACACCATATGAATCCATGTGTGATGACTGCTTATCCATAAATACCCATAAATTTCATGAATGAATATATAGTGAAACAAAAAGAAAACCCATAAATACCAGCATTAATTTGTGAATGAACACATGCAAAACACTGAAACATAAAGTGAACCGAAAGACTTTCATGTGTTGGAGTCAAAAGCACAGTATGAAACAGAAAGTTGCACGAAGACTTTTTAGCTTCACCATATTCAGAAATTGTCGATATGATAATGTAACTGAAACATAAACTTACAGACGTGATCAGTGTCGACCACTTTTCTTGTCGATATCGGCAACTTAACTGAAACATAAATTTACAGACGTTGTCGGTGTCGACCACTTTTCTTATCGATATCGACAACTTAACTGAAACATAAATTTACAGGAACTGTCAGTGTCGACCACTTTTCTTGTCGATATCGACAACTTAACTGAAACATAAATTTACAGACGTTGTCGGTGTCGACCACTTTTCTTATCGACATCGACAACTTAACTGAAACATAAATTTACAGGAACTGTCAGTGTCGACCATTTTTCTTGTCGATATCGGCAACTTAACTGAAACATAAAGTTACAGACGTTGTCGGTGTCGACCACTTTTCTTATCGATATCGACAACTTAACTGAAACATAAATTTACAGGGATTGTCAGTGTCGACCACTTTTCTTGTCGATATCGACCATAATATGAAGGGAAAAAAAAATTTGCTGTCAGTAGCAATTCTCCATTTGGAGATACAAAACATGTCAATGTAACCTGTGCATAACATTTGTTACTATACAGAAGTAATTACATTTGTTCCATACTACATCAATGAAACAAGTAATTACAAAATCCATTAAACACTTTAATCCAACAGAAACACCTTCCATCTAAAATAAACATTCCATACTACATCAATGAAACAAGTAATTACAAAATCCATTAAACACTTTACATCCATTAGAAATACCTTCCATCCAAAATAAACATTCCAGTCTACATCAATGAAACAAGACACAAGATCAGGTTTACATCCTTCTCAAAGTATGTACATTTCAAAATTAAAGGAGGTGGGAGATATGTCTGCATATCAATCAGGAAGCTCAGACGTCAATTCAGTCAGGCCCAACCTGTTGGCATTCAATTGCCAACTCCTTTTAAAGATCTCTACCACGATTTTGCTCCGAAAGTATGGGATATGAGATTGGCTGAATTTCAAGGGCATTCGGTGTACACAGTGAGCTGCAAAGGCCATTGCAAATACTCTACAATCATTGGAGTTTTCCTGATGAGGTATGTCTGTCCTCTCTAGCCATGACCACATAAATGGGTCATTCCAACCGAAGTGACTGGACCATGCATTCAACCATCCCATCTGGCAAATTTAAATCAAGTAATGATCATTCAAACATATCTTTCATGAATGAAAATACGAGAGAAACATAAACTTCTTGCGTATCCGAGATGAACAAATCAAAAAACATGAGTGTGCAATGGAGACGAATGACTTACAAATTTCTTAGCATGCTTCATTGATCGACGATCTTTATCAATGCTGTTAAAGAACTCCCATCTCTTCTCATCAACGTACCCTACCAGTAGTGTGAAATGAGACCTGTGGTAGACGATGAAAACCAACGTGCGTGATTCCTTCGCATCCCACACTCTGTGCCCTTGCTTCCAAATATGGCTTCCACTGCGGATTCACTTCCATCGCCCCACCAACTCTGCATGCAATATATACAATTTATCACTTCCAGATAAATTACAGTTTCTACAACACTACTTACAAAAATCACTCTTCATCATGTTACTTACAGAAACACTAGGGTCAGCAATATAACAGCTGTCACACTCGTCCCTCAGAATCTCGAAGTAATAGTATATGATGTTCGTGTCCATCCATGTTCCCTCGTCAAGGATCCTCTTCAAGTCATCCGCCTTTACCAATGTACAAATCTGCTCTAGCTCGTCTTTCCTACAATAGAGCATATGTTGATCTGACAAAACGGCAATCTTATAGTGATTTTGTACCGAATGTACATAACAATTCATACCTGGCCACATAATATTCCTTAAACCCGTTGAGAAAGAATTTGTCACATTCTGACAACACATAGTCATCTTGAACAAGTGAATGATCATAGTCTTCAAATTTCACTGGTATCTTGCGCATTCGTGGTAATCGTTTTATCCTCCACACCAATGAAACAAGTGTTGCCATAGGGGCTGGAACCATAGCAGTGGATGAACTAGAGACTGACAATGGCGAGGTGAACAACATCCTGCTTACTGGTGGGGTACAAATAAGCTGACGACATGGTGGGATACTACATCCTTGTCTAAGTTCAGGATCAGGTGGGGCATTAGATTCAGGATCAGGTGGTGCATTAGATCCTTCAACTGATACTTGGGGCAAATCTTTAAAACTTTCATGAACTTCAAAAGGTGACAGCGGAGGTCTAATGGATCCATCTATTTTCATTAATGGAGGTTAGCTAATATGCGCCGTGCCCTTTCTTGATGTTTTCTTTTTCTTCACATAATTCTTCACAGCAGGCCTCTTCTTGTGTGTGAAAGTGATAGTAAGTTGTTTATTCTCCCTATCTTCGTCTGATTGTGAGCTGCTACAACCATCAAATGAGAAGTCGACCCAACCTGTCCCAATTCCTGACTTAAATTTGTCCAATTTCTTCCCAATTGACTTGAACATCTTCTCCAGACGACTATCACCGTGCGAAGCCCGTTTGATCGATCGCTCTATCCGTTCCACCAAATTTAGAGCCTGACATAAATTTTAGAAATGAAAACTATTAGAATTTGTATAGAGAATTAGGAATTAACATCGATGTATTGTGAAACACAAAACTTCAATTAATGAGTAAAACAGGTTTTAGTTGTACATGTTTCTGTGGGATGGTGGGTTCATCTTGTTTTCCGAATCCCTCCGCATGTATAGCTTCTTGCTCAGCCACATCGGGATGCTCCGGTTCCTCTCCCCTACCAACAAACATGATTGTGTTCCCAATATACCACTCCATATACTCAGCTGGATGTGCGGCTGCATTACAAGACTCACCACGTAGCCCAAGTTGTTCTTTTGCTGCCCACAACCCTTTAATCTCCTCGTTCAATGTATTGTTGTAATCAACAACAGTAAAGTACGTCCTTTCGGGTCTCGGAAATGGCATTGTGAATGGTGGTGGGACAACTTGCTTGAATCCAAACTGTTTCATAACCCGCCATGTATTGTGACGCTCGACGATCCAGTAGAACACAAGGACGGTAGACGAACTGATAAGAGTGCGGTCAGCTTTTGAGAGCTTCAAGTAAAACTTCTTGTTGTATCCTTCATAAGGTTGCCAAATGAACTACAATTGAGGACATGAAACAAAGATTGAAACTTTGAATTAGCTGTGGACATAACATTTTAAAAAGGGGTGTCAAAAATCCACGTGTGTCGATAAATACCCCATCAGGTTTAAGATTGTTTAACTGCAATCGGACTTCCTTTACTTTAGAGAAATGTGGTGTAGCAGGCAGCCTCCTTATCCACGTTTTAAAAAGTGGGAACTGAATGTCCCCCTTCCAACTGTCCTTGGGTTTAGGACACTTTCCAATAGACATCCTAGTGTAAGCCCATAGCTGCACCACAGCATACAAGATATCAGGTTAGTTACAATAAACATAACCACCAAAATTAGAATAGTAATTAAAGCACTCACCTGTAATAGCTGTAGAGGCCCGGTTGGTGTCCTCAATTGGTGACCCTCTATTTCAGACTTTTGAGCATCCTTATCACCTCCATCAATCTTTTTCTCCGCATTCCATAGAGAGTCATTGGTCAACATCCTATAGAGATTGGCAAGACAGGCGGGCCCCCATGCATAAGGTCTAAACTCTTTGAAAAGTTCAAGTAGGTATGCCGGTCCACGGGCACCCGATGTCTGCGTGACAATTTGACCGGATACCAAGAAGAATAGATAAGCCCGTGTGGCACGGATCTCAAAATCCTTGTAGTCCTTGTCATCCTTCTTATTCACCAACTCCGTTGCCTTGAAGTTGTCCTCAAGCCACTTAAATTTCAAAGTTATGCCCGTGTAGTCAAGCTTCTTCCGTGGGGTAAGCCCAAGAACATCCTCACAAATTTTGACTCCAAACTTCCCAGGAAAAGTACGTCCAACAACCAATGGGCCATCTATTGGAAGTCCGTATATGTAAGCAACGTCTTCTAACGTGACAGTTGCTTCACCCGATGGAAAGTGGAATGAGTTTGTCTCCGGGCGCCAACGCTCAACTAGAGCAGTGATAAGTGCATGATCGATCTGAATGCGATCTATTTCTGCCAGATGGTGAAGGCCAGTCTTTCTCACATATTCTTTTTGTTGCTTTGTAAGAGTCCATGCTTGCTTATCAGGATTTGTTGGTATGCACCTCAGCCTCCCGAATTCCTATTGTTTACACAAAATAACATACTTTAGTGAATGATTAATGGAATGAATTGTCTTAAATAACACATTATATTAATGGAATGAATTAGTGAATGATTTAGTTAAGGGAATATACGTCTCCACGGCGGATTCCTTCGGATACATGCCAGCGTTGGTTGTATAGGAGAATATTCGGAACTTTCGGAGACTCAGGTGCATGTTCTTCATTCGTCTGCACATATAAAACCAATCATTATACATTAGTAATAAATATGACATTAAATAAAAGTCTTTCTTGTTTATCAAACTGTTATATCAAAACGTGCTTGCTGACCAAAGAAAAAGGAGTAATTGGGTTACCACTTTAACCATCAAGTAATTGGAAGCAAAGAGGAATAAATTGTCCAGTAGGTTATTTTATAGAGGCCTGATCCAAGTTGAGACAGACTTCTCTACCAATTTGCAAAAAATTAACTCTATTATGACAAACCAAAGTGAGAACGAAATTAACCAGCTTAATTAAGAATGAATACTTAGATGAAATCATTGTTTAATCTTACATAGTGTTGAATAATACATGCCATGTGTCACAGCCCTACATTGCCATCATTGAGTGTGCATAATGGCATTGCAAGGTAAAAGTTTAGGTATGGGGCTGAACCTGGCTAGCATCAACGCTGCCATGTATGTGCTCGTGAACCATGCCCATCTGTTCAAGCCCACTTACACTAAAAGCAAGGAGCAGTTGATCGGCCCATCTGCTCTATTTTTCCACCAACTGGACTACCACTAACGGCTAAGGAAGCTGGTCCAAGCCCCCCTCTCACCTGATGCCATTAGAGGCCTTGTTGTCGACAACGAATCCATAACCATTTCTACATTGGAGTAATGGATAGGCGGTCGAGTCATCAACACCTTCCATGAAATGAAGGAGGTTGATTTTGGTTAATCATTGAATGTCAGTAATACATAATACTATATGTTCTCTCAACTCAATAATCTAATTCTCCTCCTTCCTGGTTTTGCCTTTCATATAGGAACTCTTTCCCATTGATGGGTTTCTCACTTATTAATGAAACATGTTCATTTAAATTGCTTCAGTTTGAACTTGCGGTTCTCTGTTGATGCAGTTCTCTTGTGATGTGGGTACAGACAATAGCTGAATTTCCCTATACTGTATACTTGGCAAAGGCTCTTCAAAGTAAGGAATAGCAAGGGTTTAAAAATACAAAGCAACAAAACCTTCCATTGATTGAAAAGTTGAGAAATTCACAACAAATTCAAATAATCAAAATGGCATCAAACAAGAATAAAACTATATTTACATACTGTCAGCAACAACATAGAGCTCTATCAATTTCCAAAGGTGCCCGATCAACGAGAGTGAAAGAAACCCATAACCATCAAATCAATATATCTTGCATCAACAAAAAAAAAAAAAAGGGGGATTCCTGGAGCACCATTTCTACTCAAACCCCATCACAAAAGTCAAGAACATGCCCATATCTTCTACACGGCCAAAAAAAAAAAAAAAACCATTAGATGTGCAAGGACTCGTTTGGATGTGTGTGGAGGAGAAGAACAACTCAGACAATAAGCCAGACACATCAAAACGAACATAATAAAAACAATGGTTTGCTTTCGGAATCTAGGGCACAAAAAAAAAAAAAAGATAACTGAAACATAAAGGTTGGATATCTGCGGAGGAGAAGAAAAACTAAGACCACATTCCAGAGTAGAGCAATCAAAACGAACACACTCAAATGCAAGGTAACCAGTCAAAATCTAGGTCACAAAATAGAAAAAAAAAGGATGAATAGAAAGTAATGAACGCACCTCCATTTCAGTTTCGAAAAATGGCGCCAAGCAATACCAGGGACCACTTGGAAGGGGGGCCTCGACAGCGTGGAGAAGAAAGGGATAGGAGGGGACCACTGGGAGGGGGAGGAGAAACCGCGTGGAGGAGATGACGAAAGGGGAAAAAGGTGGGGGAGAAAAGTGGTCGATAGGAATGGGGAAAAAGAAGTGGTCGAAAGGGTTTTGTAAAGTGGTCGATATCGACCATACGTAAAAATGAAAAAATAAAAAACCAAAAGGCACCCGGAGAGCCTTACTCGTGTACACTTAAAATACGGTACTCCCGAAGTGGTATAGTGTACTATTGGGCTCTACTGGGTAATATCCTCTTAAATAAATAGATATCTTATTGTGCAGAGATTTAAAGGAGCCATTACCTATATAAAAAAAAAAAGAGCCATAAACTTACATATACCATGTTCACCACATTTCATGCATAATTACCTCCATTCATTTTGACTACTGCTAACATGCAGGATTGGATGTTATGAATGTGCAATTAAATAAGGATTCGATCGGATGTTAAAGCTATGTTCGGTCATTTTCTATGGTTTTAATGGTTCTATAATTTATAAAAGGGGCATTAGAAGAGAGGGGGCTTGCTTCATCTAAAGAGGCAGAGCGGAGAGGGGCATGAAAAAAGTCTTTAATATGTTTTATCGCTACTGATGAAAAAAACGCGGGGGGGGGGGGGGGGGGGGGGGCGGCGCATGAAAAAGTCCTTCAGTTTTGAGAAACACCAATGAGACTGGGCTTTGGGCCCAATCGTTTTGGACATCTCTAGATTCACATGAGGTTTTCTATTCCTTTAACTGGAATGCAATCGGTTTCAATTTTGTAGGTTTTCTTTATTTTTTCTTTTTGACGTTTTCTTATTTTTTATTCTTAATATATTTTCTTTCTTTATCAACAAAAGAAAAAAAAAAGCATGAATAGATGGAATCAAATGATTATATTAACATCAGATAATCACAATAGCCATTGACTGCAAGTTCTGCAGAATTATGAGTTCGGTCAACCCAAGACATGGTCTTAATGCAGCACATGCAAGCTATGGAACGGAAGCAGTGTGGGCATGCATGTAACATGTATCTTAGCAAAACATTTGGAAATATCTTGTTTCCTCTTGATGCATTTTAGAAATTCAGATATTCCAACCCCCTTTTATAGTTTTGTGGAATTTCTGAATTAATGCTCAAATACAAGGGTGCATTCAAGAATTCCACCTTACCTGGAAATTCAGAATTTCCTTAGACAAGAGTTCCATATGAATGCTAGAAGAAACAGGCCATGTACTAGGATTTACTTATTGTGTCTCAGACTCAAAACAACAGATGATTTATAATCAAGGGCGGACCGAAATGTAATGGCGTGGGCTTCAAACCTAAATTGAAGAAAGCTCGGAACTTTTAAGAACCTCCTATAGATTTAGAAAATTAATATACTTTTTTTTTTTTACATTTTCCCATTCTCCCATTAATTTTTTTTAAATAGAGGCCCCAAGGAAAATTTCTTGGGTCCACCCCATTTTATAATAGTGGAAGTGGGAGGATATCTGGGTAGCAAAAGGATACAAAACAATATGAGTACTACTTGTAATTTTGGTTTATCTACCTGTGATTTTTCTCAAGCATGGGAATGTGTTTTTGAAGATACATAACAATAAAATTACTTTGAGAATCTTCTTCTTCTTCTTCTTCAATTTTATTGCGAGTGGTTTTCCTCAATCTTCTTCTTCTTCATCCGCTTGTACTTGATCTATCCTTGCAGCAATTTAATTGTTTGAAGATTTCAGTTGTATTACAACTTGGCGTGATAATGGTTGTAGGGCCCACGTTGATAATGAGTGTGAAGGAGCCCACTTGGACTGACTTGACTACTTCCTTATCGATTAATACACCGAGGTTCTTAAACTCCAAGACCGAATCAACACTAGGAGAATCTCAGGCTAGTTTGACACTTTACTAATACAATACAAGTCAAGTAAAATCTTCATTTTTCAGATAGGATGTCACATCAAATGCACTTTATTTAAAACTCTCCCTATCTTTTTCATACAAAAAGTGAAAAAACAACTACCTTTATCCACTAAAATACAAAAAAAAAAAACCTTCACTTTTTCATACAAAAAGTAAAAAATATTTCATAACAAACAACTAAAAATAAAATACCATCATAACCTACTTATATATTATTCTTTCTTCAAAATCAACTTTACTTCACTTGACTTTATTAGCAGAGTTACTAAACTAGCCAGTAAGTAGTTTATTAAAAATCTGAAACAAAAAATATATAGTAAAGTCCTCAACTGTTGTTGAGGACAACGGGTTGGGAGACATCAATTCTTCAAGCGTATGAGAAATTATTAATGAGACTCGAACTTGCGACCAATTGATTCTGATATCATATTAAATTTCTTTTAGAGAAAGAAGAAGAAATCCATACTGGGCCAATCTATTGAAAAAATCACCCTCCATGTATATGGGATATTCTCAAATTTCACATCCATTTGAGTTTGTTCTTCCATTGGACAAATTGTATGATAAAGATACGTGATTACCACAATCTTAAAAATATATATTTATAATTATCATATTTTCATCAAATAATGAATCCAATGGTGGAACAAAGTCAGACTGATGTGAAATTTGATGATACAGTATTACTTGAAAGGCATTTATTTTGAATGATTTGAATTACAATAAGTGGGTCCCATCGTTGATTTCCACTCATTTAACTTAAGAGTTTATATCTAGGTAAACGCCTGCTATGAAGGAAAAAAAAAAAATTGACAATATCAACAGCAACTACAAAGGTCGCGATGATGATGATGCATGATGAAAAAAAGACATTATTACCTAATAAAAGGATAGGATGTTTTCATGACTATGATGATGATGAAAAAGACATTATCACCGAATAAAAAGACAAGATATTTTTCATTATTAGAAGTCTTTATTTTGGCCAATGAAAGTACATATCCAAGATAAGGAGAGGTCACCAATTGTAATCTTCAAATCATCAAATGTCATTGACAGGAAACTCTCCCACCTTACAACTAGCCAAGAAGTTGCCTAGCTTGTCCATATTCACGTACGAAGAACCCCCTTGTCTTGTAGCAATATTCGCCAGCTCCTTCCACTCCAAAGCCTTCTTCCTCATCTCCTTCCCCTTGTCTCCTTCCATCATCTCCCTCACAAGCCCCTCCACTTCGTCTCTCTTCACGTCATTATCAACCTCCACACCAATCCCCCACTCCGTGCAAGCATATCTACAGTTTGTCTGCTGTTCCGCAAAGAAAGGCCAACAGATCACCGGCACCCCACCACATATGCTCTCCAACATAGAATTCCACCCGCAATGCGTCAAGAACACCCCAATAGAGGGGTGTTTCAGCACCTGCTCTTGAGGGCACCAGCTCACAAGCAGACCCCTGTCTTTGGTCTGAGCCACGAACTCGGGCGTCAGCATCGCCGACTCTCCCACCACAAGGTCAGGTCTAACGATCCACAGGAAGGGATGGTTGCTGTTGGCAAGCCCCCAAGCGAACTCCTCCAACTGTTTGGCTGTCATCACTGTAATGCTTCCATAGTTGACGTACACAACAGAGTTGGGCTCTCTCTTGTCCAGCCACTCCAAACATGATGTGTCTTCCTTCCACAAATTCGATCCGATCGATTTCAATGGACCTTCTGGTATTTGATTGTTTAGAATCGATAACGGACCTATTGTGTAAATAGGAGGGGTTATCGATTTCATGGCATCTAGAACGTTGCATTCGAAATCATGGAAGGTGTTGAGGATGATAGCCACGGCTCTCGAAATTCTTTCTGTTTCTTTTAACATAAAGTTGAATATAATTTCATTTGGGTCTGTTATTCGAACGAAGGAGGTGACATCCCTCAAGCGCATACCCTTCATCCCAGGTATACAATCGATGGGTGTGTCGAGATATCCGTTTGTCAAGTAACTCTCATCTGCACATCATCAAACAAATCAATGAGAAATGGAAAACAAAAATTATAAAATCCTTTTTGTTTGCATTAAAATAAATAAGGTTATTTTATTTTTTTTAGGAAGCGGTTGAAGATGAAGATCAAACCTGAATTTCCATAAAAGGAGCATGGAATAATCTTTCCCATTATATGAAAATAGTGTCAAAGGAAGATGGGAGATAAATACCTTGCCTTTGGTCTTCATTTCTAACAACTAATTTTTTTTGGGATTTTGACACATTAGTCCTCCTTAAACTCATATATTTCAATTTCATGACCAAAATTCAGGTAATGTCACCAGCGTCGTTTGACTCTGGTCACAACATTCTTTTTAAACAATTTTATTTTGGTCCCATGATATCATGGGATAGTGTATGTTACAGAAATCTATAAATCACATGATATCATGACTTTTATGCAACATTTTAAGACAATTTCTTTGTAAATGATAAAACTTGAGAAATGGTGATAAAATATGTATTTACTTTCCACACGATGTCAGTGCTCGTGTTCTATAAAAAATAATTTGTTTACTATTTGCAAAAGATTATGATACAAAAATTGATAGATCCCATGATATCATGGGATATGGTGCAAAAAAGTTCAAAGAAATAATGTGAACCAGAGTCAAACGACTCTGGTGACATTATCTAAATTTTGATAATGAAATTGGAAAACCAGAGTTTAACGTGAACCAGTATGTAAAAACCCCAATTTTTTTCTCACATGTATTGAATTCTTATGATTTTGGCCAGATTTGACATATTAATCCCCCTTAAATCCGTTCTCCCAATTTCATGACTAAGAATCTATTAATGCCACCAAAGTCGTTTAACTCAGGTCCACTTTTTTTTTTCTTTTCTGCCTTGGATCCCATGATATCATGGGATCCGAATGTAAAAAGTTGAAAACTAAAGAAAAAATGGGGATCTAGGGCAGAAAAGTAGAGAAAAAATGTGGACCAGTTTTCGGTCATATATTGGGGATGCAGGGTTTTAGGGGGATTAATATGTCTAATCCCGAGTATGGATCACCTATCCTTGTTGTTATAGCTTCATCGCAAGTGGACCAATAATAGTCCGCCACATCATTCAAAAATTTAGGCGATTTTCTTTCATCTGATTAAAACTTTTTTAAACTTCAACAAAATCACTTAAGTTTTTGAATGACTTGTGGACTGTTATTGGTCCACTCACGATGGAGATGCGTTTGGATAACATTTGTTAGAATGCAAAAGGATGTCAGGACTCAAGAAAAGAAGGCAGAGTGCAGACGTCATGACAGTTGTGAAAAACAGTCCCAAAGGCAGAATCATGCCTCGCTATAGCGAGGATGATCCCCGCTATAGCGAGGGTGACGCTGGAAGCCCAGTTGATTCCGGACTCTTATGAAGTTTGAGATGGACTTCTTTTCTAAGTGGATAATTACAAGGAGTCTTAAGCACGAATTAGGGGCTATATATTGGGTGTTTCTCACAACCCAAAGGTAAGAGAAAGACAAGATCATCTCTCAAGTTCTGAATTAGTGATCTGATTGAGAGAAATTTTCTCTAGAAATTTTTGAAGAGTTGTGCTGCCAAGTACTCTAGAGACCAAGTTTCTTCTGCACCCCTTGTAGAAGATCATCTTCTTGCGTAAAAAATTTTAGGAGTCAAGCGCTGGATCTGTTGCAATCAACGGTGTGATGTCGTTGAAGCGTGATGCGACACAAGGTAACTTCAGTCTTTAGATAGGAGATATTTAGGGAAGAAATCTGAGTTTCTTGTAATTGCGAGATTCATAGTGTTTGATTAGATCCAGTACGGATCGGTGGTTTTTTACCCGGTTTGGGTTTTCCACCTTAAATTTGGTGTCCTTGTGGTGTGTGCTTGTGATTTTATTTCCGCTACGTAGTTTATTATTTTTTGCACACTAGTGGGTTGATTTATTGAGTGGACCAATCTAGAGATCTCGAATCCTAAACCCTCAATTGGTATCAGAGCGGGTTACACTAATTTACTGTGTTTGATCTAAAGAGATTTCTAAAATGGTGTTCAATCGGGAAGGGACATCAACTTCTAAACCCTCTTTGCTAGATAGTTCTAATTATGCATATTGGAAGCAAATGATGATTGGGTTTCTTAAGTCCATTGATGATGATGTTTGGGATATTGTTGAGGAGGGCTACTCCAGACCAACGATTATGGTTAGTGGACAAACTGTTTCTAAACCTAAAGCTGAATGGACTAAGGATGAGAAGCATGCCTCCAATTGTAATAACAAGGCAGTGAATAGTATATACAATGGAGTGTCTGCTGAAGAGTTCCGTAGGATTTCCACTTGCAAAACTGCAAAAGAAGCGTGGGAAGTCTTACAGACAGTATATGAGGGTACAGACGCGGTGAAACAATCTATATTGCAAAGGCTGACTAAAGAATTTGAAACCATCGTGATGGAAGAAGATGAGACTTTTGATCAATTTTATGCAAAGCTGAATGATATTGTCAATTCTGTTTTCAATCTGGGTGAGGAAATTCAAGAAAACAAGATTGTCAAGAAAATCTTGCGGTCTCTACCTTCGAGGTTCGATTCTAAAGTTGATGCTACTGAAGAAAACAAGAATCTTGATACCCTCAAGGTAAACCAGTTTGTTGGAAATCTTCAAATCTTTGAAGCAAACCGTTTGGATAAAGGAAAATCAAACGAGAAAGGTATTGCTTTGAAAGCCATTTTAGAATCAAGAAAGAAGCCTGAAAAGAAAATTGCATCTGATTCTGAATCTGAGGCTGAAGATGATTTGGCTGAAATGTTCAATTGCTTCAAGGAGTACATGAAGTCAAAACAAGTCAAGTGGAAAGGCTCTAAATTTGCGAAAAAGAATTCTGCAAAAGGAACTAAGTGTTTTGAGTGCCATGCCTATGGTCACTATGCTAGTGAGTGTGCCAACAAGAAAAAGGGTGCAATGAAAAAGGCTCTCAACACAACTTGGGAGGAACAGTCATCAGAAGAAGAACAAGATCTTTCAATTGAAACTTCTGAAACTGTGAATGGCAAGTTTGTGGCTTTCGTAACTAATTCTCTATCTAATAATGATACTGATGAAGATCATGCTGATGAGATGTCAGATCAAGAGAAAGATTATGAACCGTTATATCATAAAATATATGCTGATTGTGTCAAGATATCCAAGTATTGCTACAAGATCTCTATCAAGCTTCAGGCTGCTCAAGAAGAAAATTCTGCATTGAAAATTGAATTAGAGCAAGCACTTGAAAAGGTTATTCTTTTGGAAAGTCAGAAGATCTGCAAGGATGAAAATTTGACCACTAATAGTCAAAAAATTGAAAAGGCTGAACAAGAGATTGAGAATATGAAGACGGAGTTGCAGACTGTTAAATCTGAAAAAGGAAATTTGCAAGGAAGACTGAAGATCACTTTGTCTGAGCTAGGAGTGAAAAAAGCTTCACTAAACAAGATGAACACTGGTTCGAAGACTCTTACAAATATCTTGTGTAGTCAGAAGTCTCAGTTTGACAGAAGAGGTCTCGATTATGATCATGGTGCATCCACTTGGAAAGCTAAAGGTAAAATAATTTTTGTTTCTAGTATTGCACATGCTACTCCAAATACTGCACTTTCAAAAAATATGTCGAGTAGTATCAAGAAGAAGAATGTGTCACGCGCTGCACGCACATCCACTTGTCACCATTATGGAAAGAAAGGACACATTCGTCCCCATTGCAAGAAACTGCAAAGTCTACCTAAGACCAAGCAATGGCGGAAGAATTTTTCTCCACCCAAGACAACTCCAATTTGAGTTAGAAAATCTGATTTACCTAAGGAGTTTGCTCACACTGTTCTGAAAGTTCAAACTGCAAAAGTGTGGGAGGCTAATCATAAAACGCCCTGATCAAGGAGGTCAAGTCCCCATCCCCAGTGCTGATACGAAGATCATATTGAGGGGGAGTCAAAATCGAGGGGGAGCTACTGCATCCAGATTGACGGAAGCTGCATAATTATTTTTGTTCGTCAATTATGAACAAATTTAAGGGGAGAAGAATGAAGCCCAGAGGAGTTCTACAAGCTAAGGCAATTCAAGATCTACAGTGTTGATTTTGTTTAAAAATTCAATGTATTTTGGGTTCTTATTTTGGGTAGATCTTTTTGTATTATTCTAGGAGGATTTGTCCAAGAATTGCCAAAATGGGGAGATTGTTAAAATGCAAAAGGATGTCAGGACTCAAGAAAAGAAGGCAGAGTGCAGACTTCATGACAGTTGTGAAAAACAATCCCAAAGGCAGAATCATGCCTCGCTATAGCGAGGATGGGTGACGCTGGAAGCCCAGTTGATTCCGGACTCTTATGAAAAGTTTGAGATGGACTTCTTTTCTAAGTGGATAATTACAAGAAGTCTTAAGCACGAATTAGGGGCTATATATTGGGTGTTTCTCACAACCCAAAGGTAAGATAAAGACAAGATCATCTCTCAAGTTCTGAATTAGTGATCTGATTGAGAGAAATTTTCTCTAGAGATTTTTGAAGAGTTGTGCTGCCAAGTACTCTAGAGACCAAGTTTCTTCTGCATCCCTTGTAGAAGATCATCTTCTTGCATAGAAGATTTGAGGAGTCAAGCGCTGGATCTGTTGCAATTAACGGTGTGATGTCGTTGAAGCGTGATGCGACACAAGGTAACTTCAGTCTTTAGATAGGGGATATCTAGGGAAGAAATATGAGTTTCTTGTAATTGCGAGATTCATAGTGTTTGATTAGATCCAGTACGGATCGGTGGTTTTTTACCCGGTTTGGATTTTCCACCTTAAATTTGGTGTCCTTGTGGTGTGTGCTTATGATTTTATTTCCGTTGCGTATTTTATTATTTTTTGCACACTGGTAGGTTGATTTATTGAGTGGACCAATCTAGAGATCTCAAACCCTAAACCTTCAACATCCTTTTTCGATTAGGTATGGCTTCGACCATTCATGGAGCCGGGCAATTAGTTAACCATAGACATATTTTAGTTAATGGTCGTGTAGTAGATATCCCAAGTTATAGCTGCAAACCCCGAGATATTATTACTGCAAGGAATGAACAAAGATCCAGATCTCTGATTCAAAATTATCTTGATTCATCGCCCCGCGAGGATTTGGCAAAACATTTGACTTTTGACTCATCCCAAAATAAAGGATTAGTAAATCAAATAATAGATATTAAATGGATCGGTTTGAAAATCAATGAGTTTCTAGTCGTAGAATATTATTCCCGTCAGACTTGAACCTAACTAAAATAACAAAGCTTCGGACCATTTCTCCCCCCACCCACCCACTCTCAAGTGTAACAACTAAGATAGGTGATATGCTTTCGTCAAATCCCCTATGTTTTTTTTAATGCAAACAGACAAAAAAAGTAAAAAAAAAGAAAAACATCTGGTCTTGTGTTTTGCAGTAAGTATTACTAACCTTTGAGTGGTATGAGGCCTCTGTCAATGAACTGGGGATAATGGAGGTAGCACATGACTCCGCAAGCACTTGGCATCCAGAAAAGAACCTCAGGAATGTGAAACTCTTCTGCGGCATCTAGTGTGAAGCTCATGAGCCCATCAGAGATAATACAGGTGACTTGGGGTGTGTTTGGAGTGGTGTTGAGCTTTGCAAGAAGATTGAGAAATGGAGCCAAGCAGTTTTTGGATGTAGAATCACAAAGCGCAGGGATGTCCTGCGTTGCGTCTCGATCTGAGGGAGGGAGGCCATCTGGTATGGTTTCGAATCTAAAATCGTCTAGGCCTTTGAGAGAGTCTGGGCCCCTAGATCTCAACAGACGCTGGTGGTTGAACTCTGTGTTTACAAAGGTGATGCAAAATCCTCTAAAATGATGCAGAAGCTTTGCTAGTTTGAGCATCGGGGTGACATGACCTTGTGCTGGATATGGAATGCACACGGCATGAGGCCTCTCCATCATCTCGGAAACTATCTCTTTCGTTGGTTTGCCTTGGGGGAGGGCTAGGAGGATTTGGCTTTATAGAGTGTGGAAGACTAGGCTGGGGAGGATTTGGCTTAATTTATAGAGTGTAGAAGAATAGGCTGGGCCCCTGCTTTGTTTGTATAAGGCATATGGGTCCTCTCATTTTGTTTGGGGAATTTCAAGCCACAGGAGAATTGGCACTTTATCCTCTTACACGATAATTCTCACAATTCTTGCAAACAAATTGACAGTTTGAAATGTTAATGTCATGTGCACAGTGAACTTAACTTATCCATAAAAAATAAAAAAAATGATGGTGGAGATTGAGTCTAGATCCCCTATCGCAGCATAACAGGGGAACCATTAAACACATGCTAGAATCTCCATCATGGGTCCCACGAAGAGACATTCCAAACTATTCAGGATAAATCCCATCTCCTTGGGTGGCATTTCTTAAGATGTCACTGTAATGGGAGTGGATCCAATGATACTATTGAACACATGATTGAAAATGTGAAGGTGCAAATGTGACATTAATTGCTGCTACAGATCGATGGGGCATTAATCACGTTTCAACGATTTGCTTATTCAGATGGTGGGAGCCCCTCCTATTGAACCGCTTGGAGGGGTGGGATTCATTTCGAAAGGTCTAAATTATCTCTTTATTGGCCCCAGAATCGAGAAGCCCACATGTGTTATATAGTTCCCATGTAATAACTGTGAAGGGATCCTAACTCATCATGATCATGACTCATGAGATGTTCATGTTCTAGTTGGGATGTCATGCAATATGAAGAACAATTTAAGAACTCGTTTGTTTGATTAAAATGAGCTCCTCTAAATTCTCATAAATGTATTTTTAGAACTGGATAAACTTGAGAATTAAATGGTGAATATCTAGAAAAGGCCATCAAATAATATTTCTTCTCATGAAATATGAAAATCTAGGTATAATCTTGTAAATCAAGTCTTAGAAAAATCAAGTTCCCTGTGGTGATATTAGGAATAGCTTGTTAGAGATATTAAGATTAATATTAGTTTGTTAAAGACATATTTAGGATGGAATTATTAGTTTGAGTTTTAAATTGTTCTCCAGTGACTATTCTCTTCTCTTCTCTCATGATATAATTTACGAAGTTTGCATTAATAAAAAGCTACAGTAAAACTTCACTAAAAACCTAGCATTTTCGACTTTGCACATGGTATCAGGGCTATTGCCTGGTCCTGTAATCTCATCATCAATTTTTTTGCTTTGAATAAAGTTCATTGATTGCTTCTTGAAGAATCAAGGTAGGTTTGATTTAGTAGGTCCACCGGCAATGATAAACTATATAAGAGTAAGTTACGACGCTAATGAACTGTACAAAATTACAAATGATGATCATCAGCAAAAATAAAAAAATGTCAACGTACAGTATAATATCAAGGTTGGTATTTTTTTTTTAAATTTTTCCTGATGGCACTTTCCATTTTATGAAAATACCATGCAATTGATGGAAGATGTTATGGATATTAGATTATTAGGATGAGCTTGATAGAGATATTAGGTCTAGAACTTGCTTGCTAGAGATATAAGGAATATAATTACTAGATTGGATTAATTTGAGCCATTCTCTTATAATTCTACTAGAAGTTTGTGCTAGTAAAAAGCTACAGTAAAACTTCACAAAAAGTAAGGATATTCCCGTACAATTGTCCTTAAATTTGACACTTGCTCTAGAACATGTGAAGTTTAAATATTTTTAGAATTTTTGTTCGTACAAAAATGGTGCCATATTGCACGATCCTAGGATATCACACAGATTGATACTTGTGGACTGCTCTACATGTGTTATTGCACTGCCCTAGTTAGAATATCACACGGTCCAATGTGTGTGATATCGCATGACCCTACGATATCGCACGAACAGTTCGTGTGGAAACTATTTAAACTTCGACAGTTCATGGGCGAATGCCAGATCTAAAAACCTTTGTACAGGCAATATTCGAAAAAAAAAAAAAACCTTTGTACAGGCAATATTCGAAAAAAAAAATACTGCCTGTGACTGTTCCACCAACCTCTCTACTCCACATCTTTTATCTGTCACTTTTTGAGTGATTCTTTGTTGAAATCCATTTTACTATAAATATTTATTAGAAATTTAATTTTATGCAAACAAATGAGCCTAAAATGGGACTTTTAACAAAGATAGTGGGGCCTATGGGCCTATCAGATGAAAACAGAGGCTGTTGTTTCCAAAAAAAGATTCAAGTTCATGGTTCTAGCAAGGCTATGGACATGTAAAACTTCTATTCTGAATGTCCATTTAATAGTTTTTAATGAGATATATGTATTCCTCAAATTAGCTGGCTTTTTGGATGACAACAGTGTCACTTTTGCCAAATTTTTTTTACATTGGAGATTCCTTTCGAAAGAGAAGCACAAGTATTAGCATACCTCTTACAATATTCTCTGATCTCATTGTGCTGGCAGTTGGAATCCGCGCAATTGAATTTTCAATGCTTGATGCATATGATTTAACCAAACAACTATTTTGAAATTTAGATTGAGCATGTTTTTATGGATTGCACGCCCATACAGAGGAACCAAACTACCACATGAAAACTTTTCTCAAACTCCGAGAGGTATGAGCACATGAATGGCAGAAGGCCCACAATTAAATAGTTCAAAAAATCACAGCTGTTACCTAACTTTTGGGGTGCTGAACCTTTTTACCATGCCGAGAACGGCTCCCTACAGGGGTGGTAAGAAGTGATAGTTCTCTCCTGAGTGTGCACAAATCGAGCCTGGGTACGCTATGTGTGTGGGCTCCTATCCTACTTGGGTGGGCTTTATTTCTGCGTACGTGTGTGCGGGCTTTTTTTCCCTATGTGTGCGGGCTCTCTCTTGAGTTCCAACACCCTTAATTAGCTGGGGTAAAAAAAAAAAAAAGACTTTACTAGGCCACATTCATTACGGAGAGTTGTTTCACACGCCCAAGTGATTGAATTGTATATGCCTAAAATCTTTTTTTTTAGATTTTTATGAAAAAATAAGTTTAAATCATAATAAACGATTTTATGAAGAAAAAACATAAAATGACGAGATTATTGTTCGTACATATTTTTGGATAAAACTACCCTAGTTGACGATATCATCATTCCAGTCGACAATAACATCAACCTCTTGCAACTTTTTTTTTTTTTGGACTTTTCTTCTTATTTGATTGTTTTTATACCTAATTGTCTTAGGTTTAGAGGGGAGGATGCTGAAATTTAGCGGAAGATGAATATTCATATCAAACAAATGAAGAAAAATCAAAAGGAGGTGATAAATGCATCAAGGAAGAAGAGTTTGATAAGTATTTCACAAATCACATAATGAAGTGTGTTAAGATCTGTCCACTGTCAAATCCATTCTTAAAGATGGTTTAAATCTTTCAAATTAACAAAATAAAAAACACTCGTGGGATCTAAAACTCCACACAAATAAAATAATATCTAGGAGAAAACTTCACATTTACTAATCAAAGATTACCCAACAAGACTCCCTACATGTTGCTGATAAACATCAAATCTTAAGAAAATTTTTCCAAACAAATGGCTTTAAATTCTAAATGTCCACAAAAGCATACCCAAATTCATCCCCTCATGCCTCACTCAAAGCCACCGCCAAATTGAGAGAAAATTCTCATTTCAGCATTTCACCAAACACATTGCACTCCAAACACGAACTCTCAAAACTCTTGTGAAGGGGGGCAATAAATGTGTAGAAACTAAGCAAGAGACCTACACACCTAATGACGATTGCCGAGACTACTTAAAAAAGACCACTTAAACATAAAATATAATGATTTTCATAACCTTTCCATCCTTAGGTAGAAGAAGACGGATCAAAACATCGTTTTTAAAATGAAAGTTGATGATATCATCAACCAATTGACGACATCGACAACTAGGGTGGTCTCGTCCATACAAATGTACGAACAATTATCTCATCATTTTATAATTTTTCTTTGTAAAACCATTTAATTAAGGCTTAAGTTTAATTTTTCCGGGCCCCATTCAATTACACAGATTCGTTACAGAGAGTTATTTTCACTGGAGCCATTATGCCTGATATCAACTTTTACTGTCATTTGGCGGGCATGATATTTAGCTGTCGTGCGATGTAATTGGATTTGTAAGAATTTTAGCTATCTCTCCCAATGAAGAGGTTAAAATTGAGGGCATGATTTGTAAAAATGCCCTTTAGGCCCAAGCCAAATCATGCCTAATGCCCGACAATTAGGCATGATTTGCAAAAATGCCCTTTAGGCCCAAGATATTTATAGGAAAAATTAGCGAAAGGTCCCTATAAATAAATATATCCAGCCTCCAGGCCAAGGAAAAACTTTTTAAGGCCTATGGTCCATGCAGCTGGACGTATTGAGGCGAGAGGTCCCTGGATACATTTTTTATGAGTGATCTACCCTTTCAAACGTTTTAGACATTAAATTTTGAAATTTCAATTTTCAAAATTTGTATTATCCCTCTTCTTTTAGAGTGGCGTTTTCCGGATCGAGCATCATCAAATTGCTGCACATTGTCTTCGTTGCAGAAAAAGAGATATCAATTCTGATCTCAGTAGGCCACACTGATCAAGGATTTCCATTCTAGGGAGATCTTGAAGAAGCAGATAGCAGAGATCGGCTTTGATCTTAGGGTTTGCGCACGATCCACGATCAAGATTGGGTTTAATCCCGGAGAAGAGATCATTTGGATCTCTTGATTTCCACATGATCAAACGGTGAAGATCGTCACATCACTGTTCTCGGTTTGGACTCGGACTCGCCGCACTATTGCAGACCAGGTTCTGTTACAGAACCAAATAGGGGAGAAGAAGGGGATTCGCTCAGTTTGTTCTTTAGGTTCTGGTTCGCCGGAACCGGAGAAGAAGGAAGTCGCACCAGTCGTCGTCGGCTCGCCATCTCCGAAGAACGCAGATCTCACCGAACAACAATTTGGATTTTGTGATTTGCTGAAACCGCCGTAACCGTCACGCGTCTATCCCATCGTTGCACGATCGCAGCCGTCGCCGGAGACTGTCGTCCTCATCGTCGTTCCAGTCCGGCCGCCCGCTCATCGTCGTCGCGGAAGACAACCGCAGATGAGACTGGGCGCTGCGTTCTCTGTTCCTTGTAGTAGAGAACAGAAATCGAAGGGAAGAAGACGAAGTTCTGGGCCAAGTCAAGTCCAGACATGGGTTAGTTTGGGTCAGGTCCGACCTGCCCGCCAAATAGCAGAGAAGAACACAATTCTGTTTGGGGAAAAAGACCAATTTTTTTTGGGTCAATTTCATATCCAGGTTGGCCACATCGCTGGAGACGCCTCGTTTGGACCCCACATCGACGGGGAGGGGGGTTGTTGTTCAAATTTATCCTAATTTTTGTCAAATTTGTTTGAGTGTTTTTCAAATTTATCTATTTTATGTCATATTTATTTTGTGTTTTTGGTAAATTTATCTGAGTTTTTTTCAAAATTTATATGAGTTTTTTGGCAAATTTATTTACGTTTTTTGAAATCTATATGCATTTTTTAAATTTATTTGCGTCTTTTGAAATTTCTTTGTATCTTTTCAAATTTATTGCGTTTTTTAAATTTATTTTATTTTTTAAAATTTATTTTCGATATTTGAAATTTATTTGCATTTTTTGAAATTTTGAGATTTATTTGAGTCTTTTGAAATTTATTTATACTTTTTGAAATTTATTTGGGTATTTTGAAACTTATTTGCATCTTTTTAAATTTATTTGCGTTATTTGATTATATATTGATCTTTTTTAACTTATTGCATTTTTTGAATTTATTTCATTTTTTAAAATTTATTTTCGTTATCTTGATATTTATATGTGTGTTTTAGAATTTATTTAAAAATCTGGGGATTCCATTAATCGTGGGCAATTAAATGTTAGTTGGCCATTATTAATGAGATATCTCACTAATCGTAGGATATGATTTTGAAGAAAGGATAAATTAGATATTTTATGAAAAAAAATTATGGATCTAAGGCAATAAAGTGAAATGTTCAGGGACCTGTCGCTGAATGCCCCTTTATATTTTCACAATGCCACACACACATTGTCAAAATCCTAGTTCCACCCCTGCTTTCCACCCTTCTCTTTTCACTTGTCCTACCTCTTCAATGGTTATTTTGTTTGCACCTTTTTAGATACGTAAATGTGACATGCATTTTTTTTTCTTGTGAAGATGGTGTATAAAATAAGGTAATTTTTATATGAAAACTCATACTTAAAAAAGTATGAAGGAAGTACTTATACACCTCCTTCATTAAGATGATTTCTTGTGAAGATGCTTGATGACAGGTTGTGCTTTTAACCACCTTTTATTTTCTGTGACTTCGGTGGGGACAAGAATTTTAATGGGAATTTTTTTTTTTTTAACGGATAACGAAAGTCATATTAAAATAATGAAAAGATCAAAACAAAGAAACCAAAAGAATGAGTCAAAAATACATACAAAGAATCAACACTAAAAGAATCAAATACCAATAAAGGGACCATCCCTATTCAGTACTCCTTGTTTAGTTGTTTAGCTAGCAAATCCGCGGTAGCATTAGCCGACTGGACAACATGCTTGAAGACCACCTGCATCGAAGAAGATAAAAATCTAATCTCATTGAGAATATAAAAAAATTTCCAATGAGCACTACCTTTCTGTGAAATCCAAGAAACCACATTAGATGAATCACTTTCCACAATCAATTTATCACCAAGCATTCCGGATTAAATTCTCAAAGCCTCTAGAATGGCAAGTACCTCCGCTTTGTTAGAATCTTTAATTCCAATCGGCTTGGAGAAAGAAATCAAGACTTCACCTTTGAAATTGTGAAGCACTTCTCCAATACCAGTCGAACACTGCTTGCCTCTAGATGCCCCATCTATATTAAACTTGAGGATCCCTTCCAAAGGTGGGCACCATCTAGCAAGACTGATGGATCGAGAAGCCTCCCAATTAACAAGAATGTTGTCAATGTTAATAAATTTGAATTCCTTACTGTCTATAACCCATTTTCTGATTTTTATCAAAAACACTCCCCCGAGGATATCTAGCACAGAAGAAATCGAACCACGAAAAATCCTCTTATTCCTTTCCTTTGAAATGGACCAAAGAATAGCAAACGGAATGAGTCTCCAAAGCAATAACCCACACCCCCTAAAAGGAGCCAAATACCAAGCATAACAAAGATCACCCATAATGGGGGCTTTTTAAGTTCTTTATTGACTCATTAAACTTCAAACTGTTAAGTTTCATATCTTAGAAAGTTCGAGGAGCATTATTACTAAACAAGTTTATGCATATGGTTGTACGTTAATCTATTGGGCTTATCTTTTGAAATCTAATAAGTCAAAATAAAAACTTTCATTTCAGTCTAATTCTTGTCCACCATGGGACTGATACGTTATCTAAGGAAGAAAAATAAAAGAAATCAAATAATATGTTTTGTATGTCATTAGTCTTAGAATGTGAATAATCTAATTAGAAGCAGAATAATTATTTTAAGAGGATTGGAACTCAAAAGTAGGCCACATTGATGGATCTGCAGTAAGAGGGCTGAGATAATTCTAATGGCTCGTTGCAAGAGATTTGGATTCTAACTTTCTAAGCTGCCTGCACTTAATAGGTGAGTGTGGGCATGTTTGTTCACTGGAATTAGAGATATCAAATGGGCCAGGCCGGCCCGTTTCGGCATGGCACGGGCAGTGCTGGGCCGAGGGAACGGGCACAACCCGCCTGGCACGCCAAAAAAAATGGCTATTTTTTAAAAAATTATCCATTTTACACCCCTTAACAACCATAAAACAGTCAAATAAGGGGTATTTTGTGTCCTTATCAATTTTACAAAGTCTATAAATACTCTAACCCTCCCATTCTTCTCAGTGGAGTATATTGAGTTTGACCGAACTACTTAAATATCTTTGTTATTTTACGTGCTTGTGTTCTAATTTTTAATTTTAATACCGAAAAGGAGAAATAAATTAATCGGAAAAAAAATTAAAGAGGCACGCCGAGCACGCCTGGCACGAAGGCATGGCACGGCCCAGCCCGTGCGGGCGAGCCGTGCTGGGCCAAGATAAATCCCTAAAAGGTCCGTGCCTGGCCTGTTTTGGCCGAGATTTGCGGCCCGGCCTGTTTGACATCTCTAACTAGAATTTATGGAATTCCTACATAGAGAATTTTGAGATTCTCAGACATGGTGGAATTTCTGAATGCTCTCTTATACTTGAGCATCAAGAAATTCCACCAAAAAATAAAGGAGCTGGAATTCCTGAATTCCAAAGGTCATTTGAGAACTTTCAGGTTGTGGAGTTTTGAATTACTTGTAAGGAAATATTGCATTTGCAAAATACCAAGGAACAAAATGTCATATCATGTTCAAAAAAATCCTAATATGATAAATTCCTATCAGAAATTATAGTAAAAGTAGCCATCTGAATAAATTCATCAGGTGAGCCCTGCATTTAAAATCAGACTGCTCAAAATTAATTTCTCCCCCTTCGAGATACATCCATTAAAAGTCCATTAAAATTGTAAAGAGTACAAAATAAATGTCCCCCCATCTTACCCCCCACGTCTTTAAATCTTACTCTAATAATTGATTATATTTGAGTTAGGTTATTCACGTTCTTTTAAAAAATAATTCAAAAGTTATTCTCTTTCTTTCGCTAATAAAAATAAAAATGCTGCTTCTCATATCCCAAAAATGACAAAAAGGTGACAAGGTGAATTTTGAAATTTATATTTTTTGGATGTTACCCATTCTCTTTTCTTATTTTTTACTTTGCATGTGAATTAGTCGGACACGCCATTAAAGTCCGGGCTTCTGTCATTCTACTTACGTGAACTTTTTTTTAGTTTCTGGCGACCTTGGGTGGGTGAAAATTTTATTTTATAGAGAATTTTACCTTAAAAGGGACCTTAGAGGGCCACTGAGCATAAAATGGGCCAATAGTAAATCTGGCACGGAAGTGGTTAAGTGACGACGTCGTCGCTACATTGAACCCCAATATACAGCGCGCGAAACCCCACTTCCCCACTTTCCCCTTCTTCCTCCCATCCCTATCTCCATTTCCCCTGGCGATTTCAGTTCCTCCTTCTGCAAAAGAGCAAGCAGGTGGTCCCAAAGGTCGTTTTCCATGTTTGGATTGTAGCATCAAGATTCCAGCATCTTTATTAGGAAAACCCACCGAAACCCCACTTCCCCATTTTTCCCTTCATCCTCCCATCACTTTTGCACTTTCCCCTGGGAGTTTTCTTTTCTCCTTCCTCAAAAGGTAGAGCAAGTGGTCCCAAAGGTCGTTTTCCGACCTATTGGATTGTAGCATCAAGCTTCCAGTATCTTTTTCAGGCTATGGTATTCTTCTTGTCTCTTTTTTTTTCTGTATTACATAATGATGATTTACTGTGGTTTCTTCATCTTCTTTCCATTTACTTGACATCCTAAAATGGTTAATATTCATGCACTGTACATGATTTTTGCATTGAATCGACCCACGACTTAGTCCTTCCATTTTCCCCATTCTCGACTGGGTTGTCAATCCTATTGGACATGCAGAGACTTCATGTTTAGACTACTTCATTGCTACTGAAATAGGGAGACATCAACCATAATGCCCATCATTTTGAATTTGATTATAGTGTGATGATATTGTACAAGATAATAATTGAGTTTTACTAAACAAAAATTTGGGTGTGCAAAGAGGAAAATAAATTAACAGTTACCAAAATCATATAAGTAGAGACTTTTCTAAATTTATAAGTTAATCAAAATTATATAGTAGTGGCGGAATCCGGATCCAGCTAGAGCCCTATTCTCATTGACAATTCATCACTTTTTTTTTTATTGGATCATCACAATTCTGATACACACACTAAAATATAGAGACTTGTAGTGGTGGGAAAAAACCCATAGACTTTGGACCATTCGCAATAATAAGTATGATTTGACCCATTGACAACATAGACTTCCTAATGACAATAGGATGGAATTAAGCTACACATGTGGCCATTGCATAAAAATGGACCCATTATACCATTATAATTATTATTGTTCTTCTTATTCATCATGTTTCCATTGTAATGGCTTCATCATTAATCATTTTAGTAATACAAGTGTTGTAAATAAATTTATTCATATAAGAGTATTTGAACTAACTTCAATACCTATTCATTTGCAATGAATTAAAGCCACAAACAATTGTATAGAGGAAGCGGTGGGAAAGGTTGCATTCTGTTTTTCCAACCATTAAATTTAAATAAATATTGCTATGATTCTAATTCATACATACAGGCCTAGATAAACGTTGCTATGATTTATTTTCCAAGTGAATATAAGGAGTCTGTACCCATCAAAATAAGTAGTCTCATATTTGGAATTCTCCAGATCATCAAGAAAAATTGCCCCCCAGATGTTTGCAACCAAACATGACTTAAATTTCAAAGACTGATATAAGGGAAAGAAGAACTTGAGGACTAAAGGTCTATGTGATCTTACCCTATGCAGTTAACTAGTTTTAATTTCCTTATTAGTTAGCTTTACTTCTCGCTCTAGTTATGTTTACATCTCCCTCTCTCGATCTATTTATTTTTTGCAGATGGCTGGAACTGAGGGAATAAGAAATAGGCTTCTATATGATCAGGCCAATCATATTTCAGAAGCCATAAACCATGGACATGTATATTCTTAGCCACCCTTTCATATATATATATATATATATATAGTTTACCTTTTTCTTAACTGTAATAACTTGAAAATGTCTCGCAGGAATTCGGTACATTTCGATGCATACCAATGAACCCGGACAAAGCTGTTTGGGTGTTAAATGATATCCAAAAGGAGTACGTAAGGCAAGCGGGTTTACATCATTTTGTAGAAATGGAACATATTAGGATAGATCATGCTCTCATTACAGCCTTGGTTGAGAGATGGCGTCCTGAAACAAACACCTTCCACTTCCCATCCGGTGAGGCCACTGTTACTCTTGAAGACGTGGCCTACATATACGGGCTACCTATCGATGGCCCAATTGTTACCGGGAGAACTTTCCCGAGTTCAATGGTTAGTGAAGTATGTCTTGAATTACTTGGCAAGGCCCCTATTCAGGGTACCGAAGTAAATGGGATTAATATTAAATTCACATGGTTGGAGGACAATTTCGCAGCGGTGCCATCAAAGAAGAAGAGTACGAAGAAGAAAAAGAAACTTTCTAAGGATGATGAGATCTACAACACTAGGGCGTACCTTTTCTTCTTAGTTTCCAGTCAAATTATGTCTAACACATCGGGTGGAAGGGGTCCGGCATATCTTATCGAGTTGTTCAAGGAATTTAAGCCATATGCATGGGCCCCTGCCTGTCTTGCCAATCTTTACTGGATTTTAGCAAAGGCAGTTAAATTTGTTAAGGACAAGTCTGAAGATAGACATCAGGAGGGAGATGAATGCAAATCTTCGAACAAAAATGATGATTCTATGAAGTTCAGAACTTTGACTGGACCTCTTCAACTTCTCCAGGTGAAAATATTTTTATTTGAACATATTTACAGTTTTTCTACAACTGTTACATTTGTATTTACTTATTAATGACTGTTTTTTGCAGCTATGGGCGTACACGAGAATGCAAATTGGACGTTGTCCACCACCAACGGATACATGGAAAAGTGATATTCAGTTTCCATTGATGAAAACATGGACAGTTAGGTTGAATTCATTCAAAGCTGTAACCACACTAAATAAGACTCGGCAACAGTTGAACAAATTGCCACAGGACGGTGTAAGTTCAATATAATCGGATGGTATACAGTTGGGAGTTGATGCTTTTATCATTACATTGAAACTAATCTTGTTTTATTTCTTTTTGTGTAGTTCAAATGGCAACCATATAGCAAGTTCGGAAAGAAATTCCGTCATACTGTTTCTAAAGCCGACCGTGACCTATTTTCATCTTCAACGGTCTTGGCTTTTTATTGGGTAGTGGAGCGACATAATACGGGTCGTGTTATGAAACAGTTTGGATTTATTCAGGAAGTTCCCCCACCGTTCAGCATGCCCTATCCAAGAGTGGAGCGAGTAGAAAAGATAGTGTATGACTACAGTGCACGTGGCAGGGTACCTAATTATGTGTTGTGGGACAGTAGATCCCAGTGCACTCTGAAGGGAAAAAAAGCATCTTCAAAGACACATAATGACGAGTATATGCATTGGTATCGGGCCAACACGATCATGTATATCGGTCGAGGGCAGGAGCATGAGGAGATTGATAAAACAAAAAGCAAACGTGATGAACATGAGGGTTGTTGTGAGCAGAAGCACGTAAGATACCGGTGGCTCTTTCTTAAGATTTAATTTTTCATTTCCACATGCCTTATGGCTGATTTTCTTGTTATGTCCACAGGTTCATCAACTCTTGCTTCACATGGAAAGGTCAGTTGACCGTGCTGTTCGGAAGAAAACCTCAATTGAGCATTTCCGGGAATCCTGGATCAGGAAGATACTCAGATTTAGATCTGGTTTGAATACAAAATTCGTCAAATTTAAGGATGACCACTTATACAGCTCAGCATCAGAAGATGTAAGCAAAAATTTCATCGATTTATTTTTACTGTTAGTTCAGGGATGTCATTCTAAGCAATCTGTGAAAGATTTTATTAAAAAGTTGATGTAATTGAAATTAAACAATGACAGGATAAAAAGGCGTCCACTGACGGAATGAGGGTTAAAAAGCCTGCATCCAAAAGAAGCACGGGGAAAAAGAATGGAAAGAAGCAAAAGAGTGTGAAGTACAATATTGATGTTCCAGGTTCACCTATGTCACACACCCCCTACTCAACATGCTCCTGAAGTGGCCAAGGAGGATTGCAGTATGGAACCAGATTCAGTAGAAAGACATACTTCTACACCGGTCGACTTTTCCAATGAGCCACCAGTGGTTGATATCTTTTCCACTCCTCGGGGGGCATCAACCTCGCAAGCAATAATAGTTTCACCGATCAGGGCGTCCATTGATTCACTAGTTTGGAGGTTAAAACGATTGCCCCGAACGAGGAAGATTCCAGAAAAAGTTTGACGATTACTTACACTCAATGGGTGGATCGGAGTATTCACTCTCCAAAAGTGACAGGTTTCTACTGAATGGGTTCAAACGATATTTCAATGAGAGGTATAATGTAATTACATTACCATCGTAATGGTTTCATTCCATATATGGCCTTATGTGTATTGTATTTTGCAGTAAGGAGGAGCTCGACATTGTATGCACATTGGTATCCAGTGAAGTCTTGAATTGTGCTCTAGAGGAGGGAATTTGGTTCGACACCAATATTCTGTATTATTGGTTTGATGTGTTGAGGGAGAAGTGTCAAACGACCTTTTTGGCAGACCCAAGCATTTCTGTAAGTATATAGATTCTGATTTGCAATTATCACTTCGTCGCCATTTGGAGGTTAAAAACTCACTTTTAATTTTTTGCAGAGCTGGTGGCAGTCTGGATTGCCAACCGCTGAAGAAGCAGCCTTCGGTCCCGGAGGTTCTCGAGTGTGTGAGGCTAGAGAATGTAAAACATTGGTTTACGTTCTTCACTCTGTCAATCATTTCACATTACTTGTTGGGTATACGGACGAGAGGAAATGGGAATTCTACAATAGTTCAAGCAGTGATCGTCATGCTTTAACTACCTGTAAACGATTTGTAAGTATACCAAAATGGTGCCAAATTTTAAAAGAGCTTCTTAAGGTGTTATCGTACAAGATTTAGTCAGATTTCTTTTACTGATCTTGCAGGTTGAGTGGCTGACGACGAAGTTCAACCAATATGGGTGGGCAGACCCATACATATGGACAATCAACGTAAAAACGAACATCCCACTGCAAGAAAACAGCTACGACTGCGGTGTCTTCGCCGCTGCGTTTGCTGAGTACTGTATATTTCGTCGTCCGATTAACTTCACACAGGCTGACATGATGTATTATCGGCAACGAGTCATCATTGCGATCTTCAAGCACGGCTGGAAGTTGAATGCATATCGATTGAATATTGATGAGATTCCACTTGATTCAATTGATCCTGAGAAATGATGAAAATTTGATCTTTTGTTGTGATCCTTTGTTGTAAGTAAATCTAACATGGTCCATGTTTTTGGGTGCCTACTGTTGATTCGAATTGCAAATTAGCCGGGAGTTGTTGCACTTTAAAAAGTTAAAATGAATGTAAAGGGAAATTTTGTTTGCTTCTGTATGATCAAAGATAGTTGTTTGGCTTTATTGAATATTGCCCTCCTATGTATTTTTTAATGCAGCTTTTAATATGGACGTGAATGTAGTATGGGAGTTGTAGTGCATTCGCACATCCAACCATTACAGAAGTAACAGGTTTATTGTCATTGCTTAAAACTGACGATGTCGTTGCTTCACATAACCTAGTGTATAGGGTCCAGTGTTAAGAACTGACGACTTCGCCACTTCACAGAATCGTTTATAAAAAAACTCAGATGTAATAAATGACGACGTCGTCGCTTCACAGAACCTAGCGCAAACTATATGTTTGTTGATACTGACGACGTCGTTGCTTAACAGAAACTAGTGGAATAAGTTCTAGTGTTAAACTGACGACGTCGTCACTTCACAGAATCGTTTATAAAAAAACTCAGATGTAATAAATGACGACGTCGTCGCTTCACAGAACCTAGCGCAAACTATATGTTTGTTGATACTGACGACGTCGTTGCTTAACAGAAACTAGTGGAATAAGTTCTAGTGTTAAACTGACGACGTCGTCACTTCACAGAATCGTTTATAAAAAACTCAATTGTAAAAACTGACGACGTCGTCGCTTCACAGAACCTGGCGCAAAGTATAATGTTTCTTGATACTGACGACGTCGTTGCGTAACAGAATCTAGTGAAATAGTCCAATTGTATTAATTGACGACGTCGTTGCTTCACAGAATCTAGTGGAATATAGTCGTGTTTTAATAACTGACGACGTCGTCGCTTCACAGAATCGTTTCTAAAAAAAACACTTCTAATAACTGACGACGTCGTTGGTTCACAGAATCTAGAGTAACGTACTTGTTTGTTAATACTGACGACGTCGTTGCTTCACAGAAGCAATTGGAGTGAAGTGTGTGTTAATACTCATGTCCACAGTTAACAAGGGATGTGTTAACAGTTAATAAGCGTAACATTTCAACAAAACTAACGCTTCTTAGATTCTTTGCACACAAAAGTAGAGCACATTGAAACAAAAATGGTGACATAGTTGATAAAACTTGATAACTAATTTGTTAAAACTGTTATATATAAAGTTGTATTACAAAAGTATGATCCACATCAAGGGATATGTACAAGATATACTAGAAAGCTACCCCACAAAAGTATGATCCACAGCAGGGGCTATGTACAAGGTATGCTATCAAATCACCCCAACATAAAGTATTTCTACCCCACAAAAGTATGATCCACATCAAGGGATATGTACAAGGTATGCTAGAAAGCCACCCACAAAAAGTATTTCTACCCCACAAAAGTATGATATGTACAAGATATGCTAGTTGGATCTATGCAACATGATCTGATGGTGGATTGCGACAACTCTTTCGGTTATGTCCCCTATTTTTGCATTTAGAGCAAGTAACAACCCTGCGTTGTCGATTTTTGTCTTCAACACGAATCCGAGATTTCTTTGGACGCCCTGGTTGTTTGGTAGCACGTGGAGGCAAGACGATTTCATTTGATGTATGTTCCCATTGTCTGCCATCACAAGTGGCATGAATGACCTCACTATACGAAGCACGATAAGTAGTTGTTAGGTAACAATCCTCAACATAGTCATACGGATTTAGGTGCCTAACTTTCATCGCTGCTAGTGCATGACAGCATGGAATCCCCATTATTTTCCATCTACGACAACTACACTTCTTCTGTTCAAGATCCACAATATCTATGAATTGTGCTGATTGAACCTGAAACTCAACGAGCCCGGCAACACGTACATGCACGCGGCGTGAGTCTTCAGCCTCTTGGCTCATTAGTTTCTCTGCATAGGGCGTTAATCGCGATGTAATATTTAGTGACTCGAGATGTCTTCTCTGAAAGAACTCCATCAACTTCGCACGGATTTCTTCGACTTGCTTTGTAATAGGAAGCACACTAATGTCCTTTAAAAGCGCGTTCGTACATTCGGCAGCGTTGCTGGTTATCATGTCATAGCGCCGACCCTCAACAAACGCATTTGACCAACGTTGTTTTCCAATGGCATTGATATAATTATGCGCCCCTTGGTCTACAGACATGATGTCATTCATATAGGCCTCATACTCACATGGTCTAAAAGACTTGGCAGCCCGCCAGGATTTCAATATAATGGCACGATCACAGAAGGTTGTTTTAATGTTTTCTGCAATGTGATGACAACAGTAGCAGTGCATCACGCTTGGAATGATGTTGGCCAATGCCGGGACAAGACCCTTTTGTCGATCAGACACAATAGTCAAATTTGTTGGACTTCCCAAAGCAAGAGATAGGTTGGCAAGAAACCACTACCAACTGTCACGACGTTCGGCCTCGGCCAAAGCGAAAGCTATAGGAAATAGCTTATGATTACCATCATAGGTGACAGCCACTAGAAGCACACCCGGATACTTGCCCCGAAGATGTGACCCATCAACAGCGATCATCGGCCTCATCGACGAACAGAATGATCGGATGCAAGGACCGAAAGCCCAGAAGAATCTTCTAAACCTGTCTTCAACAGTCGTGTCGATATTAGTCACGGTACCTGGATTGGTCATGTGTAATTCTTTACAATATAGAGGTAAAATCTTAAAAGATTCTTCATATGATCCCCGAACTACACGCAATGCCATCTCTTTTGCAATATGTGCTTTTCTATAAGTGATACAGGTGCCAAACTCCTTTTGGTATTCATTCATAATTTCTTTTGGCTTCAAGTGGTTATTGCATCGGACTCTGTCCTCAATGAACTCTTCAATCAGTTTCGAGGATGCTTGGGGATGTGTCATTCCCATCATTGGTTTTGAGCAACAATGTCTTGGGTTATAAGTCCGCACCTTAAACTCCGGGCCTAAATCAACGATGGAAGCATGTATACGCCAGGGACAACAATCATCTCTGCAACGTGCCGTGACTTTTTTCATCTTGGTTGACACATGTCGTAGAGTAAAATTGTTATAAATTGTAAATTTCGCAAGAGATCTTCTTAAGCTTTCACGATCAGGAAATTGACGCCCTATCCACATTTCTCGTGCTGAGTCCGTACCAGTATCGGCTATAACATCTTGAGGGGCCATTGTGTCTACAAAATTGATATCTCCATAGCCACTGAATGAAGCACAGCATGAATGGTTTCAGATCCTTGTTCATTACCAATATAATTGACATCTTCCATAGCAAGTGAATGATCCACAGCATGAATGGTTTCAGCTCCTTGTTCCTCATTACCCCCGGAATTGACATCTTCAATAGTAAATGAATGATTCATAGCATGAATGACTTCAGCTCCTTGTTCATTGCCAACAAAATTTACATCTTCCAAATCAAATGAATGATTCGCATCATGATTGGTTTCGGTGCCTTGTTTATTACCAGCCATCATCGAAGAGGGAGTTCCACGAACCATTGATATATCAAAAGTAGCACATACAGCATCATGTGCATCAACAGCCTCTCGATCTATACCATCCACTTAAAAAACAACTCTTGTAGAACGATCTGTTGCATGAGGATCCAATGAGGTAGAGAAATGTATATCAACATTTTCACGAATATCCACGGTGGGAAATACTAGGCCAGACGTGGGCTTTTTATCTCGCAAATCCCTTTGCACATTTTATTCTTGGCATTTGAACAGCCAACCTTCACTCGTTCTCTGCAAGGCATGGATAAGAATTTAAGTTAGGCACGACAAGTGCAACTATATAAATATTAAAAAAAATAGAACATAGATACGTACCTAGAGCCTTCGCGTTTCTTGTTTATAACGTGTAGTTTCCTGTTGACATACACATGTAGCCCATGTTGCTCACTTCCAGACGCCGTCAACATTCCCAGCATATCATATTCATCTTCCAAACTGATCAACGAAAAAACGAGTCCATTGTGATGAAGGTATTTCATGCTTACATCCTTGATATTTGCATCCCAATTAGACAATGCAATGGCTTCATTCATCAACATGTCATATGTTAAGGTCTTAGGTAGAGACCTCATCTTCTGTCTTCCACCATTGTAGACCGGGCGCATAATGTCAAAGACAAACTCTCCATCAAAGTGAAATATGATGGAAATCCCAGACTTGGTCATTCTGCCGACGCAAATAAAGCATATATTAATTTGGTGGTATTAGCAAATGTAGTCCAAGGGTCACCTTTCACATAATGCTAATAGAGAGATGATTGTATGGGTCAAACTGTCCATTTCTATTTCTATTTACAAGGAAAAAAATCACAAGAGAAGTTAACTCCCCTAACACTGTTTTTCCTAGGGTTACTGACAGAGGAGGAGTGAAAATGAAATCATTTGATGGGTGTTTGCTCCCACTTTATACAAGACATATTCACCAAGATTTCTGCACGTATTTGAGTACCCATCTTCATATTACTTAAAAGGGTTTAACCCTAACGTGCAAATACGTAGATTCACAATCTTCATATGCTCTCAACTAGGGGTTGTGACAATAAACAACCTTAGAACAGCCAGAGTTGTTACCTTTCTCAAAAGCCTTAATGAACTTTTCTCAAAAAACTATATATCAAATGCCCTAATGAACTTTTCTGAAAAGGGTAAACATGAAACACAGAATCTATGGTAGCTAATGCATGAAAGAACACATAAATAGCGACGACCTCTTAATGGAGTTCAACAACCTCCATAAAGAAGCCCACACGTTGGGAAAGACGCCTGCATCATCTCTATTCAATGGCAGATAAAAAAGATCTCACGAAAATGAAGCTGTGACGGGATATATATATATGGGACAGGTTCTCCTAAGCTGCAGCTTAGGGGTATCCTAAGCTGCAGTGGTGTAAAAATGGGTCACACATGTGCTCACACATGTGCGGTTTACACACTGCAGCTTAGGATACCCCTAAGCTGCAGCTTAGGAGAATCTGCCCCTATATATATATATAGAACATAAGCGACGACGTCGATACTAACCCACTATTATAAGTGACGACGTCGTCGCTTGTAGAAAATAATCAAAAAATATATATTTTATGGTGGAATACCCATTCCGTTACATATATTCTATGGGTACCTCTTTCGGTGAGTGACCAACTAAGGTTCTTTTTTAGGTAAAATTTTCTATTTTATACAATTAGATGTATAAAAGAATCATAGGATAATGCTTTGGGAAGAAACATTGTGCAGCTATTGTATAAAAGACATCGACGGTCCCAAGACGCTTAGAGCGCCATCTACGACTTTGATCGCACAGGTGGCAAAATAAAGTCACAAGACTGGCAGATGAGAAGAGCAATATTGTAAAGCGCTCCATTCTTCCTGCGACCATATAAAAGTCTATGTAAGACAAAGCAGATAAAGTAATTGTCTTTGCTTTCTTTATCCAGATTCAAGATCCATTTATTCTACGCAACCTTATAAAAATCGATAGAAGCATGTAACACGTCACTGTAGGCAGCTAGCCATGGATCCGGGCATGACTGCCCGTGGTGATGTAGAGGATTCTAAATGGTACACTCAATGTCACCATGCATTATATTAGACCCATTAAGAGGATACATTTGAAAAGATAGGTACAAGTTGACCGACGCTTAATCAGAGAGAACAAAGACAGATGCAGGTTGATGGAGAGGTTGATGGAGAATCACTCAATCATACATATGATCGGGATCGTCCATATTAAGTTCCACTAATAAAAAAAATAATATTACATTAATCAATCAAGCTAATTTTTAGTTCAGTTGGCCTAGGGCCACGGTTTGCATCCGGAGATTATATGTTCGAAACTTCACTACCACACTGGGACTACAGGGGAGTTTATCCGACTTTCCTCTGACCCTGGAGAGATTAGTCCAACCTAAAGGATTGGGAATCCTCCGATAAAAAAAATTTAAAATAAGTACACATGATAATAGTAAGAGATGGGCTTGAGCCACCACTTGACAATGAGCATAACTAGAAATGTGAATGTCCAAATATGACCATATGAAATATTGCTCCACTTCAAAAAAAAAAAAAAAAAATGGGAACATCAAGACCAACTTGATTGTGAGCCCCTTTGAGAGAAAAGCTGGAGGGGTAAGAGTAAGACCTTTTAGTGATAGAAGATCGAAACTGCGGCACATTAGGGCCGTTAGTTAGGTTTGGTTCATCTAAAAGTGGGCTCCATCAAGAAAGCCTGATGAAGAGGAAAAAATTAAAAGGACTAATTAACTCTAAACTGATATGTATAGCCAATAGTGCAGACAAAATATGTCACGTCAGAGCAATTTCTGAATTGATTTGAATTTTGGGCACTCTGAGTTGCAGTTACCTTCTTGACCCGGTGGACGAATTCGTCCATGGATGGAAAACGTCAACGCAAATACAACTAGGAAGTCAAGCCAGTCCTGGGTTATGAGGAGGTCCTTTGTTCTTGATTGTTGGTGCCCTTGTTAGCATATCTTGAACCATGGGTTCTACTACTTCCTGGGGCCGAATCAGAAATTTTGCCATCGGTGATCATATTAAAATTGAAATATCTTGAAACTTGAAAGGGCCATTGTGAAAATTTTATAAAAAAATGCTTTAGATACAATGCAAGGGTCCCTCTAGTTCCACCCATGGGCCGACTTCCTCTTGTTGCTGTCCCAACTTCAAGGGCCAGATTGTGGCCTCCTTGTCTATTTCTTTGTTGCTTTGGTTTCCCATTGACGGTTTAACTCTCTCTTGATTGCTCCTCAGCCCTCAGCCTGCAGGTTGCCATATGCTTTCAACGTAGCTGGTGAACTTGTCAAAAACTTTTTTTAAATTTTTTTCTTCAAGCCACTCTTATTTTTATTCAAAAACTTTTTGAACTTCTTCGCAAAGATCCGTGCCCGTTCATTTGTTATTTAGAAAAGGGTTAGAAATGTTTGATAAAGGTGACTTAGAAAGTGAGACTCATGGAGAGAAAGGGGCGCCAAAACAAATACGTGTGGAAGGAGTTGGGTAAGCTAGCTAACTGCGGATTTTTAATTTTTGATTGGCTATGCTAACGATTGGCTAAGACCATAACCAACCAACCCCACCATCTTGGAAAAGTTGAGACTTGAGATCCATTGCCATCAACTTTGATCTTTGACTAATATGATGAGATTGGGTTGGGACCCAGTACTGTATGTCTATGACCCTAAAACCATCAATGACAAAGTGGGAAAATAAGCCAAAGCCTACTTGTGGAAGAAGATTAGGCACTCATAGGGCCCGTTTTGGCATTTTACTATTAAAGTCAAGTGGAGTGAAGAGAAATGAAAAGTATGAATAAAATATGCGGTGGGTTATGATGGTATTTTATTTTTTAGTTGTTTGTGATGGAATATTGTTGACTTTTGGTATGAGAAATTGAGATTTTTTTGTCTTTTAGTTAATAAATGTGGTTACTTTTTTACTTTTTGTTGGAAAAGTTGGAGGGAGTTTTGAGAAAAAATACTTTTGATGTAATGTTTAGGATGATTTAACTTTACTTGACTTTACTAGTCAAGTTACCAAACGGGAATTGTCACTGCCCTGGAATCTTCTTTCCTTGATAATTCCATGTCATGCGGATGCTTTGATATTTCTTCTTTAATGCCCCCCATTAAATTAATATTCTGGTCCAGATCTAGTCCCCAGGCCTGAAAGTCGGGCCCAGGGTCAGATCATTTGCAAGATTATGCTCCTTTGTGCTAAATATGTTGGGCCAAGCCATGCCTTTAACATACATTCAATCCTTAGCAATTTAGGCCTTTCAATTTGGCCCTGAGACAAGGGGGGCCCGGCCCTCAAAATTTTGTATTGTTCTAGACATTATTCGATCTTATTTAAAAGAATTTCATGGCCCATAGCCTTTAAATGTATTGTTCTAGACATTATTCGATCTTATTTAGAAGAATTTCATGGCCCATAGCCTTTAAATTTAAGGACTTAAAACTAGGGGGGCTCGTCTGGCTAGATCACGGCCTCGATCGCTTGATGTATGGAAGAAAGGGAACCTCATTCGGGAGTTGGGACCGTCTGCATTTTGCAGGCCTGATCTGTCCATACCCCATGGAAGAAAATGTCTATGACCCTAAAACTAAAACCATCAATGATTAAGTGGGAAAAAAAAGCCAAAGTCTACTTGTGGAAGAAGATCCTGACTCACTTTGGATAAGAGGTTGGATAAGATGTACATCAAGACGGTGTTTACATTGAGTAAGAGTTGTAGAATACTTTCACAATACGTGTGTGCACACACAGGTATACACATGGCAGGCTTAATGAGACTAATTATGCAATTATACACATACAGGTATACACATTGCATATCTAGGAATTTTGATATGTTCGAGCATGGAGGGGATTTCCAGCTAAAATCAGCTGCATTTGGACAGACGAGATGATGTGAATAGCAGAATAGATGAGACTTGAGAGAGATGGCTCACAGGTGCCAAAGTTTCCGACAAGCACTGGAGTCCAACTTCTCCCACCCTTCATCCATTTTTACGAGCACACCCACTTATATAAAGAAAATTCTATTTGCACCAATATTTTTTTCGAACACACCCACTTATATGAAGAAAATTATACACATATAAATGAGCTCAGCATAAAAAATTGGTGCAAATATAATTTCCCCATCCTTTAACATGAGACTAGACTTCAAAGTCATTGGACTCTACAGTTTGTGTTGTGGAGCCTGTTAGCCTGACAGTCATTTTCATGTTTCCTCCATTTGCCCAGGGACAATCACCTTCTCCCATACGTCGTCCCCCGACTATTATTAGTTGTTTCCCTTGACCTGTTTGTGTCCCTCCCTCTTACAAGCTGTGTTTTTTTTTTGGGGTTTATCCATTTCGATCGTGTGATATGAACGGATAATATATTTGGCAATTTTTAATTAATCCCCTCTTGCTGGGTTAGAAAACGAATACATCTACACACTGTTTATAATTTTATGCGATATCGCAAGGTGAAGGAAATTTGTATTATGGACTGAATGGGAATTTTACTTCAGCAAAAGTGTGTATGGGCCGAATGGAAATTAATCAATTCACCGTATGGATTTTTTTAGAGGAAAATATAATTTCATTTTTCCTAATTCAATCCATCAGTGGATATCACTTTGTTAAGGTGGTCATGCCATTTTTACGTAGTTCCCAACCTGGTAATGGCAATGAAGGTGCAATCCCCTCTCTAAGGTAGCAAATGAGACGGTTTTGGGTCGAAATCATACTGGCCCGTACTGGACCCATTTCTAAATCCTAACCTTATATATCATGTAAATAGTGTCAATGCTACCCTACCGAACTAAAAATCAACTCATGGTCAGGATTGCAATAACTTATGTGTGGAGATATTTCCGAACTCACCGGAATACTGGCCTGATGTTCCATCTCGTGCTCCAGCGCCAGCTAGTCCATCTCGGCAAGGCTCGGTCTCGGCGATAGTGCCAGCCTCCAGCTCGGCCAAGTGATTCCAGTTCGGCTATACGCTCATAAGCTCCACCTCGGCCGGGCATCCCCAGCCCAGCTAGGGACTTCATCCCGGTCGTACACTTCGGTGTCCCTGCGAGGTCTCCAGTCAAGTCAAGGTCGCCCCGACCTCGGCAACACACCCTAACCTCGGTCAGGATGCCAGAGCTAGCCAAGGCGGGGCTGACAGCTGTCCTCCCATGGGCGATCAAGCATGCTACAGCACGTGCGACAAGACAAGGGCACCGCCCATACTCTCTGTTAGCCACCCATGCCGCCCATGCTTTCTGACAGATCGGCGTTCACAGTTCCCTAAGCGCCAGGGTATGGCCCGATGGGACAGATGGATTGCGATAATACTTCATGTCGAAGCACAGAGCTCTCTCTCTCTCTCCAAAGTCAGCTCTCTCTCTCTCCCTCTTCCTGTCCATATAAGGAGCAGCAGGCGTAGAGAGCAAGGGATCCAATCCAATGGAACCCTCCAGATCCAAGGGCCAATAACTCTGGTACGCCATGCCCAAACTCCATCTTCTCAAATCTCCATCCTCCTGTTCAGTTCTCATACTGACTTAGGCATCGGAGAGCCCTGCGCTGCCCACAGCCAGGGTCCTCTGACCTGTTTCTTCTCCCTCTTCCAAGTTCTCAGACATGGATTCTTCTATCATCAACAAGGAGACAAGGAGCTTCAGCCTTCGTCCTTCTCAGTGAGTCTCAAGAACACTACCCCGGGTCCGTGAATTTTGGTGCACTTACAACTTAGATTTTAGATATCACGACGGTTTAATGATCTAGGTAGCACCGGATCGGAACAAACTTGTCGCATTTGCACCCATGTAGGGTTGTTTTGTTCTAATAATATTAACCAATATACAAGCCTGCTTTAAAAATCCGGCATCATATATAATATAATGTTAAACTTAATTCAGCATCATCTTGTGGGGTGGGTAGAGGTTTAGAGAATCCAGATCCTTCCATGGTTTAAATTCAGGCAAGGACTGATTTCAGGGAGATGATGATCCAAGGTCATCACCGGTCGTATTGATTAAACGTAGCACGCAGTGATGGAGGGCAGTTGTCAGTGACGCAGGAGTGGCTGCAAATCTAAAATAGAGGGTGGGCCCGTACTTGACTAGTTCATGTGGGCTATGTAGCATGTGACAGTTGTCAGGTTAGGTACGAAGATTGGTTGGAGGGAAATATCATTGCAGTTGTAGGTATTTATAATACCTTTCCATTTGGGTGTTGGCATGGTGGACCAACAATCACATGCACCGAGTCATAGATGGGTAGTGGATGCCCCTTAAACCAAGCTCTCTATGACTCCATCATTAAGTTATGTATGACTAGTAAAATCCCGTGCTACGGACAACGAAACCACCAAATACAAATAATGAAACAGTTATATTAATCATTAGAAATTCAAAATATGTATAAATTAGGACATAGACAATATCAAACAAAATATTCATGCCGAGTATTCATAATTCCATTTTTCAAGTGCTTCGCAGTTGACCTGTAGGCATATAAAAATTATTTTAATAATTAATAAAGTATTATGTCAATGGTAAATAATCCATTGAAACTATCCCGGTAGTCATCATAAGAGGACATTTTTACCTGGAATATGGAGATCGTCTTTCATATGATATTGTTGTTGCTTTTCAGTCCATCCTCTAAATCTTCTAAAGCCTTTATTGTTATAAGGTCTAACTCGATATCTTCCAACATTTCTCCTAATTCCTACATGTCCACGAAATTAGTCTAAAGCTTAGCATGGATGTCCTGTACCAGCCAAGGAGGTGGTAGAGTGCTTATTATGGAATGTACCAGATCTGCAATATTTGGTTCAAACCCTCTTCTTTTGAGATCGTAGAACAATATTTCATTGTTTAACAAATGTTCCCAAACACCTATTCCTTCAACCATTTTCTCTCTCCTGAATTGTATGCATAAGGGATGAATATATTTTTCAAATGATTCTAATATGTCGACAAACTCCACCGCATGCCATGGTCCCAAAATTTCAAATATTCTTTGTTTTGCAGCATCCCAAGCTGGTGGCAATTCTTCAGCAATTTTTATCATTATATATCTTTCAGGGATGAAGTCTATTTTACATGAACCATGCTATGCTATTGGTGTGTCATTCTCAAATGATTTATGTTCGAACTCATTTGTCCATTCCCTAACACGAAGAGAGTCTTTGCCATGACAAAATTTGAGAGGTGTACTCATCTTATTTGGGTTAGAGTTGAAAAATAAAATTAATATATTGTAATTTAAATGAAAGCAACAACAGACCAATCAAATTAGTAATAACATAGTAAGCAAGTTAATAACTTGACACACATTATAAAATACTTGTAAGATAAACATAACGACAAATTAGCAACCGCATAAAAAATAACAATAACGACAACTGAAGAAAAACTCAATGTATTTTTTTCCGATTTATTTATACATTAAATTCACCAAATAGCAAACCTTATAACATATTGTAATGGGAGATATCGTTGAAGACCTCCCTGTACACAACACTTTTGGCGATATCATTTGGCATCCCTTCTTTAATGATCGGCAGCATCTTCAAACCTGATGGAGATATAGCACGCGACACAGCTACATATGACCATTCGTTTGAATGCAAATAAATGTGAAGAAAGGATCCTGCCAACTGCAACTGCAATGAGTACCCTTGTTTATCGTGGGTCATCCATGACAACTGTATTTTTGTTTAGTCCGGCACCAGAAATGTCTCTTCAATGCCATAGGGCCCACAACTTCGTTTTATGATGTGACTGAGGGTAAATACCAGTTTCTACGAATAATATTGTCCATCCGAGCTATGCACGGACCATGGAACCACTAAATGGACAGACTCATATGCATTATATTTTTTAAATAATTTAATTAGTAAACAATTTAGTCATTTTTTATGACTCATATCACTCATACGTGATATTCTAGTATTCCTAACTAAATCCTATTACTACATTTTAATCATCATAATTTTTTACTAAAACCCATAATTAAATGAGTGGGCCTAATATCATACCTGGGTCTCTAATTAATTACATGCTTGCAGTTAGACCCAGTACCCAATTCCTTAAGTTATTTTATTTGAAAATGCACTAAATCCAAGAATTTCAAAATATAAGTTATTGGGCCTAATATCATGCTTGGATATCTAATATAATTAATCACAGGCTTACAGTTAGACCCATTACCCAATTCATTAAGTTGTTTTATTTAGTTTATATATAGAAATTAAAGATCATTAATTTTGAGCAATTTATGATATTCTAGAATTCAAAACTAAACCATATTACTACATTGTATTCATCATAATTTTTTACTCAAAGCCATAATTAAATTAGTGGACCTAATATTATGCCTGAGTCTCTAATTAATCACAGGCTTGCGGTTAGACCTCATCCGAATTCCTTGAGTTTTCTTATTTTGAAAGGCACTAAATCCAAGAATTTTAAATTTTAAATTAGGGGGCCTAATATCATGCCTGGATATCTAATTAATAACAGGCTTGTAGTTAGACCCAGTACCCAATCCATTCAATTGTTTTATTTGGAAAGGCACTAAATCCTATGTCATTTTTGGTTTATCAACAGTAAACATTTAGCAACCTAAACTTTGAATTGGGATTAGATTGAGAGCTATTTATTTGGAGTCCATAAAATAAAATTTTATAATTCGAAAACATAAGCATGGATTGAAAATTAAAAAATACACACTAAGAAAGATACAAAGATTTAAACATAACCCTTATATCATTTTTAGTAGATCTTGTAATTTTTAAAAAAAAATCAATGCCTCATATTGTATTCCATCTATTTTGATATTATTGTATGGAGTAGCAGAAAAGGTTAACTTATTCTATGAAAATGATGTATTTATTGCTCGGACGGTTTGCAAACATGAATACAGATCCACCCATTTTCCAACTTCTAGTATGAGATGTGAGGATGATTTTCTTCTTAGAGCCATGATGGTCAATTGATATAGTTAACTGCAGTAGATCTGGAAAAAAAATCAATGCCTCGTCAAGAACATGTCAAAAACATTGCTGACATGGAGTCCCACTCTTTTATTTTTCCAACCCATCAAGTTTAGATTGAGGTGCAAAAAACGTGAATGTTTTATTTTTCCTTTCCTGACATGCCCTTTCCCTGATCAAGGCGCTAGATGGCCCAGGCCTTTTAATTAAATGTGACTATTTGATTAAAGACCATAAAAAAACACAATCCCCTAATCAGATCGCCCATTGGGTCCCACAGTTCAAGACACCCAAATAATTTTTTATTCTCCAAACATGCCCTCTCCCTGATCAAGGTTCTGGATAGGCCAAGCCTCCATGCTTGACAAATCCAGCCCTGTCATCCGGAGTTACATCTGAGTGGCAGGATATTGGGTCATCCAGCCCGGTTCAGCTTGTTTGGATGTGAGGACCCAAGTTGTTTGTTTTGGGGGATTTGAATTTATTTGGGTGTTTGGTTCTAATTATTCAAGGGTGTTTGGCTGGAAGGATTCGGTGAGGGCTTGATTTTTTTGCATTGATACCGGGACCCAGGTGGGCCACCCCATGACCCATCTATTCCGTGGATCCGAAGGAGGACCCACGGGCGACCTTGTAGGGGGTGGACCTGTGCGAGGTGGGCCCTGTTTGGCCCACCATCCAGTGTCTGATCAGAGAGTAGGATAGGACGTGTTTCATGAAGCATTTTATTATCTAATGGGAGGATTCGGTGAGGGCTTGATTTTCTTGCATTGATACCGGGACCCAGGTGGGCCACCCGATGACCCATCTGATCTGTGGATCCGAAGGAGTACCCACGGGCGACATAGCAGGTGGTGGATCCGTGCGAGTTGGGCCCTGTTTGGCCCACCATCCAGCATCTTATCAGAGAGAAGCAGAAGACGTGTTTTAGGAAGCATTTTATTATCTAATGGGAGGATTCGGTAAGTGCTTGATTTTCTTGTGTTGATACCGGGACCCAGGTGGGCCACCCGATGACCCATCTGATCCATGGATCTGAAGGAGGACCCACGATCGACCTAGTAGGTGGTGGACCCGTGCGAGGTGGGCCCTGTTTGGCCCACCGATTCGGTGAGGGCTTGATTTTCTTGCGTTGATACTAGGACCCAAGTGGGCCACCCGATGACCCATCTGATCCATGGATCCGAAGGAGGACCCATGGGCGACCTAGTAAGTGGTGGACCCATGCGAGGTGGGCACTGTTTGGCCCACCATCCAGCGTCTGATCAGAGAGAGGGAGATGACGTGTTTTAGGAAGCATTTTATTATCTAACAGGAGGATCCGATGAGGGCTTGATTTTCTTGCGTTGATACTTGGACCCAGGTGGGCCACCCGATGACCCATTTGATCCGTTGATCCGAAGGAGGACCCACGGGTGATCTAGTAGGTGGTGGACCCATGCAAGGTGGGCCCTGTTTGGCCCACCATCCAGCGTCTGATCAGAGAGAGGGAGATGACGTGTTTTAGGAAGCATTTTATTATCTAATGGGAGGATTCAGTGAGGGCTTGATTTTCTTGCGTTGATACCGGGACGCAGGTGGGCCACCCGATGACCCATCTGATCTGTGGATCCGAAGGAGGACGCACGGGCGACCTGGCCCACCATCTAGCGTCTGATCAGAGAGAGGCAGAGGACGTATTTTAGGAAGCATTTTATTGTCTGTATTTTTCCTCATTGCTTCTGCGCAGAGAGTAGATGGAGGGAGAATGGTTTTTCTCTTACTTGCTATAAGATGAAAAACGGATGGTAGAGGCACTGTTGCTACAATGAAGATGGAGTTGCAGGATGACCACTAAGAGTGACGGTGCTACTAGAGTGCCTTTCATCGTTGTTTTGTATTCTCAAAAATCAGAGTCACTGCTGTCACGTCCCCGAACCTGGATCCCCGTAGCGATCCGACCTCGGAGACGCGAATTGGGAAGTAAGTGACAATTAATATTTCTCCCAAGGTGTGTGAGGAAGGCAAAATGTCTAACACATCCAAAACTTTTCACGGAAGCTTACGTAGCGTTGTGACCCGGATCTCATGGTCATTGGTTTCCGCGTCGCACTCAACCCATCAGCTTAAAGTTGCCATAGCAATGCTAATACTCAGACTGGAACAAACCAAGATAATAACATATACAGAGCTGACAGTAACATGTTGATCATTACCCAAGCATAATCAAGTTATAAATTAACAAATGCATCAATTACAATCACAAGGAAGAAGGCTAACAAAAGCCGTACAAAATATCAAGCTAAGAACAAATGCTACCCAGGTGTGTAACGTAACTCCAGAGTCAAGCACGACGTCTACATGACCTCGCTGACACAACAAACCTACAAAACTCGTGGCTCAACAACCATCTGCACACGTACTAGCACAAGACGGGAGCCTGCTACCTAGAGTACCAAAGTATAGTATATCAGACACGACGGTCCAGTAGGTGATCAATTTAGGCAAAAGCATAAAGAAAATGAAAGTTTATAAGAAACAATATTGAAAATAATTTACTGAACGTAAAACAGATCTATAAAGTTTAAAACAATGCATAAACAAGATATTTAAGAAGAAAATAAAAGTCCATGAACGATATACGAAACGAAACTAGCATGAATACATATAATATCGTGAATAGTTAAATTCACAAAGAGCCCATCATTTCTCCATCATAAATGATCATAAGAGCAAGCACACACGAGAAGCACGACATGCAAAACACGATCCCACGCCACACAAGGTAGACGGGGAGGCCGGCCGCGGAACCGGAACACGCACGATGTGTAATATAATACACGACTAATCTGCAGCTAGTCCACATGTTTAAGGACCCCCGGACAGTGTATCAGATTGAAGGGGCAGTCCAAGCTGAGTGGTATTCACTTGAATTCACAAATGCACAAAATACGGCGATATACATTCTAAACATGTCGAAATCAAGGGGAAAATCACTTGTCACACAAGCACGACAAAGCTAGCAAGATAACATAAATTATATGCGTAATGAACTTAGGAAGTGACCCCCTTTTTTGTTCTTGAAATAAATCTTGAACGAGCTTATACTTGAAATTCAAAACGAGCACACGATGATATTCATTGTATCAAAACTGAAGTTCACAAATACGAAGTCCATCAAGCATATGTTAAGACCATTCATTGACATTTGTGTAATTGAAACCCAAATGTCGGAGTTTAAAAATGAATTGGTGCCCCCGAAGTAGAAAGGCATTTCAGATTTCAATTGCACAATGTCTAGTTAAAGGCGTGCGAGGTGGGCCCTGTTTGTCCCACCATCCAGTGTCTGATCAGAGAGAGGCAGAGGAGGTGTTTTAGGAAACATTTTATTATCTATATTTTTCCTCATTGCTTGTGCGCAGAGAGTAAATGGAGGGAAAAGGGTTTATCTCTTACTTGCTCTAAGATGAAAAACGGATGGTAGAGGGGCTGTTGCTGCAACGAAAATGGAGTTACAGGCTGACCACTAAGAGTGACGGTGCTGCTGGAGTGCCTTTCGTCGTTGTTTTGTTTTCTCAAAAATCAGAGTCACTGCCCTCTTCTTCTTTCTTTCTGATGCTCCTCTATTTCTTCTCCTCTTCCTCCTCTAACAGTCCATTTTTTTTCCAATGTTATCTGTATTTCTAGTATCAGATCAGTTGATCAGTTACGTAGTGTGGACACTTTTTTTTTTAGGAAGTTATACGGAAGTTAGTTTAGAGGAGAGTGAGGAGTGGAGAGAGAGCATATCATCACAGCCGTCTTCATGTATCCTATGAATTGAGGGATGGAACTTTGTAGAACTTTTTTTTTTTGGGAAGTTATACAGAAGTTAATTTAGAGGAAAGTGGGGAGTGGAGAGAGTGCAGATCATCATAGCTGTCTTCATATATGCTATGAATTGGGGGATGGAACTTTGGAGGCATGTGGTTAATCGAAGGGAGAAAACATTCCTTATATATATATTATATATATATATATACACCGCACCCTCATTAAGTGCTATGTGGTAAGAACTTAGAAGGGTTTTCGGTTTGTACATTCCTGTGTCTGTTGACATCTAAATGTTGGACACCAATGGAAGAATTAACCCCCTTGGCTGGATTACCCCTCCAAAAAAAAAATAAAAAAAATAAAAAAAAACTACTAAAATTAGATCCAGTCTTTCAGGCACTTCCACCCCTGGAACTATTACTGGGAAAGCTGCTGACCTCCTCCCTCCTAAACTCAACTGACCATCTCCATGTTAAATGTCCTCTGTTGGAACGGCAGTCTGCAAGGGCATTGCCAACCTGACTCACATTTAAACAGGTCCGGTTAGGTTCAACCCGCTTTGCCCAAATAACCTGCAGCCTAGCTAATTCATTTAAATGGGTTGGTTTTGTGCCGATCCACATTACCCAAACTGATGATTGTTTGCCACCCTAGGATCTAGATACAACACATACTATATGTGTCGAGTCCAGATCGAATCTATGAAATCAGATCCACATCTGGGTCAACCATGGTTTCACCCTCTATTCGACCCGTTTCATCCATTCCAGTGAGGCTGTTTATTTTTAACAGGTCGAACTTTCACCGGGTGGGCCTCATTTGGTGTCCCACTCACTTTAAATCAGGAATCCTCATATTCAGACACTCGGAGGATTCAGAGTCGTTTCTAAATTGTTTTTTCTGAAAACTTTACTCTCTAAAATTAATGATTTGGAGCCATCGAAATTTTAGGACCGAAAACCAAGAAATAAGAGTATTTGATCTGCTCTTATATTGGGGGACCAACAAGAGCACTTACTTTTAAGGTTAGTTTGATTTACCCACTTGTAAAGTCAAGTGGAGTCAAATTAAGTCACACATTACATCAAAAATACTTTTTATCAAAATTTCATCCAACTTTTTTCAAGAAAAAGTCAAAAAGTAACCACATTTATTAACTAAAAAATAAAAAAATTCCATTTTCCATACCAAAAGTCAACAATATTCCATCACAAACAACTAAAAATAAAATACTATCATATCCCACTATATTTTTTATTCATACTTTTTATTTCACTTAACTCCACTTGATTTTCAAAGTAAAATGCCAAACTTTGTATGCGTGCATGTATCCTTATCACAGTTACGCTAGCAACTTGGGAGTAGTCATTTTTACCGTTGTGTTGACACTTGACACCATACCCAAGCGACAAGAATGTCTTCAATATTAATTCTCAAACAGTTTATCATTTTAAAATATCTCATGAAATTTTTGGAGTTGGAAGATTCTTTGAGATATTTTGAAAGATATCATAAAAATAATTTAAATTCTTAATAAATGCATATAATAAAAAATAAATATGAATTACTGATTAAATTTTCTAAACATTTTTTTCCCTATTTTCTTCTTTTTATTCTGAATTTATGGTGATTTTCTTGTGATATTCACATTTTTTAATGATATTCTTTAAACATCAAAAATAATATCAGAGAATACAGATTTTAAGTAGCTATATGTCAAAACATTATTACAACATTGTCAAATCCATATTACTCATTACGAGAGTTCTCATTAGGAGGTCATGGATAGTTCAAACCCAGCCTCCTCTCTCTTTGCACATATGAGTTTTTATTACGTCACATGCATGTGTGAGTTGTCCTCGCATGTGTGAGTTATCACTTTTTAAACAATTAGACCCTTAATCAAGGAAGACTTTAGTCAAAATATAGGGACCTTTTTTGTAAAGACCTCTAAAGAAATAGTAGTATGAATAAATTGGTCATTAGATTGTAAAACTTATATGGATAAATTTGTCTTTTTTTTATCTTTTAAAGTGTCACATTGCTTTATACATTTATATCTATTTGAAGATTATACATTAGAGTATTTTTTTTTTTTAAGAAAGAGACAAAAGGATTTAAAACATCAAACTTCTTATACATGACACACTTCAGATCGATAATCTAAAGAGCATTTATTTAAATCAAACTTTGAATCAAACAAACATAAAAGGTAGAGTTGCCAGATATCTACATAACATTTATTTGAATCAATTTAAGTTGAATTGACATGAAAACTATTAAAGTTATAATCAATTTCCCGGTAGCTACCTAGATATATGTTGAGAACAATCAGCTCTGATTTTGATGAATGGACCCCACAATGTTAGAACATGGTCCAATCAGTGTGGGTATTGGTCCAGTTTCATTCCTACTTTTTTTTTTCTTCCATCCATTCGATTATGGATGAAGATTCATGAATAATCATTATTATCATCACTGTTTTTCGAGGGTCAACTGCCAAGCTGAAGAATTCTCCTCTACGTTATAGGACAGACCCAGAAAATTATTATAATTACTGTTTGTTTGTTTAAGTTATTATGTTGTTAGATTCGAGAAAGGCAAAATTGTGTTTGTGGAAACCTCAACGAGGGTGAAAAAACCCAATAATGTCCACTCATAAAGAAAGGCCCTCCTATTTTCAATTTTGTTTGAGCACAAAACTATATCATCGTCCAAATAAAAGTGAAAGATGATAGAGAATTATAAAGACCTTTTTGGTGCACCAAGGTAACAAACATGGAGGGCATAAAGGCAATCTATTTGCTGAAATCAGAACCGTCCAATTCAGTGTTATGCGTCTTTTATGTGAGCCAGGACTGAGAGGGAATACCCAATCCAAGCTGCTGGTCTGGCCCATTTTGAGTGGGGGCGGCCTAGAGCTTGTTCAAGATAAGCTCATATTCTTATTTCAGGCCTAACATTCGGTCTAAGGCTATGAAATGAATAATGTAAAATGAAGATCAGCTCATCAAGTCAGTATCACTGAGTGATTTTGGGAGATGGCCAATCCATACCTTCTCATTGCATTCAGTAGGGCCAATGGGACAACCAAAATGCCACGTTGTGCTTAACAATGCAATATATTGCCATTAAAACCTGAATCTAGGATTTGAAAGTTGTCTTCCTTTTAAATCTGTATTTCGTAGATCTTAAAGGGTGGTTTTTTTTTCTAATCCTCCTTGCTTGACAAGTTGGGCTTTAAGCTATTTTGGTTTCATAGTTAAGGCAACTGGCTCTAACAAATAAAAGGTTAATCTAGCAAAATTCAGCTCATTATAACTTGCCAAATGGAACCTTAAAATCTCATCCTCCCAATGTCAGTCTCAAGATAAACTCATCAGTAGTTTGTCTCGGTTGAAAAATTCAAACCATTGAAGACCTTTCAGACCTACCAGTCCCAGCCACTCAATGCATCACCCACGGATATCGAAAGGAACATCCTATTGAAGAGATACTGGGAGCTCATGTGATTTAGATTTTGGTAGATTTTAAATAGATTGGAGCTCTAGCACTGCAGTTACAATTAATTTAGAGTCTCGGACTCAAAACAACTGATGATTTATAATCAGGGGTGGACCCAAATATAAGGACGGGCCCTTCAAAACTTAATTGGACTCAGGGTTTTTAAGAATACCCTGTAGATTTTGAAAATTAATGTACTTTTATTTTTCTTTTACATTTGCCCATTCTCCCATTATTTTTATTTTTTTACGTAGAGCCCCCGAGAAAAATTTCTTGCATCCACTCCTGGTTATATTAGTGGAAGTGGGAGGATATCTGGGCACCAAAATGATACATAACGATACGAATACTACTTGTAATTTAGATTTATCTACCAGTGATTTTTCTCAACGTGGGAATGTATTTTTGAAGATACATAAGAATAAAATTACTTTTAGAATCTTCTTCTTCTTCTTCAATTTTATTTCGAGTGGATTTCGTCAATCATCTTCTTCTTCTTCATCCGCTTGTACTTGATCTATCATTGCGGCAATTTAATTGTTTGAAGATTTTAGTTGTATTACAACTTGGCGTGATAATGGTTGTAGGGCCCACGTTGATAATGAGTGTGAAGGAGCCACTTGGACAGGGACTGACTTGACTCGTTCCTATCGATTAGTAGGAGCCACTTGGACAGGGACTGACTTGACTCGTTCCTATCGATTAGTATCCCGAGGTTACTGGACTCCAAGACCGAGTCCACACTGAGAGAATCTATGAGCACTATCCAGTAAGTAGTTTCTTAAAAATCTCTAACAAAAAAAATACATAATAAAGTCCTCAACTGTATCGGGTTGGGGCCCTTGGGGGACATCATTTCCCACCTTGGGGTGGGTGTGTGCTAATTTGTTGAAACATGAAATATCCAAAATTAGCTCCCTCCATGTATACGAGATATCCTCAAATTTCACATCCATCCGAGTTTGTTCTTTTAATGGACAAAATGTATGGTAAAGAAACGTGATTACCACAATCTTAAGCATACTTTTTATCACATTTTTCTCAAACAATGAATACAACGACAGAACAAAGTCGGACTGTTGTGAAATTTGATGATACCGTACTTACTTGGAGGGCATTTATTTTAAATGGTTCGAATTTCAGTGGGTGGGCCCCATCGTTGATTTTCACTCATTTAACTAAGGATTTATATAGGTAAAAGCCTGCCATGAACTAAAAAAAATAAATATCAATAGCAACAACAACAAAGGTCCCGATGATGATGATGATGATGATGATGATGATGATGATGATGATGATGATGATGATGATGAAGAAAGACATTATTACTAATAAAAGGATAGGATGTTTTACATTATTACTAATAAAAGGATAGGATGTTTTTCATCATGATCATGATCATGATCATGATGAAAACAGACATTATCACTGAATAATAACACAAGATATTATTCAAGATTAGAAGTCTTTATTTTGGCTAATGAAAGTACATAATATCCAAGATAGGGAAAGGCCATCAACTGTAATTCAAATCTTCAAATGTCTTTCACAGGAAACTCTCCCACCTTACAACTAGCCAACAAGTTGCCTAGCTCGTCCATATTCACGTACGAAGAACCCCCTTGTCTTGTAGCATTATTCGCCAGCTCCTTCCACTCCAAAGCCTTCTTCCTCATCTCCTTTCCCTTGTCTCCTTCCATCATCTCCCTCACAAGCCCCTCCACTTCATCTCTCTTTACGTCATTATCAATCTCCATACCAATCCCCCACTCCGTGCAAGCATATCTACAGTTTGTCTGCTGTTCCGCAAAGAAAGGCCAACAGATCACCGGCACCCCACCACATATGCTGTCCAACATAGAATTCCACCCGCAATGCGTCAAAAACACCCCAATAGAGGGGTGTTTCAGCACCTGCTCTTGAGGGCACCAGCTTGCAAGCAGACCCTTGTCTTTGGTCTGAGCCACGAACTCGGGCGGCAGCATCGCCGAATCTCCCACTACAAGGTCAGGTCTAACGATCCACAGGAAGGGATGGTTGCTGTTGGCGAGCCCCCAAGCGAACTCCTCCAACTGTTTGGTTGTCATCACTGTAATGCTTCCATAGTTGACGTACACAACTGAGTTGGGCTCTCTGTTGTCTAGCCACTCCAAACATAGTGCGTCTTCCTTCCACAAATTCGATCCGATCGATTTCAATGGACCGTCTGGTAATTGATTGCTTAAAATCGATAACGGACCTATTGTGTAAATAGGAGGGATTATCGATTTCATGGCATCTAGAACGTTGCGTTCGAAATCATCGAAGGTGTTGATGATGATAGCCATGGCTCTCGAAGTTCTTTCTGTTTCTCTTAATACATATTTGAACATAATTTCATTTGGATCTGTTGTTCGAACGAAGGAGGTGACATCCCTCAAACGCATACCCATCATCCCAGGTATACAATCGATGGGAGTGTCAAGATATCCATTTGTCAAGTAACTCTCATCTGCACATCCATCAAACAAATCAATGAGAAATGGAAAACAAAAATTGAAGAGGTCCTTTTTGTTTTCAACTAAAATACATAATTTTTTTTAAGTAGTTAAAGATGATTTTTTTTTGTTTTTGTTTTTGTTTTTTTTTTGAAGTGGTTAAAGATGAAGATCATGTTCCAAAAGTCCCAGATATATCCCACATAATGGGTTTGACCACCTTTGTCCACTTGTTTGGGCCTTCCACCTATCAACTTAATCTTTTCAGTTGCATACATTGTTTCCGAGGTGGACATAGGAAATTGAATTTGGGGGCTCCATGTAAAAGAAATAGCAAGGGAAGGGGCAAATATAAAAGAACATATAAATTCCCGCAATTTGGGCGGGGGGTGGGTTCAAGCCTTTTTCAGGTAAGGGTGGGGGCTTCAGCCCTCAAACCCAAATACCTAGGTCCGCTGGTATCAAAGCCTGTTTATGTCGTCCTTGTGTAGCACACGTGGCAAGTCTGTCTATAAAGTTTGTTGGGCTTATACATGAGGGAAAGTATTGGGAAGTCCTACATCCCACACCTTGCCCAAGTAATGGGTTTGACAACTTTTATATACCTATTTGGGCCTTTCAATGGTCCATGGTATTTTACTGATCAAACCTGAATTTCCAAGAAACAGTAAGACGGGAAATAAATTCATTGCCGCTAAAAGAAATTTTCACATGTATTGAACTCCTATGTATTTTAAAGCAACCAAACAAAAAACATCTAGGCTTATGTTTTGCAGTAAGTATTACTAACCTTTGAGTGGTGTGAGGCCTCTGTCAATGAACTGGCGATAATGGAGGTAGCACATGACTCCGCAAGCACTTGGCGTCCAGAAAAGAACCTCAGGAATGCAAAACTCTTCTGCAGCATCTAGTGTGAAGCTCATGGCCCCATCAGAGATAATACAGGTGACTTGGGGTGTGTTTGGGGTGGTGTTGAGCTTTGTGAGAAGATTGCGAAATGGAGCCAAGCAGTTTTTGGATGTGGAATCAGAAAGCGCAGGGATGTCCTGCGTCGCGTCGCGTGCTGACGGAGGGAGGCCATCTGGTATGGTTTCGAATCTGAAATCGTCTAGGACTTTGAGAGAGTCTGGGAAGCTAGATCTCAACAGACGCTCGTGGTTGAACTCTGTGTTTACAAAGGTGATGTAAAAGCCTCTAAGATGATGGAGAAGCTTTGCTAGTTTGAGCATCGGGGTGACATGACCTTGTGCTGGGTATGGAATGCACACGGCATGAGGCCTCTCCATCATCTTGGAAACCATCTCTCTCTCTCTCTCTCTCTCTCTCTCTCTCGTTGGTTTGCGTTTGCCGAGGGGTAGGAGGATTTGGCTCTATAAAGTGTAGAAGAAATGGCTGGGCTCCTGCTTTGCTTTTACAAGGCATTTGGTTGGGTCCTCTCATTTTGTTTGAGTGGGCGTCAGCCTTTGGTTGGCTCTTGTTTTGGTTGTCTGGCCTACCGGATAATATCTTACGTATGAAATGTCAATGTTATATATATGCACAGTGCACGTAACTTGTCCTTAAAAAAAAAAACATATGATCATAGGGTGTACAAAAAATCCGTCGATCCGTAAATCCGATCCGATTCAATCTGATCCGCGGATTTTGATCCGATCCGAAGGTAAACGGATCGGTGGTGGCTTGAAAATTTTGTAATCCGTTAGCAACGGATCGGTGGAGGATTTCACCCTTAATATGCGGATTCAATCCGATCAAATCCATTATCATTAAATATAAATAAAAAATAAAAAATATATAAGGGTCAAAATATAAAATAAGAAAAAAAATGTAAGGGGTAAAAATTATATAAGGGTCAAAATATAAAATAAGAAAAAAAATGTAAGGGGTAAAAATTAATTCCCTTTCGAACCTTTATCCCCAAAAGCCAAAACCCTACCTTCATATCCAAAACTCGTCCAAGCTCCCAGTGGCAGACCTTCATCTCCCATCTCACATTCGTGGCTTCTTCTTCACTGCAGGCATCTATTTATCTCTCTTGCTCTTTACCCTTTCTGATGCAGTTTCTCACACTCTCTCTCTCTGCTTCGTTTTCTCTTCTTCTGCAACGTGATTGCCAATCAAGCCTCGCAGAAGAAGCACAAACGCTGTTGCTCGTCACCAAGGAAGAGAACTTGCGAGGAGGATTCGGAATCCACACCAGTCTCGTTCTCTGGTTGATTGTCGCTGTCGCTCCACCGTCACCGTGGAAGAGACCTGAGAATCCCAGAGTTCATTGAAGAAACAGAGGATCGGGCTCTTTGTAGCTCTGTGTGAATCCTTCCCCTCTTGACAACAAAGACGAAGCTAATAGCAGGTGATTGATTATTCTTGTTGAATCTATTATCCCAGACTCGATTATTCTTGTTGAATCTATTATTCATGTGAGCTTAAATTCTTGGTGGTGTTATTTTACTATTCTTGGGTTGAAATATTTGTTGGGTTTGCTGAGGTAGAAAGACCTAACAAGATGCTTTTCTTTCCTTCTTGTTTGTAGCACAAATTCGTTTTCCTGGATTTTAGTGTTAGTATTTTGTTGTCATCTGCTGCAACTTTATTGCAATTAGATGGAACTCTTTTTCTACTATGTTGATATGCAGTGTACAAGAATTCATGGTTTTTTTCCAAGTAATGTACAGGGACGGATTGAACGGATTAATCCTATCCGATCCGGTCCTCCACGGATCGAATCAGATCGGATTTTAATAGCCACGAATTGGTGACGGATTTCAAATCCATCAATCCATAGGTACCGGATTGGTGACGGATTTCACCGAATCCGCACCAATCAAATCCATGTACACCCCTAATCATAGATATGAGTCCGGATCTCTGTCACAGCATTACGCAGGCACCATTTAACAGATACCGGAACGTCCATTGTGGGGGAGCACAAGGCACTACAACAAATTACATATTTACCGACGCACACTCTGCGTCGGCCATTTCGCAAACCACGTCGGGATAGGCTTTCCTGACGCAGTACAATGCGTCGGCACCATGTTGGCTACTAGATGCCTGGAAAACCATTCCTGACGTATTAATGTTTAGCGTCGGCTAAAAAGGGCCATTCCCCGACGCACTAATGCGTCGTCCCAAACATCGGCAATGTCAACCGCGTCGGCAAAAAATCAAACTTAGTGGTCAAACTCACCTCATTGCCAACACATAACAACGTCGGTTATACATATGCTAACGCACATACTAGCGTCGGAATACATATTTAATGACGCATACACAGCGTCGGTAATACATATTCCGACGTGTTGAAGCGTCAGAAAATGTCATCAACGATGCAGGAAATTCACTTTCGGCGATGCAGAAAGTGTGTCGGGAAATAGCTTTACCTCACTACCGACGCATAACAACGTCGATTATAAATTTGGCAACGCACGTACTAGCGTCGGAAAAATTATTTAATGACGCATAAGAGGCGTTGGTAATACATATTCCAACGTGTTGACACGTTGAAAAATGTCTTCAGCGATGAAGAAATTTACTTTTGGCGACGCAGAGAGTGCGTCTGGAAATAACTTTTCTTTTTCCAGAAAAAATTTCCTGTACAATATTTTCCTGTTCAAATCTACATTTTCAACATTGCACAAGCATAAGCATTGATAAACAACAAATAACCCCACATTCATCATGAAACAATAAAAAAGAATAAGTCAACAATAAACTAAAACCAACCATAAAACTTGTCCATACCACATAAAATGTAATATCCCACATCAAAAGAAGTCAAATATCTCAATAAAGTAAATCCCAACTAAAATGTAATCATCATCAAATATCCAAAGTACACAATGAAACACGGCAATAGAGGGATGACCCATGCAAATTCATAAAACCATCAAATCTTTATCTTTCGAAGGAGCTCTAACCATCCATACCGACTCGGGAAAGCAACAACTGAATCTGACTTTGCATGTGAACCTGCATAGCTGCCTGATCTTGCATTTGCTTTTGCGAGTCCTCATACTATGGCCGCAACTCTTCTTGTGCTTCCAACGAATCAACTAGTTGTTGTCGTAGGGTGCTTATCTCAGAAGACACCAAGATACTAGTAGAAGATGATGATGGGCCCTCGAGCGGTACCCTTGCCTCCTCGCGACCCTCTTTCCTAGCAGATTCTCGATCACCTGTTGCTCAGCCACTAGAGAGTCAATTTCAGACTACGACAGTGCCTCCACCATTCTTCGCTGCATTATCAAAGCATTTAAATATGTCATGTAATTAATATATGTTAGGCAACTAAAATAAACAATGATATACAATATTGTTAATGAAACAACTCACATGTGTCTCCTCAGCATGATCTGTGATCCATATGTTCTTCTTCTTGCTATAGTGTTGCCATCGATATAAATCAGGTTGAGAGGGAGGAGCCTGCTACTCATCTGCCTGCATGATCGAGAACTGGGCTGCAAATGATCGAGATCCAGCTGTATGAAGCGTCTTCACTTTGCTTCGGCTCTCTGAATTCCTCTGTGACTTACGCTGAAAATTACAAGTATTAGACAATGTAGTTAGCTTATTTAAAAGAAATTTGAGGGAACATAAACTCTTGTGCAGGGATGCTAAATGATACAAATTCAGGGAGCTAAAAAATGTGTGCTTCGACTTTAATTTGAAATCCTTTGAAGATGCTATGGCCGAAGTTGGCTTACAATGTGTTATAGACCTGCAGATCAACCTGTTGCACTCGATAATTTCCCAGAATGTGAGGCCTACATGGTATTTATTTCTTTGAATAATGAGTGTGATTCAGACATTGCTCGAAGAGCCTGTTCTTTAGATATGCTTGATTGATAGGCATCATCCATTCATTCCTTGACATTTACGCGAGACAGTTTCTGCACTGCTATTAGCCAATTTTTCCTAGGCCTCAGACAACGAGTTGGATCTTCCAGTCCAGGAATTGGGATATTATCCATCTGATCAACACTTTGTTTGATGGACCATTAGTTCCACAGAGGTGTAACAGTGTGTGTCAGAAAACTATATCTGTGATCCCTTAAATCAACTTGATAATGAAATCACTACATATTCTAAACTAGGAAATCCAAGAAGAAGAAAGGGAAAATAAGATGAGAAAATGATACAAATTCAATGAAAACATTTGAACACAAAAACAGCTGATTACACCTTCACAATGAAGAAATAGAGAACTGATTTATTCTGATGCAAAAACAACGCGTTTAAAATGATGAAAAAACAGGACTTTCTTGCGTTAAGAACGATGATAGCAATAAGACTTTCTTTCATTACTGGTGAGTCTTTGCAGGGCAGTAGGATGGGTAGAAAGCCAGTGGCCCAGCAGCATACACTACCGCCTGGTAACTCTCTCCAGAGCACAGAGAATACATTGTGTGTAGCCTTTTATCATCAGTCAGTGGGCCCAGCTCTATAATCCAAACCACTCAAGGTAATGGTCTCCCACTGTTCTATGAACATAATTTCACTTCAGTCAATAGTAACACCAGGTGCTCTACACACCATGAGGAGAAGAAACTTTAGGAAAAAAAATTTATTAAGGATAAGAACAAGATGAGGAGAAGAAAAGGCCAGTTTTGACATGATAGGATTTTAAAGAGGTACATGAGGCTGCCCTGTTAATTCCATTGCGGCTAAGGAGGTCAAGTGCCAAGTACTAACTTAAGAAAAATAAATCATGATTGGTTTTCTTTTCTTCTTATGGGTTCTTTTTCATTCTTTCTTGCTTGCTTTCTGAGTAAATATCAAGAAATGGGTTTTTTTTTCAGTAACCACTAAAAGCATCTTTTCATAGAAAAATAAAAGCACCCCAATAAAAAGAACATATTAAGAAATAAAAAAACACATGGTTACTTAGAAATGTGTGATCAGAAAGATATCAATCAAAATAATAAAAGGGTAGAGAAGGAAAGAGAGGAGCATCGTGGAACGACGAGAATGGATGGTATATGCAGATAGCTATGATAGCCTCATCTAATTCATCAATAGAGCATCTCAGAAAGAAAGAGAGTTCAATTAACATGACATCTCTGTCCTCTCTCTCTCTCTACACTTGGAGGTCTGACTTTTATAACCAACTATAATATCATCTTTACCAGAATCATAGGTCTAGGCATAGCTTGCAAGACATGTTAAGAAGAAAATACTACAGAGTTCAATTCCAGTTATATATTAAGGATTACATCTTTAATCTGCTATACTATCCACATATGCATTGCAACTGCAAGTACACTGCTCTAGCATTTAAAAATGAATATGGACCACCAATTCATTGGAGCTCACACTAACCATTCAATCGACTTGGCATCATAAAAAAATTCTTGACTAAAACCACACTTGTGTATATATTGTTTATGTACAAATTTTGCCAATATAATTCCCACTCAATCAGAAATTGCAATGCTGAAACTTGGGACCCACCTTTACAAATCAAGAAAGTAAGATTTCAATAATACGATGTAAGAAAAAACTATACAACTTCAAAAAAGAAAAAGAAAAATCATAAGTGGGACACACTATTAAAAGATCAAAGGAACCAACTAAATTAAATTTATAAATATTGAATCTGCCACACCAAAAAGTGGAGTGATCTTTTGATTAGTTCAAGTGAATCCATTTTTCTTACGAAGAACTGGATGGCCAAATTGATCTTTGGATTGCACCTGATTCACACATCAAACCACTCGGTAACATTGTTGGCAGGAATTTCAATCAAATGGCAAATATCACTCTGATTGTTGTGGCTACAGGGAAGGTGTGGCTTCCAATTTCAGGATATATAGTTATAGATTTATTTACAACAGAGGAGCCATTGCCAACATACATACCAAAAATAGATTGGTACGAAGAAATCCAGCTCAAAGCCTAAAAAACCTCAAATCTCATAACAAAAAATAAGCTTTTCTCATCCAAACGCGAGAATCTTTGCTTCAAACACGAAATAATCCAGAAAACAAACAAAACATCAAAAACAATCCATAAAGTTTCAGAGATTTTAGAAATCAAACTCAAAGCTCAACTAAAGAGAAAATCTCAAGGCCAAATCACAGAAAAAGACATGAAATCAGAGATCAAGAAGCAGAGCTCAAACTGACAAAGATCTGAAACTGGAAATCGGAATATTGAACATGGTATAAATTTGTCTCAAAAATACCCATTCAAGAAGCTCTCATTTTTAAGCATTATCCCTTCCTGTGCTGCAGTGTTTGCCAAAAGTTTGGTTTTTTGTTTGTAAAGATTGATTGAGAAAGGTGGTATTTTAGAAATACTTTAAAATGTAGGTAGAGAGATATAAAAGCGATTGCCAAAATGCTAGTAAAGTGCAATCGCTCATACACAACAAGCTTCAGAATCAATCGACAAAAGTTTCTGCAGAAGCCAAAATAACCCTCCCAATTAATTGAAGGGTTAAAATTTTAGTTCTTTTGAAACCTTAATTTAGTTAGTCGATCTGCGATGCTACAATGTGCTTGTTATTTATCGTTATTATAGAAAACACTAGTACGCAGCCAGAGCATGACAGCGTACTCCCTGATACATCTATATGCCATCAACCCAAACCATCCATATGCCAGACAATGCAATCAGATTGGTTCAATAATCCTAATCTCTAATGATTAAAAAGCTTTGGTTGAATTTGCATCACTTAACCATTCCCATTTAAACCACCTATTTGATGGTCACCAAATCAGAATGTTAACATCATCTATTCATCAATATTTTGTGCAGGCACATAGTAAATGTTATGAGTTAAAAAAGAAGAAGAGCCTAAAAAAAACCTAATCAAGAGCACTTGGCTAGGCTTCTTTATCAGTAGAAATAGTTGATTAGAGTATAATACAATTACTATAATTTGCAACATTTCAACATCACAATATTTCTACAATCATCGCTTCGTTGGCCTTCCAAATGCAAAGCAGAGATACCATCCGTGGCCACCAAACAATGCATGCAAGGTTAAGAAAAATATCAAACCACAAATGTTCCAATATTCGCCGAAGCCTGCAAACATTTCAAATCGAAAAAAACTAGCAATTTTTATCATTTAACAACAAAAAAAAAAAAAAAAGAGAGGAAAGAGAAAAAAAGACAACCAGAAAAGAAGACAATTTTCATCATTTAACCCTTCTGCGCGAGATCTGGGAAGAACACGCGTCCGGATCGTGGGCATCTCCACAAGTTGCAAGAGGACCGGAGGCCTCATTACAGCTAGAGAGTGAGTGGGGTTTTTGGGATTTGGGGTTTTTCTAGGTTCTACGATTTGGGGGTTTTCTGGCCGTGAGAGAGAGAGATTTGAGGTTCTTTTTTCCACGGAGAGGGAGACGGATGATTGTGGCAGCGATGCAGGGAAGAAGATGAAGGCACTAACCTTTTGGAGTTCTTCGTCGTCTGTTCCAAGCCCCCTTCTCCGCGTCAATCCCTTTGTCCCTGCGCCAATCCCTCTGTTCCAAGCCCCCTTCCAAGGAAGAAGATGAAGGCACTCACCTGTTCCTGGGTCCCTATGTCAATCCCTCTGTTCCTCCAATAGTTCGTTCCGGTCGAGAGAGAGAGAGTTCTATGTGACGGGCAAAAAACGCATTCGCTGTATGACTTAAGTTAAAACACATTTCCCAACACTCAACGAGAGCGTCCTTAATTCTTGTTAAGATCCTTCGCCGACGCACCACAACATACATCGTTAATTATTATCCTTCGCCGGCGCACCTCAACGTCGGCAATTATTGTTAATTAGGTATTCATGATTCCCAATTATTGTTAAGACCAGACCGTTCGCTGAGGCACCTCAATGTTGGCAATTAGGTATTCATATTCCCAACGCAGTTAGTACGTCGTCTTTTCAAACATTTATTTCCCGACGCTGTACTGCATTGGGAAAAATGTAATTCATGTCGAGAAAATATTCATTGCAAGACCCAGATGGCGCCATCCTCTCTACGACGAGATGTCCCGACGTGCAGAAAGTAGCATCGCGTAATCCTTTTGCTAACGCTGTGATGCGTCGGCTAATTACATTTTCTACGACGTATTTAGACTGCGTCGACAATATTCGTCGGCAAATATGTAATTTGTTTGAGTGCGTCAGCCTTTGGTTGGCTCTTGTTTTGGTCGTCTGGCCTACCGGATAATATCTTACGTATGAAATGTCAATGTTATATGCACAGTGCACGTAACTTGTCCTTAAAAAAAAAACATATGATCATGGATAGGGTGCACAAAAAATCCGTCGATCCGTAAATTCGATCCGATTCAATCTGATCCGCGGATTTTGATCCGATCCGAAGGTAAACGGATCGGTGGTGGCTTGAAAATTTTGTAATCCGTTAGCAACGGATCGGTGGAGGATTTCACCCTTAATCTGCGGATTCAATCCGATCAGATCCATTATCATTAAATATAAATAAAAAAATATATATAAGGGTCAAAATATAAAATAAGAAAAAAAATGTAAGGGGTAAAAATTAATTCCCTTTCGAACCTTTATCCCCAAAAGCCAAAACCTTACCTTCATATCCAAAACTCGTCCCAAGCTCCCAGTGGCAGACCTTCATCTCCCATCTCACATTCGTGGCTTCTTCTTCGCTGCAGGCATCTCTTTATCTCTCTTGCTCTTTACCCTTTCTGATGCAGTTTCTCACACTCTCTCTCTGCTTCGTTTTCTCTTCTTCTGCAACGTGATCGCCAATCAAGCCTCGCAGAAGAAGCACAGACGCTGCTGCTCGTCACCAAGGAAGAGAACTTGCGAGGAGGATTCGGAATCCACACTAGTCTCGTTCTCTAGTTGATTGTCGCTGTCGCTCCACCGTCACCGTCACCGTGGAAGAGACCTGAGAATCCCAGTTCATTGAAGAAACAGAGGATCGGGCCCTTTGTAGCTCTGTGTGAATCCTTCCCCTCTTGACAACAAAGACGAAGCTAATAGCAGGTGATTGATTATTCTTGTTGATTGGGTTTGCTGAGGTAGAAAGACCTAACAAGATGCTCTTCTTTCCTTCTTATTTGTAGCACAAATCCGTTTTCCTGGATTTTAGTATTAGTATTTTGTTGTCATCTGCTGCAACTTTATTGCAATCAGATGGAACTCTTTTTCTACTATGTTGATATGCAGTGTACAAGAATTCATGGTTTTTTTTTCCATGTAATGTACAGGGACGGATTGAACGGATTAATCCGATCCGATCCGGTCCTCCACGGATCGAATCAGATCGGATTTTAATAGCCACGAATTGATGACGGATTTCAAATCCATCAATCCGTAGGTAACGGATTGGTGACGGATTTGACCGAATCCGCACCATTCAAATCCATGTACACCCCTAATCATAGATATGAGTCCGGATCTCTGTCACAGCATTACGCAGGCACCATTTAACAGATACCGGAATGTCCATTGTGGGGGCGCACAAGGAGATAGTCGATCTGAGTTGTTCAGGATATATCTCATCTCACCCAGCTGGCATATCTTTAAGATTTTACTTTAATAGAAGTGTGCTCCACTATATGATTGAACACATGATTGAAAATATGAGGGCACAAACGTGACATTGCTGCTGCTGATGGGGCATTAATCACTTTTCGGTGAGGTGCTTAATCGCATGGTGGGAACCACTCCTATTGAACTGAAATTCGAGGACACCTTGGAGGGAATGGATTCATTTTGAAAGGTCTAAATTATATGTTTGTCGGCCCCACACCTGAGATGTGTTACATAGTTCCCATGTAATCACTGTGAAGGAATCCGAATTGATCATGATCATGAGTCATGAGATGTTCATGTTTTAGCTGGGATGTCTTGCAATATGGAAAAGAACAATTTAAGAGCTCTTTTGTTTGATGAAAATGAGTTCCGCAAAATTTTCAGAAATGTATTTTTTTAGAAGTGGCTAAACTTGAAAAATAAATAGTGACTATCTAGAAAAAGCCATCAAATAATATTTATATATTCTCATAAAAAATGAAAATCTAGGTGTAACCTTCTAATCAAATATTAGAAAAGTCAAGTTCCTTGGAGTAAATTCAATAAGAGCAAGTTACGACACTGATGAACTGTACAAAACAATGGTGATCACCAGCAAAAATAAGAAAAAAGACAACAATATAAAATATCAAGAGATATCAAGGTTGGTCTTTTCTTTTTTCTTTTTTAATTTTACTGATGGTACTATCCTTTTTAAGAAAATACCATGCAATTGATGGAAGGTGTTACGGATATTAGGATTAACTCGTTAGAGATATTAAGGTTAGAATTGGTTTAATTGCTAGAGATATAAGGAATAAAATTATTAGTTTAGATTTTAAACTATTATCTTATAATTGTTCTAGAAGTTTGTGCTAGTAAAAAGCTAGGTAAGTAAAACTTTACAATTGAAAAAATATTGGAGGAGTTCTATTGGCACCACACTTCTGTCTCTCCACACCGCAAATAAAAAAAAGAAAAAATTCATTTCCTAAACTACCCCTCCCCCATCCTCCCTTTCCTTCTCTCCCTCCACCCTCTTCCCCCACCCCACCCTACCCCACCTCCGACGGGGAGGGATCCCCGGCCGGCAGCCAGCGGCGGTAGCCCTTGCCGGCCAGCCAGCGGCCTCCCTCCCCCATCTCCTGCTTTCTTCCCCCCTCCTCCATTTTCTCTCCCTCTCTCCCTTCCTCTACTGTATTTTCTCTTCCTCTTGGATTGGAAAGATGTGTGACTCTGGTTTTAGGAAGGACTAGAAGTGGCTTCTGACACCAACCAACTTGCCATTATATTCCCAAAACCTGGAAAAAGAAGAAAAGCAGAGGAATCAACGAAAAAAATCAGCTTTTGAGCAAATGGGTATGTAAGCTTTCCGTCCATTTTATCCTTCTAATAAAAGAAAGAAAGTAGCAGATGCAAAAAAAACTCTTCACCCCAGGAAAGAAGGTTGGCACAGCAAGAGTGCTTGGTTTTCTTCTCTGTTTCTTTCTTCTTGTTTCCCATCCGTGTCAGTTAAACGTGGGGGGTTTGTATTTCTATATTGGTTTCCTCGGCCTCTTTGTATCTTTCTTTCAAATCGTGGTATTTGAAGAGAAGGGAGAAGAGAGAGTTGTTTGGTCTAAGGAAAGGAAATAGAGGAGAGGAAGGGAGAGAAGGAGATAAAATAGAGGAGGTGGGGAGGGAGGAAGAAAGAGGGTGAGGGGGGAGGGAGGCCGTTGGCTGGCCGGCCGGGGCTGTCGCCGCGGGCTGCCGGCCAACGGCCTCCCTCCCCGTCGGAGACTGGGCGGGTGGATTGGATGGGGGAGAGGAAGAGGGTGGAGGAAGAGAGGGACAGGGAAAAGGGAGGAGGGGTAGTTTAGGAAATGGATTTTTTTATTTTTTTTTTTGCGGTGTGGAGAGACAGAAGTGTGGTGCCAATAGAACTCCCCAAAATATTGCATGCGACTGTTCTACATGTTTTACCTTTCACTTTTTCAATGATTCCTTGTTGAAACTCATATTACCAAAAACATTTGTTAGTATTGACTTATTCTATGTTAATCTATTCTTGTATATCCTTATCTCATCAGTTGTAACAGTGTATATCTCAAATCCCTATAATGAAAGGAATATAGTTTGTAAGGAGTTATTTAAATGGATTATCCCATTAATGATAAATACAACACTTTCTCCATATTTACTTTTCACATGGTATCAGAGCCTTATCTCTTTTAAACCATACCCGACCTTATCACTTCTACATTTTACATCCACCTTAGGTCCAGGAATCAACCACGCTGCTCCAAATAGAATCATTAACTAATCCTACTCCACCACCTCCTTTAATGGTTGCAAGGCCCACGTTGATAATGAGTGTGAAGGAGCCCACTTGGACTGACTTGACTACTTCCTAATCGATTAGTACACCGAGGTTCTTGGACCCCAAAACCGAATCCACACTGAGAGAATCTCTAATCACTAGCCAGTAAGTAGTTTATTAAAAATCTGAAACAAAAATACATAATAAAGTCCTCAACTGTAGTTCAGCGGGTTAGGAAACATCAATTCTCACCACAGGATGGGTGTGTGGGAATGGTCCTCTAAATCTTTTAATCTAGAGAGTCATTAAGCTAAAAATATTACGTTTCCTTAGCTAACCATTCATACCAAACTTTTGAAGCATTAGCAGAGGCGATGTAAATACATTTTCAATACTTCTTTTTTTAATGGAACTCACTTCTCAATATTGTCCTCTAAGTGGAATCCGGTCCACACACTTTTCGGGACATGTATTTTTTTTTCAAGCATATGAGATATTATTAATCGGAATTGAACTCGCGACCAGTTAATTCTAATATCATATGAAATTTCCTTTAGAGAAAGAAGAAGAACTCCATACAGGGCCAATCTATTGAAAAAAAAAAAAAAACACCCTCCATGTTTATGGGTATCTTCAGATTTCACATCAATCCGAGTTTATTCTTCAATTGGACAAATTATATGATAAAGAAATATGATTACCACAATCTTAAGCATATTTATTATCGAACAATGAATCCAACTGTGGAACAAAGTCGGACTGATGTGAAATTTGATGATACAGTATAACTTGGAGTGAATTTATTTTGAATGGTTCGAATTTCAATAGGTTGGTCCATCGTTGATTTCCACTCATTTAACTTATAATCTATATAGGTAAACGCATAAAAGGATAGGATGTTTTTCATGATAACGATGATGATAAAAAAAAAAGAAATTATCACCGAATAAAAAGAAGAGATTTTTCATTATTAAAAGTCTTTATTTGGCTAATGAAAAGTACATATCCAAGATAAGGCCAGAGGCCATCAACTGTATTCTTCAAATCATCAGCAACAACAAAGGTCCCGATGATGATGATGATGATGGAAGACATTATTACTAATAAAAGGATAGGATGTTTTTCATCATGATCATGATCATGATGAAAACAGACATTATCACTGAATAATAACACAAGATATTATTCAGGATTAGAAGTCTTTATTTTGGCTAATGAAAGTACATAATATCCAAGATAGGGAAAGGCCATCAACTGTAATTCAAATCTTCAAATGTCTTTCACAGGAGACTCTCCCACCTTACAACTAGCCAACAAGTTGCCTAGCTTGTCCATATTCACGTACGAAGAACCCCCTTGTCTTGTAGCATTATTCGCCAGCTCCTTCCACTCCAAAGCCTTTTTCCTCATATCCTTCCCCTTGTCTCCTTCCATCATCTCCCTCACAAGCCCCTCCACTTCGTCTCTCTTTACGTCATTATCAATCTCCAGACCAATCCCCCACTCCGTACAAGCATATCTACAGTTTGTCTGCTGTTCCGCAAAGAAAGGCCAACAGATCACCGGCACCCCACCACATATGCTCTCCAACATAGAATTCCACCCGCAATGCGTCAAGAACACCCCAATAGAGGGGTGTTTCAGCACCTGCTCTTGAGGGCACCAGCTTGCAAGCAGACCCTTGTCTTTGGTCTGAGCCACGAACTCGGGCGGCAGCATCGCCGACTCTCCCACTACAAGGTCAGGTCTAATGATCCACAGGAAGGGATGGTTGCTGTTGGCGAGACCCCAAGCGAACTCCTCCAACTGTTTGGCTGTCATCACTGTGACGCTTCCATAGTTGACGTACACAACTGAGTTGGGCTCTTTGTTGTCCAGCCACTCCAAACATGATTTGTCTTCCTTCCACAAATTCGATCCGATCGATTTCAATGGACCGTCTGGTATCTGATTGCTTAGAATCGATAACGGACCTATTGTGTAAATAGGAGGGATTATCGATTTCATGGCATCTAGAACGTTGCGTTCGAAATCATCGAAGGTGTTGATGATGATAGCCATGGCTCTCGAAATTCTTTCTGTTTCTCTTAATACAAAGTTGAACACAATTTCATTTGGGTCTGTTGTTCGAACGAAGGAGGTGACATCCCTCAAACGCATACCCTTCATCCCAGGTATACAATCGATGGGTGTGTCAAGATATCCGTTTGTCAAGTAACTCTCATCTGCACATCATTAAACAAATCAATGAGAAATGGAAAACAAAAATTGTAGAGGTCCTGTTTCTCTGCAACTAAAGTACATAAGAATTTTTTTTTTTTTTTTTTTTTGTTAGTGGTCAAAGATTATTATATTTTGGGGACTTGTTATTTGATTGCTTGTTTAGCAAGTCTGATTTGAGCCTCTTATTAATTTAGAACTAAATGAAATTGAAATAGACGATTTGATAATCATTTTAAGACCACCACATCCAACATCATAAAGATGTTAAATGTTTAAAATATACGGTCCAAAACACAAGGATAATTGAAACAAACGTAACCGTCTGAAGCCCAAATATGCGGGGTGCTACAGTGTTATACGCGGTCATTTACCATCTTCATTTTTTTTTTAAAGTTTTGATGACCTAAACGAAAATCTGAACCATTGAAAATATTAAGAATCCAAAGAACGGCTACAGTGTCAAATCGGGTCTGTTGATGCTTCACCAATCTCGAGATATATGCAAAACATCGTGAGTCATTAAATCTGAGCTTTTGGATTTTGTGGACCACAATATGAAGATCCGAACTGTTAACTTTACTCATAAGACAAAAGAATGTTAATGAGATCAAATATCACCTCTTGATTGCATGTGGATCAAGATAAATTGATAAAGAAATGTTCCACTGTAGATGTATTAAAACTTAAAAACGGATGGGTTTACACGTGAGCAACTCCAGTCCAGTTTTTTCTTTTTTAATTATGGAACTTTAAATGCAAATCTGAACCATTGGTTAAATTAAAAGGATCAAACAAGGCCATCATATCAATTTTGAACCATTGATGTTTAACAAATATCGAGATATTAAAAAAAAGGGAATCATTGGATATAAAATTTTGAAGTTTGCGGCCCCTTAATCAATATCCGAACTGTTGATCCTTTTTGGAAAGTTAAAAAGGGCTAGAGGATTAATTTTTAGCCCTCGATTCTTTGTGATTGTTGAAAAATCTGTAAAAACACTTGAACCATCATATACACGTAACATCTATTTCAAAAAGGGTAATCACCTCACCAAACACTCTATTTAGAAAATATCTATTCCACAAAGATCTATTATTCACAGATTTATTTTATATAAATAAGATTTGCCAGACAAGTCCCCAAGCTCCAGATCACATGATATCATGCGTTTTTAAAATCCCATAATATCATGGAATTTCCAAAAAATAATATGATGGGAAATAAATACCTTGCCACTAGAAGAAGTTTCCACATGTATTGAACTCCTATTTTTTTTAAAGCAAGCAAACAAAAAACATCTTAGGCTTGTGTTTTGCAGTAAGTATTACTAACCTTTGAGTGGTGTGAGGCCTCTGTCAATGAACTGGGGATAATGGAGGAAGCACATGACTCCGCAAGCACTTGGCGTCCAGAAAAGAACCTCAGGAATGCGATACTCTTCTGCAGCATCTAGTGTGAAGCTCATGACCCCATCAGAGATAATACAGGTGACTTGGGGTGTGTTTGGGGTGGTGTTGAGCTTTGTGAGAAGATTGCGAAATGGAGCCAAGCAGTTTTTTGATGTGGAATCACAAAGCGCAGGGACGTCCTGCGTTGCGTCGCGATCTGAGGGAGGGAGGCCATCTGGTATGGTTTCGAATCTGAAATCGTCTAGGCCTTTGAGAGAGTCTGGGCCTCTAGATCTCAACAGACGCTGGTGGTTGAACTCTGTGTTTACAAAGGTGATGTAAAATCCTCTAAGATGATGGAGAAGCTTTGCTAGTTCGAGCATCGGGGTGACATGACCTTGTGCTGGGAATGGAATGCACACGGCATGAGGCCTCTCCATCATCTCAGAACCCATCTCTCTCTCTCTCTCTCTCTCTCTCTCTCTCTCTCTCTCTCTCTCTGGTTTGCAAAGGCCGAGGGGTACGAGGATTTGGCCTTATAGAGTGTAGAAGAAGAGGCTGGGCTCGTGCTTTCTTTTTATAAGGCATTTGGTCGGGTCCTTTCATGCTGTTTGAGTGGGCGTCAGCATTTGAGGAACAGGGCCAGCTCTTGTTTTGGTTGTCTGACCTACGGGATAATATATCTTATGTTTGAAATGTTAATATGCACAGTGCACGTAACTTAGTCCAAAAAAAAAAAAAAAATTATATTATAATGGAGATGAGTCCGGATCCCCTGTTGCAGCATTATACAGGAACTAGCTAGGTGTAACCTTCTAAATCAAATATTAGAAAAATCAAGTTTCCTGTAGTAAATTCAATAAGAGCAAGTTATGACACTGATGAACTGTACAAAACAAATGGTGATCACCAGCAAAAATAAGAAAAACGACAATTACAATATAAAATATCAAGAGATATCAAGGTTGGGTTTTTTTTTTTTTTTTACTGATGGTACTATCCTTCTTAAGAAGATACCAAGCTATTGATGGAAGATGTTACGGGTATTGGGATTAACTTGTTAGAGATATTAAGCTTAGAATTGGTTAAATTGCTAGAGATATAAGGAATAAAATTATTAGTTTAGATTTTTAGAGTTTTTTACAAAAGACCCTTATATTTTCATGAAACCACAAAAAGACCCTCATACTTTTTATTTTTACTAAAGCATGCTTTGAATGACGGTCAACCTAAAAGAAAACGTTAACTTACCGTTCCCAACTTTACATTTTTTTCTATTTTCTCATCTTACCCCTTAGATTTCTTGAGAAACTCAAATGATAGATTTGCTGTAACCTATATCTCCCTCTGAGAGGAACCACCCAACCAAGGACATGTAGAAAACAACACTACCATCTTTCTTTTTCAGTGTTGCCTTCGATCTCAAAATGGATGGAAGCTATTGTTGTTGAAACTGTTGGGACTCACATTAGTAAGAGGGCCTATGTGGTCCCAGATGGTTATATCCAAGAAATTGATGTGATATCCTATACACTCTCAAAATTAATATTGAATACCTCATATTCATTATTTTTGGTGGGTCTCACAGGAAATCCGTGTCTTTGCACAGCTTGTGCTAGTAGGAAAAGCATCTAAGATTCCAACATTTTGATTAAAAGATGTATTTGCCACATCAAAAGTAAAATTGGTGTTCTCTTAGGTCTCTTGTTTTCTATGATTGGAAAAAGAATATGGTCATTTTTTTTTGCTGGGAGTTTCTATATTTTGTTTAGTTTCTTGATGTTTGTAATCCCTCTTTATCCTGGAGAGACTGTGACTTAATGTCTTGGAGAAGTTGATGAGAGATGGGTCTTTGGTGTTTGTGGAAGTTATGCTATGTAAGGAGCTAGATTTGAGGAGACGAAGTAAAGAGGTGCCCATTGCCATTCCTACTGTTTTCCGATTTTGTGAAGAAATTCTCTTGAAGATTGTTAGGGAAGGCCTCAATGAGAGAAAGGGTATTGAGGTTCTTTAAAAGAAAAGGAGTTACAAATGTAGATGGGTCGGATGAACTAGAATTCAAGTGTTTTGATTAAGTTATAGAAGAGGTATTCCCATTAGAGATTGGGCTTTGATGGCATCAATGAAATGATCTGAATGGATATTGATGAGTTAGGCCCAAATGACTCAACCCGTGAGGATGAGTCAGGTCAGAATAACCCAATTAAAAATGAGCCAGGGTCCAAATCTGTGGAGGTCCGATTGGTCCGTTCGGGTCCGGGTCCAAATCCACATAGTTTGGCCATGTCAAGGCTAACACGTCGCTGCGGAAAAAGTCACTCTCAACCTGCTCTCTCCGAGTTGAGCTTAGAATCTTAACTGCCTCGTCTATAGGGGGCAGTTCAAGGCTCCTTGTGAACGTTGGCGGAAGGTCCTCCCCATCTGTTAGGAGAAGGTTATAAATAGAAGACCCCACCGTCACTAAAGAGAGATACAAAATTTCTACCTTCTACACGTATCTGTATTTTCCCTCCTATATTGTAATCCTTTGAGATACTCAATACAAAAGCACATTTTTGAAGTGGACGTAGGTCACACTGACCGAACCACTATAATTGCTTTTTTTCATTAATTATTGCATTTATTATCGATTACTCGACCGGTGTTGTCCGAATCTCATTTTGGCATCATCTGTTTGGCGCCGTCTGTGGGAACTGAACAAAAGTTCTCATCCTATTTTCAAGATTATGGTGATCACCACTACATCGACAAGACGAGCAGAGGGCGAGGATGATCTTCACAAACTAATCCTGCCTCAAATGCTCCTACTCCTACTCTTCAACAAACGTTGGAGACCCTGCAGCAGTTGATGACCCAAAACCAGTAAATCATACAACTCATGCTGGCAGGGCAAGGAGGAGCACAATTTGGATGAGTACCACAAGGAGCATCAAGCAAGGGACTTCCAAGAGCTCCACGCCGGGGAGTTCCCCATCTGGGCGCCCATTGTCACGTCCCCCGAACTCGATTAAGGAAATAACCGGATCCGGAGAGTGAATTTTAGGACTAATTAAAATTTTTGTCCTTTGGGCCCACGGATCGTAAGTCTGCGGTGAGGATAAAATATTTCAAGCCTCTTTTAATACAATGAACATTGAATTCATAGAACTCTAGGCATATGGAATCTTAAGCAATGGATAATAATTCTCATTAAATTAAAGTTGCAAGAAAGAGTAAACAAAACTAAGAATCAAGTTATTTATTACATTGGTCATCCCAAGATACAAGGCCAATAAAAGAACAGAAGTCACTAATGTAAGAAAGATCCAACGAGAGAAATAAATGAATAAAAGAATAAATCTAATGGTTTCCAATTGTATCTCTCTCGTGCCAGGATATGATGACGCTACTCTACATCATCGGCGCGCCACTCTCGTGCCTCCTCAGCTGGTTGGAGATCCTCTGGAATCTCCTCACCGGCATGCTCCTCAAAGAAGAAATCACCTGATGTGTTTACACACTAAGGAATAGAGTCAACGACATGTTGAGCAATAGATATACAAAACATAATAAACACGACATGCATCAAGTGTAGAATAATGACAAGTAAATGATTATTTGCATACAAGGCAAGCGAAACTAGGCATAAAGCGAGATTAATAAACAACAGGAATAATAAAAGGAATCCTAACAATCATCTAACAAGAATAAGAGGGAGACTCCGAGGATGTCCAAAGCCACCTCCCGGGGTACCAGTAACAATCCCCTTGGACTACTGATACCAAAATCCGGCTCCAGTGGGATCCTAGCTCCCCGTCCTGGGCATAGCAACGCGGTCCTAGCCCGCTCCCAGCTATTCAACTCCATGAACGCCTTCCTAAGCCGACTGCCTACCCCGACAACCAAGTAACCGGTTCGTCATTAAACCCCAAACTGCAGATGGCCATGATATGCAAATAATAACAAAGTGGTTTTTGACACAATGACCAACAAGACAAGCAAGTCTGGCTAGTTCCAAGTATAAGACAAGATCATAGGGGTTATCTCTTTCAAGATAATACAAGACAAGTAACACGTGATAATCCATTTCATCACTAGCCAGTTATGTTCATCAAAACAAGACACGGTTTCCTAAGGTACACTCTAAGTCAGGTTCAAGTCCTAAATTCTATAAGAATTTATGTTTCATAATTGATTACGTGTTTTATGCCAAGAGTGTACAAGGAACATAAACAACGGATACAAGTCAAAGTCAAGAAGGAATTACAATCCAATCCTAAGTAAGTGCTGTCATCCCTGTATTCCCAGTATTCTAACTGAGTACTTATGAAAATTGGATTAATGATGCTTTTAGGAAAAATTCCTTGGTGTACAATCATGTTGACCATCATTTAATTCAACTTCATATGTATTCGGTTACACTACGTGTAATACACAAATACCTAGACAACCCATCGAATTCACACCAAGCCATGTGATTCGATTTCAATCCTCAATTAATGGTCAAGTGAGAATAAGTGAAGGGTTTCCAACATCTAAGGCCATACCTAAGTTAAACAGTCTTTTTCTCAAATTATAAGAGTCAAATTCTTAATTCAAATAATTACATCACTTATCTTTCTACGACCATGATGAAACCAGAACCATTGGATTCTCTGTCACGAGGGCTTTCCAACGGTATATTATATGTGCAAATCCAACGGGCGGATTGAAAGTTACAAGCTTTCGAAGTTTCAGTGACCATGCACCCTCCGATCGATCGCACCGAAGGTGCGATCGATCGGCACTGAACACTTCTCAGTTAGTGCACAGTCCGATCGATCGGACTGTGTGATCGATCGATCGGACTATGATCGCTCACAGTTAATTTGGGGACTGTTCACTGTCCGATCAATCGCACTGTGCGACCGTTCGATCGGGCAGCGAACCTGAAGCCCGAAATTGGGTTTCTGTTCCTTTTTTCCTCCGGTCATTCCAAGACCAAACCTGTAGAAAATGAGCCTCTGTGCTCCCCATTCATCACATTCATCCATTCCATCCACATTTCATTTCATTAAATCACATTAAACAAATTCTATTCAACATAATATCAATCAATTTATCCAAAAACCTAACCTAACATATAATTTCCAATTAAATCAGAAAGGCTTGGAATTAACGGAAAATTTATCAAGAATCATAGCCAGATCAATAAAACAATACAGGCATATATATTATGAAATAATATCTACTTGCATCAATATCAGAAGATGAAATAATTGGGTGAAATTTGAGGAGAAGCTTTTCTACCCCAAAATCAACAATCTAACCCGAACAAATACCACCTAGAACGCAAAGGAGAAGAAAAGAAAGGAAAAGATCTATTTCAAACATAAATCTAAGCAAAAGAAAAGATGACAGAAAGAAGAAGATGAGAGGATGCTTACCAAACTAGAACCAATGGAAAGAGAAGATCGCGAGGAAGACGTTTAACGGATCGGATCTTCAAGAATGATCTTCTAGGCTAGGGTTCCGGGCTTGAGAAATGAAGATGAAGAAGAAATGGCTACTGGGTTACTTTCGTTGCAGAGAACGAAATGAAATTAGGGCAAACATTCGTTTAAGAAGACGATAGGAAGAAAAGGACTAAATCGCCCTTTAAGTGGGTCCGGTGAAAGAATGGACCACTTGAAAGGTTTCTAATCGCCGGATTGCGACGAGTCAAGAGACAAAAATGATCAGAACGACAAGACCTTTCCAACGAACCCAAAATCACGGCGTTTGGAATATTTCGGAAAAACACTCAATTTTCCCTAAATTGCAAACTACCCCCCTGCTATGATCAAACGAACTCGGAATCGAACGAAACTACGCAGATACTATTCTAATACTAAAAGAAACTCGCTCATGATCTAAACCCACTTAAATATCTAAAATACAATTGAATAAAATAATAACAAATTAAACGGGTCAACGGGCCGGTTATTGGGCCCAACTGACCCAGTAAGGTCACAGACCTTACACCCATCCTCAGGGCAGCGCCCACGGAGTTCCCCAGGGCGCCCCTCATGGAGTTCCCGGTGGAGCCCAGCTTGGAGGACCCCTACCTCCCGGGGGAGCGAATCATAGAGGACTTCCACCTCCTCCCTCTTCTTCTAATGGAGAGGACCCTCATTTCCAAGAAGGGGAGAGTGAAAACCAGAGCATGGAGGACGGGAGTTATTTCCATGATCTGTCCAGGGAAGCCCTCAATCGCTAGGAGGAGAAGATCAAGGAAATGCAAAATTAGCTAGGTGATGTCTTCAACGCCATAAGGGCGCAAGCATCAAAGACAGTGAATTACCTAGTCAGGCGAACGGACACACTGTTCAAGCCCGATGTGGTGAACTACCCACTTCCCCGGAAGTTCAAGATGCTGTCTATGGAGACCTTTGATGGAAGAAATGATCCATTGGACCACTCAGAGACGTACAAAACCAAAATGCAGCTGCATAATATCCCTGATGAGATTATGTGCAGGGCATTCCCAACCACACTGAAGGGTTCTGCTCGGCAGTGGTTTGCAATCTCCCCTCAGCCTCTATCCCCACCTTTTGGGAATTGAGCAAGTCCTTCGTGTCACACTTCATTGGAGGACGCCACCACCAGAAGCCTACCACACACCTGCTCAGCATAAAAGCATGACAAGAGCGAGAGCCTCAGGAGCCACCTCACCGTTTTAAAGAGGATGTACTTCAGGTCGAAGAACCCAACGACAAAGTGTCCATGACAGCCTTCTTAGGAGGCCTCCGCTCATCGAGCTTCCTCTTCTCAGTAATGAAGCGCCCGCCAAAGAGCATGCCGGAGTTACTGACAAAGGCCCAGAAGTACATGAATGCTGAGGATATCACAAGGGCAAAGCGAGGGGAATCCTCCAGAACAGAGGATAAGAAGAAGGAGCGGGACAGAGACGAAAAGAAGGATACAAGCAACAAGCGAAGCAAGACAAAGAGGGTAATCTCTGTCAGAGACGGACTCGGTCCTGCTCCGCAAAAAGACTGACAAATATTCACTCCTCTCAATGCCGCTGTTGGGCACATTTTGCTTTCAGATACAAGATGACCCCACCGTAATAAAGGCATCACCGAGACCATTCGCTAAGTCCCTCTCAGCTAGGGCAGCCCTCTCCTCAGCTTGAGAAGCTCTCTCATGTGCCGACCTCATCTCTAACTCCACACAAGTCTCTCTGAGCCTCACCCTCTCACGGGTCTGTGCAAGCTCAGCCTCACTGAGCGAAGTCCTCTCGCGGGCCTTCACAAACCTAGCCTCACTGAGCGAAGCCCTCTCGCGGGCCTTCACAAGCTCAGCCTCAATGAGCGAAGCCCTATCACGGGCCTTCACAAGCTCAGCCCCAATGAGCGAAGCCCTCTCGCAGGCCTTCACAAGCTCAGCCTCTGCCTTGGCCGCCCTCTCGTGGGTGGCTGAGAGCTCAGTCTCAAGCCTGGTCGTCCTCTCGCGGGCCACCGTAAGATCAGCCTCGGAAGCCCTTCTAGCAGCTTCAAGAGCAGTAATCCTTCCTTGAGCAACGGAGAGCTCCTTTTGCATAGTCTCATTATCTTGTTTCAGCTGACTATGAGATCGGGCCGTTGACAACAAACAGACGGATGCAGTGGAAGCCTGAAAAATAAGGGACAAAGGAAATGAGACAGTGCATATATATATATATATAAAGTCCAAATATTTTGGAGGGAGAAGAAACCTGAATCTTCCAAATGCCCCCCTTTCAAAAATTATTTGGGCACGGGGCATTGAGGGGCAAATGATGAGTTAGGCCCAAATGACCCAACCCGTGAGGATGAGTCAGGTCAGAATAACCCAATCAGAAATGAGCCAGGGTCCAAATCTGTGGAGGTCCGATTGGTCCGTTCGGGTCCGAGTCCAAATTTACATTGTTTGGTCACGTCAAGGCTAACACGTCGCTGTGGAAAAAAGTCACTATCAACCTGCTCTCTCTGAGTCCAGCTGAGAATCTTAACTGCCTCGTCTATCGGGGGCAGTTCAAAGCTCCTTGTGAACGTTGGCGGAAGGTCCTCCCCATCTGTTAGGGGAAGGTTATAAATAGAAGACCCCATCGTCACTTGGGAGAGATACAAAATTTCTACCTTCTACACGTATCCGTATTTTCCCTCCTACATTGTAATCCTTTGAGATACTCAATACAAAACCACCTTTCTGAAGTGGACGTAGGTCACACTGACCGAACCATTATAATTGCTTTTTCTCATTAATTATTGCATTTATTATCCATTACTCGACCGTTGTTGTCCGAATCTTATTTTGGCATCATCAGATATAACAAATGAAAAAAATATAAAAGAAACAGAGATGGTTATGAGTGAAGGAGGATTTGATGTGTTTTGCTCTGGTTATTGAAGAAAAAATATTCCAACCTAAAGAGAGAGACTGGGTAGAGTGAGTCATTTAGAAGAGAGATTCATATGATCAAAGGAATTGAGATATGTGGGGCGTTTTTTTAGGTTTGTTGGTGTACTCGTCGCAGTGGACGTGGCTAAGTCAGTCATATTGCAACAACTTTTATTTGGGATTGGTAAAAGTAAGTATAGACAGGAGGATTCTTTTGAGTAGTTTGGAGAGAAGGAAGCATGCACGGACGTGTCATTCAATTTTGCAGTAAATAAAAAGGGTAATATGGTATAAAAAAAAAGATAGAGTCAAACTGGAAAACTGGTTTTTTTTAACCTTTACTGTCAGTCAAGGGATGTTTTTTTCAAATAAAAAATATAGAAGTCTATTTGAAGTTTCATGAAAATATAGAGGCATTTTTGTAAAAAGCTCTAGATTATAAAGTATTATATTGTAATTGCTCTACAAGTTTGTGCTACTAAAAAGCTAGCTAAGTAAAACTTTACAATTAAAAAAAAAAAATTTCATGCGACTGTTCCACACATTTACCTTTCACTTTTTCAATGATTGCGGGCTGAAACTCATATTGCTAAAAATGTTTATTTCATGCAAATATATGAGCTTAAAATGGGATTTTTAACAAAGGTAGTGGGGCCTATTGGCCTATCAGATGAAAGCAAAGGCAATTGTACTTGTCCAAAAAAAGATTAAGCTCACGGCTCTATTAAGGCTATGGTGAAGTAAAATTTCAATTTTGAATGTCCATTTAATAGCTTTTATTTTCTTGGATAATAACATGGTTACTTGTGCCAAAAAATTTTAGGAATAATGATAGTACAACAAGTCTTAAACATGACAATCGCTCAAGAACTGTCGAAAAAATGTAATTACTGCAGAACTATTTGTCTGTAGGATATCTCACATTGCGATGTCCTAGGAATATAGGACATCGCATTATGTGATATCCTATGACCATATGATATTTTAAGATTACTCCTTTCCGCCCAAATGCAAAGCACATTTTCACGATTCATTTCCCATTAAGCAGAAATAGTAGCATCTTTTTTACAATATTCTCTGACCTGACTGTGCTGGCAGTTAACATCCGGGCAATTCAATTTTCAATTCTTGATGCATATAATTTAACCAAACAGCTACTTTGAAATTTACATTTAGCATGATTTTGTGGATTGCCACGCCATTCACATTTCAGAGGGACCAAATTACCGCCATGAAAACTTTTCTCAAACTCCTAGAGGTATGTGCACATCAATGGAAGAAGGCCCACACATAATTAGTTCAAAAGATCTTAAGTTCAAAAGATCACAGCTGTTAACTGACTTTTTTGGTGCACCGAACCTTTTTGGTGCACTGAACCTTTTTACATTGGGCATTCATTACAGAGAATTGATTCACACACGTCCAAGCGATTAAAATATTGGACATGCCTAAAACCTATTTTTGACCCAGCTGCATTCATTACAGAGAGTCGTTGCAAAGAATTATTTCTCACCAGTGCAGGAGTGATTTCACATCATGGCACTCACACCAACTTGGAGCCATCAGGCCTGACATCAACGTTTACGGTCATATTGTTGCCATGATATTTTGCTGCCGTTCATTTGCATTTAATTGAATTTGTAAGAATTCTTCCAATCAAGAGGTTCAAATTCAAGAGAACGGCTCCATATTCTATAGCAAGGAGTGGCAGTTTTCACCTAACTGTTTAGGGATTGAACCCTGGGTACGCCACATCTTCTTCCCGCATGTGCGGGCTTCCCTTTCCAATTGTATGGGCTTTCTTTCCACGTGTGTGAGCTCCGTTCTCACTTGAGTGGGCTGTCTTCGCGTGTATGTGCGGGCTCTCACTCAAGTCCCAGCCTCCTTAGCTAGGTTACCAAAAAAAAAAAGAGAAGAAAGAGGTTAAAATTGAAGAAATAAAAGGAAAATATCACAAAATGAGTATAAATAGTCTCCTCCTTAGCAGGAATGATCATGCACCATCAACCGAGTAAATCAAATAGTTGGAAATTGAGGGTGGCAAGCATTTACATTTCTTTCCACCCTTTTCTTTTCACACGTCCCACCTCTTTAATGGGTATTTTATTTGCACCTATTTACATACGTATGTAACATGCATATTTGTTTTTGTTTTTACTTGTGATTTCTGAAAATGATGTATAAATGAGACAGTTTTCATATGAAAATGCATACTAAAAAGAAAATCTGAATTACTTATACACCTCATTCGTTAAGAAGGTGCTTTCATTTTTTTTTTTTTTTTTTGTAAATCAAGAAGGTATTTGTATAAAGGATGCTTGAGATAGGTTGTGCCTTTTACCACCTTTTATTTTTTTGTGGCTTCTATGGGGTCCAAGTTTTTAATGGGGGACCTTATAAGTTTTTTATTGACATATTAAACCTCAAACCGATAAGTTCCATGAGTTTCATGTATTAAGCATTCATAAAACTTGAATATATATGGAGACTTTACATATGTAATGCAAACTGTTAAACATTTACTCGCGCGAAAATGTTATGTGCTTATATATGTAAAATTTTCATATATTAAATCCTATTCATATCCCATGCGTAAAAGATAAACTACTCTTTTTTTTTTCCCTTGATAGTCTTTTTTACTCAACACCTTGGGAATTAAATAGGAACTAGGCAAAGCCTGCCTTTGGTAAAATGCCTTGTCCCCTGCCCCTTCTTAAGGATGAACATAGTCCAGGTGCCGACTGAGAGTCCTTGCAGTGCTCTTGATAGAACCAGAAATTAATAAATTACACACTAGACTCAAGTCCAAGTTACGTACAGGACTGTATCCATGATTTTCCGTTAAGAGTACCCAAACACGGACTCTAATAACGATAAAGGGACTATACCTTGGTCCGACTGAAGCTAAATAAAATATTAATAAAGGAATCTAAATTAGTATGGAGAATATTCATAAGCATCTTTCTCTCACCATAGAATGAGGAACACTCTCATTTTTATATATAAAACTAGCAACAAACGCCCGTGCTAAGCCCGGGCAAAAAATCAAAATATGTTAAAATTTAAGAATTCTTTTGAAATATTATTAAGATAAAATAAATATAAAATAAGTTTTTTTATTATCTTTGAATATTAAAAAAAATCTCTATGTATGAAAGTAAATATAAAATAAAGTAAATTTACATAACACAATGACCCCTTGAATTTAAAGGCATTGACCATTACGACCATCTCATTTACGGGTATATTATGCCTTTGATGATTGAAAATATAAGAAAAGAAAACAAACCGGATGGATCTACATCTACTAAAAATAACCAAAAGAAAGGGATAAAAAAATTAACGTATTTGATCCATCAGTGGGGGTTACCCTTGAAATGTTTTTAACGTGTGGGACCTACTGATGGCTCTACATCGAAAGAAGAAAAAAGGGAAGATAAGAAGAAAGGAAATGAAAATCGAATGATTTCATCCTCAATGGGCCACACACCACATATGAATTTATGGTGATGGAAGAATTGGCCCCACAGATGATTGATAGTATAAGAAAAAAAAATTAAAAGAGAGGGGGGCAAACAAGTGTAAGAAAGGAAAAAAAATAAAAGATGTACATTGTATGGGATGAGTGTACGTGGATATAGATACGAGTCATCATAATATGTTTCTAATAGTCCTAACTCATGTGCACACAAATGACATCCTAACAATTATCAAAGAAATTAAGCTTGTGTATGATACCAACCCAGTCTGATTGCCCACTACGGATACATATTGACCTAGAAAACTAATATCTATGCATAATCCATGAGTGGGTCCCATTGCAAAAATAAGTTAAATGTGTGGGGCCCACTAATTGATTTGCATCCATTAAAAAACCAGACAACGGGGCTTGCCTCCCTCCATCAGTGGGGCCCACTCTTGGAAAAAATGGTTTAAGAGAAGGCAATTGAGATTTCATCCAATAGTGGAGTCCAATCTTAAAATATATTTAATACGAACTGGTGCCCACTACTGGAACCATCCATTTGGGGAAAAAAACTGAAAGGAGAGTAAATGAGCTATATTAATCCATGAGTGGGTCCCACTGCAAAAATAAGTTAAATGTGTGGGGCCTACTAATTGATTTGCATCCATTAGAAAACCAGACAACGGCCAACAGTGGGGCCCACTCTTAAAAAAAAGGAGTTAAGAGAAGGCCATTGTGATTTCATCCAATACGGGAGTCCAATCTTGAAATATATTTAACATGGGACCCATTGTTGATTGAAGATCTAAGGAAAAGAAAACAAACCGACTGTAAAGATTTATTTATAATTTGGATAATGGCAAGAAATATGACCCAAATTCAAAAGTTCATAAAAATATCATATGAGAGAAGTTTTAGGAGAGAAAGAGTAGCCCAAAGTGAGGTGTCACCTTAAAATAATGTGGGTTTTTTTCTGCATATTTCTCTGAAGGAGCAACAGCTTGGATTTCATTCATCGGTAGGGCCTACAAAATATATTTAACATGGGACCCATTGATGATTGAATATCTAAGGAAAAGAAAACAAACCGACGGTAAATATTTGCTTATAATTTGGATAATGGCAAGAAATATGACACAAATTCAAACGTTCCTAAAAATCTCTTATGAGAGAGATTTTAGGAGAGAAAGAGTAGCCCAAAGTGAGGTGGCACCTTAAAAATAATGTGGGCTTTTTGTGCATATTTCTCTGAAATGAGAGACTTTTTAGGATGAGGTGGCACCCCTCACAGCCCACCTCTCCCTTTGCTTAACATGGGACCCATTGATGATTGAAGATCTAAGGAAAAGAAAACAAACCGACGGTAAAGATTTATTTATAATTTGGATAATGGTAAGAAATATGACACAAATTTTAACGTTCCTAAAAATCTCTTATGAGAGAGGTTTTATGAGAGAAAGAGTAGCCCAAAGTGAGGCGGCACCTTAAAATAATGTGGATTTTTGTGCATATTTCACTGAAAGGAGAGGCTTTTTAGGGATGAGGTGGCACCCCTCACAGCCCACCTCTCCCTTTGCTTTAACATATATAAAGTGCATTTTGTACCTCACCTTATGTAATTTGAAATTTTTAAAAAGAGAAATGTCTCTTACCCTATTGTGGGGAAAGATGCATATAAATGTTCCCCAACTAGTATAGTGTACTAAATATATATAGGGGAACATTCATATGCATCTTTCCCTCACCCTATGGTGAGGGACACATCCCTTTTTAGAAAATTTCAAGTACAAAATATATATATAATTCAGTTTCATGGCATTGATATTTGGGCCCTCGGCTATGAAATTCAATGACCCAAACTTGCACCTGAATTTTATTAGGATTTATATGGTATAAGCCTGAACTCAACCCAAAGCTAAAAATGGGACCAAAAATCGGTCCACAGCTAATATATTAAATTTGCATCCCTCGGTGACTCGATTTCACCACTACCCCTCAATATTGACATTCATCCAAGAAGGATCCACCAATGGGGCGCTTTTAAGGAATAAATCTAACTTTTTATTCTCCTCCGTTGGATGATCTACATTCATGGCATTAGTTAACTAGAGCCCCGGACTGAAGGACCCCATGTTTCAGAATGATGAAAACACACAACCTCAAGGTTCCTAGGTTGCACTAGAGGCAGCTGCATTCTATAGGTTTGAAACCCATTTGAATGCAGAGAAAACAGTGGGCAAGAAACAAGCGGAGACTGTCTCCTCCACAAAATTTTAACCCTGAACAGTTTATCTTCCATTTTTTTCCCTTTTTTTGGCTAACCCAAGCTGGCCCAGAAAGACTTAATTTGATGTCTTTTGCTCCACATTTTAGAATCAATTGATACGAGTTGAAGAACATAGCTTGCCGGCCATATGAAATCTAGGTATCTATATCTATAATGTAACAGCAAAAACATACATAGGAATTAGGAACACAACAGATACACACTACCCTATCAAATTGTAGGTACTATATATAAAAGTAATTCTAAATTGTTGCTTGATATGTTATTTGATAACAGACACCTGCCACTGAAAAGAAAAAGTTTTTAAAAAAAATCCCCATATGCACAGGATAGGAAAATAATAGTTAAATGATATGTATATGTAGAATGACGCTTTACCTTAGTGGTAAGATATTGCAATACCAAAAATAAATACATAAATATATATATTTATGTATGTTTGCTACAAACTGTTTTAGAATGGTTGTTTCTTCTTGGATCTTCATTGTTCATAGCTCTTCTTTCTGTCAGTTTCATAAGTCGTTCCCTTAATTAAGAGGCCTCAATCGCATGTTTGTTAGTTTGGTTTAATGGGGTTTGTGTGGCTTGGTGGCACAAAATTGGATATTCCATTATTTCAGTGTTGTTAGTTTTCCTTTCAGTCATTTGGCTTCTTTGTTTGAATTTATGACTATTTCATTCTCTGGTTATAGGAAAACAAGATTATATGCAATGTTGTAAATACTGAGACAGCGATAATATCAATGAAAAATAAAATGGTGAAATTTCACCATGATATTATTGTGACTTCAATATGTGGGTGAAATTCTGAACTTCTTACGTTGATTGCAAGGTCCTAGCCATCCAATTGTTGGCCTTTTTCCAACGTTGGACATGGAGAATTAATATATTTCTTTTACATCCCAAATAAAGAGCTAGGGTTTTTTCACTTAAAGTTTTCTACTTCCTTTGTGTTATTACATGCTGTCCTGTTTAAGACTAACGATTACGGTCACCAAAAAATGGAGTACATGATATAAATGTAGATGTGCATTAAAGGCCCCTAATATATCTTGGTCATGACTTACAAAAGATTGAATCAAGTACCAGCAGGATCTAATTAATACCAACCAATTTGTTAATTAGATCTCAACTCAAGAAGGTTTTCATCACGAACCAAAACATGTGTAAATCAAACTAATTAGTTGAATTGGAATTAAAACAGGTGCGATGCGAGGTTTGCAGGACTTAAAAAGTTAGAACCCACTAAATCCTAGGACATAATAGGGGATTTAGTTTATGTAATTTAGGAGTCATAAAACCTGGATTAGAAGGCAAAGTCCAATGGTTGAATAGTTTAAGCCATCGATCTATTCATGAAATTGTCTATGGATGTAACACATTTCTCTTCTTGTAATACTCCAAGCTTGTTAAGTGGTAGATTTCATATTATTTGGTTTGAAGACAATAGATTATTAAGCCTCGGGCAATTTAGAATCTTTTTTTTTTCCTTCATGCTAACAGTAATAGCTTGACGGGCTACTGAGGAGTGGAAATTCCCAAAAACCAACTCAATAATTCAAGGTCTGGGTTAACCCCTTTTCATTTATGGGTTGGGTCCGGATGGTTCTCTAATCAAATTAACAAATTGATTGATAACCAACCAACGAATTTGAACTAGTAACAAGTAAGTTGACACAATCCGACTAATTGCATGATAACCCACCAACCCAATTTGAACCTGACTTGATAAGTAAGGCTTTGGTTTGATTCCTTTAACTCAAAAGTTGTGTGTTATTCAACCCAATTAGTAATCGGCCAAGTTCAAGTTAAGCTTATCCATTTTATCCTTACGTCTGTGACGGTCTGTCTGTTTAATAGTAAGAATGAAATCAACTGAAGCCAAGCCGCCACCCCCCCCCCCCCCCCCCCCAATTTATTAATCGTGTTAGAAATATCATTTCAAAACCACTTTGAAACAAGAATGGTCAACCTAATCCTTGAAATTCCGAATTTCTTCGGATTGGGTTGGTGGATTTGGAAAGAGATATTGATCACCTTTAATAGCCCATTAAACCATTATGTGATGCCCATGATTACAAATCATGATTTTAAAAGTCAAAAATTCAAAATGACTAAACTTTTCTACCATGTGGGGGCACTTGTGTCATTCATTGAAGGAGTTTATAAAGAAAAAACTTAAATTTTAAAAAATTGATAAAGTGAGGGGCGAATAAATAATGGTCGATGGTATAATCTAATTTCGAACCTGTACCAAATCGGCACCCAATCCTAACCTGGCTAAGGTTAAAATTCCGCCCCAAACCGGAAGAAATCATCTTGAAGGACCAGATCAGGGTGGATCACATGCTTATGTTTGTGGAAATACTTTATTTACTCCATTTGGTTTTAGTGGTTAATCGGCATGTTTTACACCGTGATCCATCAATGGTTACCCTCATGAATTATCAAACAATGCTAATTCAAGAGGGGTTGGTGTTGCCATCAAGGCAGTGACTCAGTTGGTTTGAGCCTTGGGTTTGCTCTCCAATTAGGTTTTGAGTTCAACTCCCATCCTTTGATGTATGTGCCCCTAGGAAATAGTCCTTGCTCTTGAACCCTCGGACGGAGGCCAAAAGTGCAAAGGGCGTGTTATGATATTAATGCAGTATTTGAGCACTGCATTAGGATCTAGTTCCAGAAGCTCAAATCAAATGTAGCATGTTTAAGAGATTTGTTGTCGTTTAAGTAAGCATCTAAAATCCTACCTAATGAATTGTGTTTAACTGCAGAAGAATCAAATAAACTATACTGAAAAGACAAATTAGGCAATATATATATACTCTTGGACTGAATAAAAGAAAGCATCATGCAGCTTTCAACTGTATTAATTGTAGCTATAGTGTGAAATAATATATAAGGGTAGATGCTCCTATGAGAGATGCTCTTATCTTTTTATGAGAGATAAGGTGTGGACCCTCACATTTATATCCAATCCCACCAACTTAAATATGAGGGCCCCACATTATCTCTCATAGTAAGGTAAGATATATATCTCATAATAGAAACATCTCCCATGTATAAAATCCATTTTTTTTTACTGATAGAGTATAATTTTATGCTGACCAATCACCTGCATGACTGCATCCATATGCCAGAAATATGGAGTTTTAGAGTTTAAAAAGGATCAAGACTCGGACAGATTGCAGAACCAACTCAAACCAGTTAGAAAATCAAGCAGTCAGGATCCTTGACAGCTTTGGCGAAACTCAAGTTGACATTTTCAATACTCTAGGTTGCTTAGAGTTGGAAAATCAAGTTAGTTGCTTGTATTGTTATTTGTTATGGAAAAGTTTTGATTTTTCACATATGGTTGGTTTCACATAGTAGCTAGTAATTTGGGAAAATCTCCAGTTGTTTATCTCTGCTTTTGTTCGTGCATAGCCCCTTCGAGAAAATTTTCTTCACATGGTGGCTCCACAAGGAAAATTTTATGATTCGGCCAATGGCTGGGGATATCAAATGCCCTTACTTAGAGGGCATGCATCAACCGTTTCTAAAAATCAAATTAAGAAGTGGCAGAGTCTGAAGGTTAGGGACTTGCAACGGGTGTACATGGAGTTAGGTGTGTGAATACTTACCTTCTAAGAATAAAAAAAATCAAATCCTGGAGAGTGGTTGTCTCACTCTGGACATTGCCTTAATAGAATTAAAGTCCCCAGCAATAATTAAAAGAGAGAATGGAGAGGGCGAGATTCGATCGTAGTCAACCTAGCCACTTGATAAACTTGCCTTTCCATGGACCCATTTTGATTAAATAACCAAACAAGAGTCCCATCCTCTACCACTACTTAAGTCTGTGTGTGATTATGTTAAGGGTAATAAGTAAACTATGAGTATTTGATTATCATATTCCTGCACTCAATTGGGCACATCCACATGTCCTTTATCTTATCCGGACGTGTTTCATCCTATGAGGCTAAGATATGACTAGCCCAATAACTCGTGCTTAGCACAGTATCTCCCTGCACTGCAATATAGAAACAATTGAAATATGAGTGGTTTGATGGAAAAATGAGCGGGTAGTTGCATGAATAATTACATAACCGTCGGTCAAAATTATAACCGACGGTCAAAATTGAAGCCAAAACCTCTTAGCTTAATATATTATAATAGGGACGCACCGTGACTCATGAGTCATGACTATGGCAGGGATATCAATTTTACATATAAAAATTAAATTACCAAAAACGATAGATACAATGCATTGTTAATTTTAAAATCTCCAGGTATCACAGGTTTCACCAACCAAATTTATATAGTTCCTTTCAACATATGATCTCCTCCACCTCCTTTTACATGTCCCTTCTGGCATTTTCATTCAATAGTAGTTGGCCCATTATGTATGTTCCGTATGAGATGGCCCTTGCTTTCTGTTTTTTTAGAAGATGGCCCACTTTTAGATTTAACATGTAATTTAAATTTTGGTGTGTGTGTCAATTTGATTGTGGATCCAACTTTCATTGAGTCGCTCTAAGAAGTTCAAGGAGCATTATTACTAAACATGTTTATGCATATGGTTGTACGTTAATCTGTTGGGCTTATCTTTTAAAATCTAATATGTCAAAATAAAAAATTTCATTTCAGTCTAATTCTTGGCCACCATTGGACTTAATGCGTTATCAAAGGAAGAAAAATAAAAGAAATCAAATAATATAATTTGCATGTCATTAATATTAGGATGGGAATAATCTAATGAGAAGCAGAACAGTTATGTTAAGAGGATTGGAACTCAAAAGTAGGCCACACTGATGGATCTGCAGTAAAAAGGCTGAGATAATTCTAATGGCTCGCTGCAGGGGATTTGGATTCTAACTTTCTAAGTTGCCTGCACTCAATAGATGAGTGAGGGCATGTTTCTTCACCGGAATTTATGGAATTCCTGCCTAGATAATTATGAGATTCTCATACATGGTGAAATTCCTGAATGCTCTCCTATACTTGAGCGTCAAGAAATTCCACCAAAAAATAAAAGAGTTAGAATTCCTGAATTTCAAAGGTCATTTGAGACTTTTCAGGTGTGTGGAGTTTTGAAGTACTTGTGAAGAAATATTACATTTGCAAATGCGAATGGACAAAATATCACATCATGTTCAATAGAACCCCAATATGGTAAATTCCTGTCAGAAATTGTAGTGAAGAAATAGCCCTGAACCATTTGAATAAATTCAACCCGTAAGCCATGCATTTAAAATCGAACCGCTCAAAATTAATGTCTCCCCCTTCTTGTGTCAGCAATTAAAGTTAATCCCATTAAAACTATAAAGAGTACAAAATAAATGTCCTCCCATCTTACCCCATGTCTCCAAATCTTACTCTAATAATTGATTTAATTTGAGTCAGTTTAGGTAATTCATATATTTTAAAAATAAAGTCAAAAAGTTATTATCTTTTTCCACTAAATTACGAAAGCATCTTCCTTTTATAGAATAAATAAAAACCCTATTCTCATATCCCAAAATGAGAAAAGGCCAAAAAGGCAAATTTTGAAAATTTCTATTTTTTGATATAACCCATTTTCTTTTCTTGTTTTTTGCTCTTTTGTTTTTATTTTATAAGTGAATTACCCAATCAAGTCCATCTTTCTCGTTATGCGGGCTTCGTCTTTTCACTCATACGAGCTTTCTTAGTTTCCAGCGACCTTGGTTGCGTGAATTCAAATTTTTTGTATGCTATTAGATGTAAAAAAGAATTTCATAGGATAATGTTGGGGAAGAAGCATTGTGCACGCTAAGACTGCCAGTGCCATCTACGACTTTGATCGCACAGGCGGCAAAATATAGTCACAAGACTCACAACTGACATGACTGGCAGATGAGAAGAGCATCGTACAGCTCTCCATTCTTCCTTCCTGCAAATTCTTCCTTCCTGCAAACATATAAAAGACCATCCAACACGCAAACTATATAAGACAAAGCAGATAAAGTTATTGTCTTTGCTTCCTTTGTCCATATTGTCTTTCCTTCCTTTGTCCAGGTTCAAGACCCATTTACTCTGCAACATTATAAAAATAGATAGAACCATCTAACACGCAAGTGTATAAAATAATCATGATCTACAAGAGACAAAAATAAAATAAAAAGACTAACTCACTCTAAACTGATATGTATAGCCAGTATATAATTACAAAATAAAAGGATAATAAGTAGGATCTTTGACTTGAATATATGACGAAGAAGTTATAGAAAGAGAGACAAATTTGTATTAAACCAAACTTCCAGATAAATATAAGTCGAAGAAACTAAATCAGATATGAAACTGACCAATTTTTAAAAAGAAAGTGAATCGAGTTTCAAATTAGAAATGCTTTCTTTATTTAATTAATTGTCAGAATTCACATAACCCCAATAAATTTGAAATTGAGAGGTCAGAATTTAAATTCAAGTAGTCAAAATAATCTGCTTCCATATTATAATAATTGCCATAGAAATAAAATGAAATTGGAGGGGCCCACATGTCTCCCTGTATAGATAAGTTGGCTGTGGGCCTTCGGCTCGGTAGGATTTAGGACGGGATGGCCACTAGAGATACTCCACTTCCTCAGAATTGATGACTTCAAAAAGTATAGTGCAGACAAGATATGTCACGTCAGGTCAATTTTTGTATTGATTGGAGCACTTACCTTGTTGACCCGCTGGATAAGTTCGTTGGACCTACGGCTGTAACCGGTATATGACATCCGGCGAAACTTTTGATTTTATAATTTTATAATAATTAAAATCGATCAAGCATATATATATATATATATATATTTTGAACTGAAACCGACATTTCGATTTCCGTCTTCAATTAATGGACGGAACCTAATTTATGCCCTCTCTTAATAACTGATAATAGTGTCAATTATAAAATAATTTGTATTCTCTCTCCGTAAAAATGTAATTATATATATATATATTTCCTTTTGGCTTGTGACTTGGGCACATTATATTATGTTAGTAATTACAATGTGCACATGCATATAAACATTTTTAAATAAAAAAAAAGACTCTCCAGCGATTTCACTTTAATTGATAATTAGCAGCTAGAATCTGTATAAGTACTCTATTTTATTAGAGCATTTGAATTTGAAGTCAGCCATCAGCCAACAATATCTTGATCATAGACTCATAGTGCCTAGCTCGGAAACCTAATGCATCTAAATACTTTGTTCAGTCGGTTCGGTTTTAACTGAACAGTTTCTACATAATTAAAAAAAAACTGACATTTGAGAAAAAAAAAACTTACAAAAACAGTTCAGTCGATTTTTTTTTTTTTAAAACAAATTTATAAACCGGCCAAACGGTCGGTTCGGCCGGGCGGTTCGGTTTTCACGGTTAATTTTGACAGTCCTAATGCGTGGACAACGTCAACACAAATACAAGTAGGAAGTCAAGCCAATCCTGGGTTATGAGTACTCTTTTTTTTTTTTTTTTAAGTTTCTCAGGAGTTGAGGAGGTCCTTAATTTGTTCTTGGTTGTTGGTGCCCTTGGTAGCATATTTTGAACCATGGGTTGTACTACTTCATGGGGGTGGGGGTGGAAATTTTGCCCTTGAAAGGGCCATTGTAAAATTGAGAAATTCTTGAAAGGGCCATTGTGAAAAAATTATAAAAATTTGCTTTAGATTCAAGGGTCCCTCTAGTTCCACCCATGGGCCGACAAGGGCCAGATTTTTTTTTTTTTTTTTTTTTTTTTTTTTTTTTTTTTTTTTTTTTTGTGGTTGTGGGGGGGGGGGGGGGGGGGGGGGGGGGGGTATTTTTTCCTTGGAAGGGCCATTGTTAAATTGGAGAATTCTTGAAAGGGCCATTGTGAAAAATTTATAAAAATTTGCTTTAGATTCAAGGGTCCCTCTAGTTCCACCCATGGGCCGACTAACTCTTGTTGCTGTCCCAACTTCAGGGGCCAGATTTGGGGGGGCGGCGGGGGCGGCATTGTTAAATTGAAAAATTCTTGAAATGGCCAGGGGGCGCGTTGTTAAATTGAAAAATTCTTGAAATGGCCATTGTGAAAAAATTATAAAAATTTGTTTTAGATTCAAGGGTCCCTCTAGTTCCACCCATGGGCCGACTAACACTTGTTGCTGTCCCAACTTCAAGGGCCAGATTGTGGCCTCCTTATCTATTTCTTTGTTGCTTTGGTTTCCCATTGGCCTGGTGGCGGCTATGGGCTTTCTGTATTTTCTAGTAGGCCCGGTCTGTGGACATCTTTTTGTTTGCTTTTTTCAGGAAGATTGCTCTGGGATTCCCTTTGTTTGGCTGGGCCAGCCTGTGGGTTAGTTTCTGTCAAGCTTTGCCCAATATTAATTTTGTGGTTTAGCTCTCTCTTGATTGCTCCTCAGGCTGCAGGTTGCCATATGCTTTTCAGCGTAGCTGGTGAACTTGTCAAGTTAAGAGGGTCAACTAAACCCTAATTAAGTTGGGTTCAATTTATCTTTACAGCTCGTAGTGCAATTAGCCAAATTGGGCGGAACATACAGAACAGACTCAACCTATCTATAACCTTAGTTTGCCGTGTTAGCTACCGACGATGATAATGAATTGCCACCCCTGATAAGTAGGGAAATAAGAAAGCACAGTTGCATGAACCGACCGAAATGGATTGGGTTGACCTAGTTTGTCTCAAGGGTCGATCCTTATCCAACCCTTCTTTTTAATCGAGTCAGGTAACCCGACCCTTAAGACCTGCATCGAACTTAGGTCAGCGCATTGTACTCGATGGACCCTACCCAGTATCTAGAAGTCTAGCCCAGGCCCAATTCATTTTAAGTATTAAGATCATATTTGAGTTTAGTTATAGGCCAAAAAGAGTCTAAATTAGACTATCTAAATCAATTTAGATATGCAGGTGGACCCTAACTCGACTTACTTAAATGGGGTATGAGTTTATGCAGGTCAATCCTAACCCAATCCATTTTACTACAGGTCCGGTTTATCTGACCATGACCGACTTGTTTAGGATGTTGATCTGGTTATGTGGGTGCGATGTGGGTTAGATCAGATTTTGCCACCTCTAACTGAACCTTATCACCACCCATTTATATGTGTAGTTGCCAGTTGGTGTTTACCTAGACCAACCCCAAACTGAAGAAAGGTCAACCGGAATCCTTAATTACCAGATCCGCCCAGGTAATAATAGCAGGTCAGGTCAGGTCAGGTCAAAAACTGCCATCCTTGAAGCTAGGGAATTAAGTGAGCAGGGTTCGGTTTCTTTGGGTGAACCGTGGGATTCAGTTAAATTCCATAACGAGTAAGCAACTTGAAGATGAATTCCATCCACAAGAACTAGATCTCAATTTCATGAAAGAAAAAAAAGGGCCAAACTGCAGTTTTATGAAGTGACTAAATGGTCCCGAGCCCATCGACCATGAAATGGGTCGTTTCTAATTATGTCCCGGAAAATGGTTTTCTTAGTATGGACGGCCCACATCCCTGAATCAAGATGGGACCCATATGTGTTCTTTCAGTGGCCGTAGACAACAAGATTATGCCGGTGATATGTGATCTAACTTTTCCATCGGTACATTGAATGTTGGCATGGATGGATCTGCAAATAAAAAGTTGCAACCTTTAACAGGTTAATTTGTGACTCTGATTGTGAGGCCCACCATATTGTATAAGTCATTCAGTGGATTCTGTTGGGACTGAAAGTCCAATTTGTGGATTGGGTGAGTGGGGTCTGAATCAACAAAGGTCTAATGATCCTGACCATTTTAGTAAGCACCTAAAGTATAATTGTTTAACTCAAGAAAATTGATTGGGTTGGTGTAGAAGCTAGTTTGAAGTATCAGATGAATAATATGTCAAACTTCTACATCCAGCGGGGATAGCTCAGTTGGGAGAGCGTCAGACTGAAGATCTGAAGGTCGCGTGTTCGATCCACGCTCACCGCATTCACAAAAAATTTTCTTTTTGCAAAGCTAAAATTAGATGCCTTTTGTTCTATGTTGGGCAACTGCTTACTGGTAATACTCTTTTCTTTTTTCCTTATTGCTATGCTGGGCTACTAGTTACTACTTACCGGTAATAAATACTTTAAACTTGAATAACCGGGAATCAATCACCAGGCATGCATGTAAAACTAAGGTGCCAATACCAATCAACCACAAGTACATTGGCAAACCAAATCGCATTTTGCATATGAATAAAAATGGCACTTTTTGAGGCTTGCTGGTCAGCATGTAGAATGAGCTCACATCCACTAGCAACCCCAGAAAATCAATATGCATGCATGATCATCAATGCAAGTTTTGAAATCTCCGCATTCACAAAAATTTTTCTTTTTGCAAAGCTAAAATTAGATGCCTTTTGTTCTATGTTGGGCAACTGCTTACTGGTAATACTCTTTTCTTTTTTCCTTATTGCTATGCTGGGCTACTAGTTACTACTTACCGGTAATAAATACTTTAAACTTGAATAACGGGAATCAATCACCAGGCATGCATGTAAAACTAAGGTGCCAATACCAATCAACCACAAGTACATTGGCAAACCAAATCGCATTTTGCATATGAATAAAATGGCACTTTTTGAGGCTTGCTGGTCAGCATGTAGAATGAGCTCACATCCACTAGCAACCCCAGAAAATCAATATGCATGCATGATCATCAATGCAAGTTTTGAAATCTCCGCATTCACAAAAATTTTCTTTTTGCAAAGCTAAAATTAGATGCCTTTTGTTCTATGTTGGGCAACTGCTTACTGGTAATACTCTTTTCTTTTTTCCTTATTGCTATGCTGGGCTACTAGTTACTACTTACCGGTAATAAATACTTTAAACTTGAATAACCGGGAATCAATCACCAGGCATGCATGTAAAACTAAGGTGCCAATACCAATCAACCACAAGTACATTGGCAAACCAAATCGCATTTTGCATATGAATAAAAATGGCACTTTTTTGAGGCTTGCTGGTCAGCATGTAGAATGAGCTCACATCCACTAGCAACCCCAGAAAATCAATATGCATGCATGATCATCAATGCAAGTTTTGAAATCTCTTTTATCATCATCAAAAGGATATATGACACTTAAGTTGCAGTTACACCTGCAATATTTAATTAAATCAAGATTGCCAAAGCAGTTCAACAGAGGCACTCTCCCTTCAGGGGAGAGGTCCTAAGACCGACATAATGGAAGACCATTTTGGTTTCCAATTATATATTCACCATGTCCAGACAAAAGGAAGAAATATTTCTACAGTATAGTATACTGACAGTTTATACGACATTGTACTATTTATAATTGTTGAATTAGAAGCTGGGCTCCTTCAACTAGCATTTTACCACTTCACCAGCAGGTAGTATCTCCTTTACAAGGCCCACACCTTCACCAGCGTACATGACCATGCTTTCAATATCACCTGTTGTTGTTGCATTTGGGACTGTACCAGCAAAACGCCGGATCTCTTTTTCCTGGCATGCAGAATAACGTGTTAGCATGATCTGGCCTATATGTCCAATATTTTCTAAGATGACAGCAATGAGGAAAGAGGACCAAGAAATAAAACATACAAATGCAGCATAGGAAGGCTTCTAAACTGATATACAGAACAAAAAAGGAGAGCAGTATTATTCAATGTGTTTGTTGGACTGTGGTTAACTACAGGTTTCTTTATTGATCTTTGTCTACTTCTTAAGGAGGGGTTTTTACCAATTTTTTGTGTGAATTTTCTTTTCAAGGAACCGAGTGTTATTTAAGCCCTCAAGTTTTGATGTAAGATAGGGAGGACTCTCAAATAAGAATTTAAGAGGCCAACTCCCTAATTAGCAAATGCCTCCAAATAACAAATGTTCAATTCGCGTGGTAGGAATAACGTTCAATGAAGAAAGATTATAAAAAATAAAATAAAAAAGAACACAGGTAGATGCGATATGGTGTCCATGATGATGGTGACAAAGAGAGAAATGCGTTCTTTATAACAAATTATATACACAAAAGCCATGGAACCATCAAACTCTTTTCATTTTCAGAAGACAAAATGAATTCGAAAAGCTTTAACCATAGGGATATAGAATGGAAAGTTTTGACTAATTTCATCTTGAGTGTGGATAAATTGTGGATTATGTAAAGAATTTATATCATTAATGTCTTTTTTATGAAATAAAATCAATCAATTAGTCTTTCTTGAAAAGGAGGCATTTTACTGATACTTCCTTCTTTGTTCAAGTGGCCTATTTCTGGTTTAGGTCAATCAAATAGATGTTATGTGATTGGCTAAATCCTCCACCTCTTCTATTTCTCTTTCAATGCATGTTGTGCATGTTGACATTGTTCTGCTGAACTATTACTGCACTACATATCCATGTTCTCACATTGAGACCTTTGAAATGATGGATCATGAATAATAGATTAGAAGGAAAAAAATAATTACTCCTTACTCAATTTTTCAGGTTAAACCAGGTTAAACCAGTTGAATGATTAACTACAACTTAGTCCTATTCACCTTAAATATACTTGAATAACTACCATCTGCATTGACTCAGTAAGATCGCACATTTATCCAAGCATGCCAATTAGCAATTCAAATATCACATGTTTATGCAACTGGAAATATTACCACCAGTTCAAATGTTCTCAACCAGCAAAAATATAGACTGCTTTCCAAAATACCCAACTAAAACATTTATTGTGAATGTCAGAAGAAAATTCATAATTTCCAGCAAAACTGTCTGCAGAAGATGCAATTGACGGTTAAACTTGAAATTCAAATTGCATGGGGAGCATGATTAAATTTACAGAAATGAAAACAGAATGATTACCATGCCATGTATTGTAGAGCGGCCGATGATGGGCTGGTTGGTCTCATTTTCATGGTCTGGAAGAAGCCGCCAATCATTAAAGAAAACTGTTTGCAGAACACGTTGTGGTGCACCAGGCCATCGTGCACGGCCAAAAATATTTGTGTACTCAGTTTTATCTAATTCAACCAGCTTCCTTTTATATAGTGGGTGAGCATTGCTTTCCTTCGTAGCGACAAACCTAAAACAGCAAAAAATCTCACTAATCAATAGACACTTACATGAACTTCACATGTCATTTTGACTAAGAATTAGAGATTAAGGTAGTGGTGGAAGTATCCAAACAGGTAGCAGTGTTTTCCCCCCTTTACAGAGCCAAATCCATCCTTGCTGCCTGCTATACACGGGTAACAACAGAATCAGAAGCCACATTAAGTGGGACAGTGTCTTCCTTCTCGATCGGTGTTCATGGTCAATGCTAATTAACTCCATTGATTAGAATATTTGAAGTTTGGGGAAAAAGCGTCCACCTAATGAGACTTCTTTCCATCTTGATCACCACATAAATTTTAAAAGTACACTTTGATTTGGTGTAAATCCAAAAGTGCTAAAATTAGAGTCTCTAATTTTGTGAACCTAGTGCCTAGGCAGATCCCCTGAGCGCCAAGAGCCAATGCAGCAACATAACCACGTGCATCAATAATACCCCCTGCAGCAATGATAGGTATATCATGGCCAGCAACCAAATCAACTACTCTAGGCAACAGCGTGATTAATCCATCCTGCACAAAGATCAATAGCAATGATGAGGAAGACAAATGAACCACAATAGTGAGTACCTAAACTTATAAAATTGAAATTCAGAAAAAATTAGTCAAACCCATTTCCTTCACAAAAAAGATTAGTTTTTTACACCCAAGGGTTAGTATCCAGAATATTTGATTGATTTAATGAAAAGTTAAGCATTGAAGTATTGTGATCCAAATTCATAATATTTTTCTCAATATCGTGTGCTTGGAGATTAGAAAAACAGAAGGAAAATCTATTCTCTGACTCTAACAATTTCAACCTTCAAAGTTGGCATTGATCACCATCAAACCAGTACTCTTATATTTAGAATATCTACTATTCATTGTGCTGACTGGTGGAGATCAACATTAGCTAATAAATTAGGGACACTACAAGGCCATCGACTCACAAAGCAAAAACTTCTTTTCACTTGGTACAAAATTCCCTACCTCATTGCAATATCAAAACTAAAGGTAAAAAGCATTACGCTTCTTGCATAAGTGATTGATAGTTTAAAAAATAGTGAATTGAATTTCCCAGTCAAGTTAGCCAATACAACACAAAGTATCAGAAATCACTCCCAATATACCTGGCCAAGGACATGACCTCCTGCATTTTTTGCTTGGATAATGATTGCATCTACACCAGCATTCATAGCCTTCTCTGCATCTTCAAGAGACCCAACCTTGCAATGCAAAACAAATAAATTAGTGTTCACATGCCCATATGAGAAAAACAATGTCTCTAATTATCAAATATCCATTTCTCCTTCACTAAAAATTTTAAAAAGAAAAAAGAAAGTTCCATCAGGAATCACAGGGTGGACACAGTAGATAGCACGCCCACTCCCAAAGAAAGAAAAACCTTCATCAAGAACATTATTCAACAAATGAAGACCGTGCATGGATTTCATCTCAAAACCCACATTGCAGGTATTGGATTACCATCTTGTCAAAAGTACGCAAAAAGAACTGTCATTAAATGCAACACAAGGTGCTTGACATTTCTACATAGCTTACTAGGAAAGGGGCTTTGATCTAAGGGGTGAAAGCAAGTACTAAATACGGAGAGAACAAGAAGTATCAACAGTAGAAAACTACAGCATCAACCACTTTTCATTGCATTCTCAAGCTCATTTTAATTAGGAACAGATGGAAAACTATTTTCATGATATTGCTCACCATATAGTTGCATGATTTTGATTAGATGTGGCTCTACTTCTCCTCCCAAAATGTCCAACCCCTCACCTTTCCAAGGGAAACCAATAGGCAACTTCCACTGTGCCCCAAATTTTCAAATTATAACACAAAACTACTGAAATGTTAAATCCATCGTATCAAATCAAGTTGCTTACTCACATAGCACTGAAAGACAATTCAAATTTTAAAGCCAAATAACCAACGGAACTTTCAAATACACAACATCGATATGATTTTAAATGACATAGAATCTCTCTCTCTCTCTCTCTCTCTGTGTGTGTGAGACAAGCGCGTGAAGATACACACACAAAAGAAAAACAACTAAATATGGTAGAAGAGAACCTTCTTGATAAAATGAAAGGACATACAATTTGTATTCAAGATTGAAAGATTGAGCAATTTAAAATTCTATTGTTTTAAACCAAAACAAGTTTCAGTACAAAAAATGAAAAGCAGTTCTAAACTATAGGAGGAATCAAATCCCATGTCCTGTCGCAGCATTGCATCACGGTGAAGCAAGACATCTAGCATTAATTGACTCAAGGTGGAAAATTCCCTCAACTACCCCAAAAGAAAATTTGAGTATGTTCTGTCATCCAACTCTGTTGTTGCTTTACTAGAACTCTTTCATTCCATATCCAGTGAAAGACGTGACTGCCACACACAAGCAAACCTTTACTTACAGGATAATAAGGATGCATTTTCTGTTGAATCTAATATGGTTTGGAACATAAATTAAATCTATGGATCTAGACTTATGCAGTGGTTTGGATCTGATCTATAGAATATCCCCTATACTATCAACGGCCTGATAAATAGGATTTCTCCTATCTCCCTTGCACTCACACAACACGCATGAGAGTTAATGGGAACTTTGCAACTATTGGGAGTCAAAGAGAGAGGACTTTATAGATAACCCTAAAAGTTCTCTCATTAATTAGCTAAACAAGAAACCTAAATGGATTGGGGCTTTCTAAAAGTGAATCAAAGCCAGAGTTTACTCAGAATCAAAAACTAAAGGGAAACCTTATCTAAATCAATTGACTTAAAGTGGGGCCTATAATTATTAGACATGTGGTCATGTGGATCACTTAGGTCAAACATTTGGCATGCCCAAAATGCAAAATTCCTTCACATATTTAGCAGAATGGATGAGTATCCCCTTGACCATTGTTTGGGTGGCTGCCAAATTGATTTGGAATTCTGTCCCTGTCCACCCGAAACATTCGTTACCAGTATGATCAGAAGAATTCTATTTTCCTATTTACAATCTATCTAAAGTAATTTTTAATTCCGTGGCCTATGGAAAAAAAATCATATCATCAACTTTAACTTCCTCTTAAGCATAGCATATAACATTTCAAGTATTTACAGAGAATCCTACCCAAAAAGAAGTATTTGAAGAGGGAAAAAACCACAAGCATAATACTACTAATAATACATTGATTAATCAGAAAGCACCCATGAGAGATCTCAATAAAAAGGAAAAAATGCCACCCTATTAGTACAAAGATAGACAGCACTCACTTGGTGAACCACCTTGACCCCTGCTTGATGAGCCTCAGATACAAGCTCATTTGGGTATTCACCCCAGGAGACCAGCAAAATTGCAACCTTCTCATCCAAGATGGCCTTTATATTTTCCTTGTGAGGGAATGCTAGAACAACACCAACTCCAAATGGTTTGTCTGTCAGGCTTCTCGTCTTTCTTATCAGCCCCCGCAAATAATCAGGCGACTCCTGGAAAGTGACCATTTCACAACATCAATAACGGCTTCCATGATCAAAAAATGGAAATTGGAACTTGGTTAATTTTCTTTGAAATGGACTAGGCCCTTTTGGATATAGGTACTGGTCCACATGAACGAAGAATAAAAACTCAAAACTCTCGGTTGTGTCTCTTTCTCCATGTCTTGGTGACAGGTGAGTGAGAAAGAGAAGTAGGTCTTCCTCATTCGACTAGAAACAAACAACCAAACCACAGCTAAATCAGAAAGGGAGAGATAGAAGTAGTAGTAGTTACCCAATCGGGAGCTCTGAGAGTTCCGATACCACCAGCATTGGCGACAGCAGCAACAAGTTCTGGGCCCGAAATATCGGGTCCAAGAGGGCCCTGAATGATACCATATTCAAACCCCAATACTCCTTTCCACCCCATCTCTGTGTCTCTGTGTGTTGGGTTACTTGGGTATAAATGTTTTATGCTATAGAAGAAGCTGGAGCAATTTAAAAAGGTTAAAAGTAGGAGGCGTGAAAGTACAAACCGCCCAACGACGTTGACTGGCTCTTCAATGTAGTGATGCGATACCCCATCTCTCTGTGTCTGTGTGTGTTGGGTTACTTGGGTATAAATGTTTTATGCTATAGAAGAAGCTGGAGCAATTTAAAAAGGTTCAAAGAAGGAGGCGTGAAAGTACAAACCGCCCAACGACGTTGACTGGCTCTTCGAATGTAGTGATGCGATGCGCGGCGTCCAGCTTCGCACTCACGTAAGCAACGACATCACGGATGGAGCCACGGATGGGGCCGCGAGTTTTCAGTAACAACGATGTAAACTGGTTGGGTCTTAGGTCTTTTTTTCATTTTTGGGCTCTGGTTCTTTTATTATTGCTTTCCATCTGGTTGTCCCGGCATATTGGCTGCATTTTCTCATATGGGATCATGTAATTCATGTTGTATTTGGTGGTAAGTTCCTTGTGATATTGAGAGTTAAGGGTACGATATCTCTAAAATGGTTCACTCAATAAATCAGCCCAATAGCGTATAAAAATAAATAAATACGCAGCAGAAAATAAACTCAACAAGCACACACCACAAGGACACCATAGTTAGCATGAAAAACCCTAATCGGGTGAAAAATCATGGATGCGAACTGGATCAACAATCAAACACTATGAATCTTGCAATTACAAGAAATTCAAATTTTCTCACCAAATATCCCCTATCTAGGACTGAAGTTACCTTGTGTCGCTTCACGCTTCAACGACTTCGCACCGTTGAATGCAACAGACTCAATCCAGCGCTTGACTCCTCAAATCTTCTATGCAAGAAGATGATCTTCTACAAGGGATGCAGAAGAACCTAACTCTTTAGAGAACTTTGCAGCACAACTCTTCAATAAATCTCTAAAGAATATTTCTTTCAATTATATAACTAATTCAGAACTGAGAGATGATCTGTGTCTCTTTGCATTGTGAGAAACACCCAATATATAGCCCCAAAACTGTGAGGCCCCACCCCTTGTGGGCCCTCAATTTGAATTTGAATACTATGTATTAGCCTAAGTATTTTAATTATACTAATTATGTGGCTTAGTGAGGGTAGTATGTATTTTCCTAGGTTTTAGTTAGATTAGTCTAATTGTGTGATTAGTAGAATTAATAGAGTGTCTTTTATAATTTTAGAGTTTATTAATATGTTAAAGGCCCTAGCTAGTTATTAGTGGTTTCTTAAGGGTGGGGGGGGGGTTCCATTAAAATCTACCTAAAGACCTAAGTACCCTCTACCTTAACCATAATCCTATTCTAATCCCAAGGGCATTTTGTCATAGCCCTAAAAACTCAACATATTTAAGCTAAACCCCTCCCTGCCCAAGCAAAGTCAGTGTTCATTCTCATTTCTTTTCTCTCTTCTTCTTCCTCATTTCTCTCCAACGAACCCTCATCTTCCCCTCCAATTCTCTCTTTCTCTCCCCAGAATTCCGAATAGAAGAAAGACCTCTGCTAGAATTCCAAACTGATCAACAGTCGAGACCCTGCTTGCTGGAAACCCCTTATTCTCTATTCCGGATTGGTTTTGTATCTTCCCTCTTTTTCCCTCTGTCTACTTAGATCAGGCAAGTAATCTATGCTGGTAACTTAGAATGCATGATTTATCTTCCTCTTGATTCTCCAAATTTCAATTCTGTTTATACATGTTAGATATATCTTTGAGGCTGTCTTGTGGTTTTTTCTTTGGCCATTGATGGATGAGGTTACCTCATTTGGAAGATCGATGGTCTGGATTGATGAATGGTTGGGAGTGGTTTTCTGGTTCTGTTTGTTTGGAATGGATGAAAAATGGGTTGAGGAGGAGAATTCTAGAGGAGGGGTGTTCTGTATCAGATTTCCGGAGGGGAAAACAGTGGAAAACCCATTTGTTTGCCTTGAGACTGGGACCCACGTGGGCCACCCGATGGCCGATCTGAACCGTGGATCTGATAAAGGACCCACGGGCAACCTTAGAGGGGTGGGTCCCATAGTGTGTGGATATCCCCTTGCCCTCAATCCAATAGCTGATCAGAGAAGGAATTGTTTTTAAAAAAATTTAGTTTTAGCTTCGATTGGTTGTGGGACCCACGGATTGATCTGATCGCAGATATGGTCCGTCCATCGGACCTGATTTGGTGGGGCGACCATGGGGATGTAGACTGATCTGGAATTGATCAAGGAAGGGCCATGACCCATGTGCGATTGGCGGTGGACACCTAACTGTTAAAACCAAAACCGTGGAAGGGAATTTATTCCGTTTTTTGGAAAATGTGGGCCCAAGTGGGTCACCTTTGGAAATCAGGGCCCCACATCTGATAGAGGGGCCCTGGGCGACCCTAGGGGGAAAACCTGATCTGGATTTAATCTATGAGGGGGCCACCATCCTTACATTGAAGAGAGATTGGGCGTCGTGTGTTTCTGTAACAGAACACAGAAACTAAAATAAGAAGATCATGGCTTTGGTGGTCCGAGGGAGCATGGGAAAAGAGGTGATGGTGAGGGAGCATGGGAAAGTGTAGTCCAGCAGTTTGTGGGGCCCAGGTGGACCCCTGATTTCAGTTCAGATCCGGACATAGGATCAGAGACTGCTTAGTGACTTTGATGATGAAGACTGATCTGGGACTGGGACCCGTGGGGGCCACTAATCTATTAATCCATTAGTTTTATTAATTAAATTAAACCTATAGTTTCTAATGGAACCAAATGAGACCCTTTGACCTAGTGACCTGGACCATATGATTAGGATTTATTTTAATTATGGATTTAATATATTAATAGGGGATTAATTATTAGACCCACTTAGTCTTTAATGAACTTAATTAGAGGTGGGACCCTTAATATTATACCTTTTGGAATCACATTAGATTTTAGAATTAAATAAGCCCTGAGTATTTAATAAACCCAATTAGAATTCTTGTGGAATTTTCCTCAGACCCAGAGTTCAGTATGCGTGGTTGACCAAACTCGGTTGTTTGGCCGAGCTCAGTGTCTTAGCCGAGTTCAGTATTTGGCCGAGCTCAGTGTCTTAGCCGAGTTCAGTGTTTGGCTGAGCTCAGTGTTTTAGCTAAGCTCAGTGCTTAACCGAGCTCAGTGCTTGACTAAACTCAGTGCTTGACCGAGCCCAATGCTTGACCAAGCTCAGAGCCAGAAGATAGAGATCAGGTGACCGAGATCAGGATTTCCAGCAAAAGAAGCTGAAACCTAGGACACCCCTTAGACAGAATTTGCAGTGTGCGCGGTTGACCGACCAGGCCAGGAGGTCGACCGAGCACACTGGAAATTCCAAAAATTCAGGACGTTACCTGAAGGGTGAATACTCCCTGATTCCAGTGTGCCAGGTTGACCCCAGGCCAGGAGATCAATCGAGCACACTGTGTACAATAAGTTTCTCAGACTTTAGTTTCTCATGTTGTGATCGTTTGTGGGGCCCATTGACCATCCAAATAGACTTCCGTCACTGTGCCAACCACGAGTCAATGGTGTGGCTCAACCTTGACTCGCGGGGTTCACTAAATAAGGTCCGGGTTATGTAATCTAAGATGATTCGACCTTTATACGTTACCAATGATGCACATAACTTTTGAGCACCAAACACAGTATTTCTTAGCATCTGTGGTTTTACTTAAAGATCAAATTACCTAAGATAGACCTGAACCTAAAAGTGGACTAATTACTTAGGTTGGACTGTTGATATCTCCCATTGATCCTTGTACTTGGAGATTCATCTCCCTCATATTATTACTGTCACTCTATTGTTTTTATTATTGCTTAGACCTGTTAATTAAATGGAAAATGGATGACCTGAACCTAGGACTACTTAGAGATGACCCGGTCATATGATTGGGTGAATATTGACTATCTGTGGCTAGGCGGGCCCTTTTATGGCCTAAGTTTGGATGTGGATTACCCTAAACTGGAGATGTTAGATTGTATGGGCTTGTGACTCATCCTGGGTATAAATGGGTCATATGTCATTGGAAATGAACTTGTGTTTTATTTGGACTACTGTAGACCAGGCCATGTATTTGGTGGGCCTTGATATGGATCCAATGATTGGACTTGGACTATGATCCATAGGTTGTATTGGGTACTTGGACCTCTTAGAGACTTTTGTTAGGACCTTGTTCACGCAAGGCAAAGCCTAGACAGACATAGACCTTTATTGTTTCTTGAATCGGCATAGACATCCACTCAGTTGATATAAGCTCAGCCAGTTGGACTGATCATCACTGGTAGGAGCTATTGAGAGTGATGTGTTGCTATCATGATGAGTATTGTTAGAGACGGACGGTGCGATACCGGGGTCCGGTCTCAGTGTGTGTTGATGGATGATATTATTTGCGGGGCTAGATAATCCCCAGCACTGTGAGATTTTCCCCGCCGCGACTGTGTTCAGTATGGGAGGGCCGCGGCATAATATCCCGCGGTATCCAGCTTGTGTGAGTGTGTCATTTTGTGTAGGTTTATTATTATGCTTATTCTGATTCTATATTGTTTATCTTGCTCAACTGCCTAGGATCTGTACCATTGCTATTCTCTTGACTTTATTACTGTCTCTACTCACTTTGATGCATGCATTCTATATTATTACCATACTGTGACTTGCCAGATCTTTAGATCTGATCCACTCTTGGTGCTTAGGTCTTTACCCCGAGTATGAGGATGCAGAGCTTGCGCTTGTCGCAGCGCCCGTAGTAGGTGACTACGGATGGAGACAGGCCGACCATGAGGTTGAGCCGGTAGATGGAGAGCCAGTACCTGGGGCTTGAGCGCCTTTCTTTGTTTTGGGTTTTGAGCGACTTTTATTGTGAGCAAGGTTTGATTTAAAAATATAATTAAACCTTGATTTTCTATCACTTGTCATTTTTAGGCTGGATAAGCCCGTTATACTTGATATGATTTTGATGATACCTTATGCTTATGCTTAACTTATTATGCTTCCGCAATTTAACCATTGATGAGATATTGTTAAAAAAAAGTTTTAAATTGGACCTCACTGCGGACCTACGATCTTGAAAGTTCTCGGATTCTCCGAGAAGTAGCGCGCCAATTTCGGTACTTTAACGGTTTTCTTAGTATCCGGAATTGGGGCGTTACAAAAACCGTGCAAGATACTTCTAATAATAATCCAATCAGAATAAAGAGTCCATCTCAACTTTCACTCAGAGTTCGGATCAGGTTTGGCAACCTACGCCATTCTCGCTATAGTGAGGTACACCCTCGTTATAGCGAGATGTGTCTCTGGACGTGGGTTCAAAACTTGATAGAAATTCTGTCTTTTTGTCGACTTCTATCTCCTGACAACATTTATAACCTTACAGAGATGCCTCTCTTGCCACATGGCCATAAGCATGGCATTAATGGTAGCCTTAATTGGGAGTAGGGATGACGATAGGTCCTCCATAATCACAGACCCACCCCGCTCTTGTTAGGTAGTAGTTTTTGTGGTGTGGGATGGATTTGGATTTTGTTGCCTCAATCCACCCTGCCCCTAATATATAATATGGTGCAGTTGGCTTTAAATTCGACCTGACTCAACCAAACAACCCAGATTTTGTATCACATTGGCCGTTGCAGGACAAGTTTGGATGGGATAAAACATAACTAGTTACTTTACCACTTGTTGACTTCTCATCTCTCTTCCGGTTACTTTAACTCATGGAAATAAAGGCATGGTAACCATTATCTTTCCCACTAATTTAACATTTACTTTTAAAGCTCTTTCTAGCTATTTTGAGTGTTCTAAGATGGTCGATTTTTTTTTTTTTTTTTTTTGTTTTGGACTCTTCTAGAGGTAGGGGTGATAGCTGTAATTTTTTTTTTTTTTTTTTTTTTTTTGTCTTTTGCAGCTTGTCTCTAGTATTCTATGATCAAACTTTCCTTCCTACTGAAAATTGTTTAAGATTTTTCCTTATATAGCATATCAAATTAAAGAAAGTAAACTATTTAATTGGAAAACTATTTAACTGGATGTATCAAATCTTCATCATCAACCTAAGATTTTAATTCCAATTAATTACTTCATATATTTTATTCAAAACAATTTAACATATTGTGTTATTATTTTAAAAGTTTTACATATTTCTGGTATTATAAATCATGCAAAAGAATTGATATAGCTTTTCAAGTTGATGAGTTAACTCCACTTCGTGACTTGCTGAGTGGGTGAACTCTGGTAGAAACATAAAGCACATTGTTTAGGGCTTGATTGATTGATAGGCCTGTAAAATAAGCCAAATGTAGAATCGGGACCCCTGGAGGTTTTTTCAACATACAGTGACCGTGATTGGCCATATCACTGTGGGGATGCCTACCTTGGATTGGAGCAGGCCCTGCCCACGTGAATGGCAGCCATCCCCATAGCTCACTCATGGTCACCCCTCAGAGGATCCGGACTCTAATGTCAGAAAAACAAATCATTGGACAGTCATATTTTACATTCATTGCTTGCACCACCTTGAACGCATCTGATAACATATGGACTTTGGAGAAGTCCTACTCTCTGAATTTAGTTGGTTCTTCAAGAATTGACTCCATTTCTGCTTCTTTAGTGGAGGAGACATTTCGACCTTCTATTGATCTGCAAATGCAAAAGCACTATTTAGCCAAATAGCAAAACTGAAACTCAATTTTCCACCCACTCTTCTAAATGCAGCGTAGCGTTAGTGAAAACCAAATCCGCATTCTTATCATTAATTCCTCACTCTAAAGACTCGCTCCGAAGGCTCTATATCAACTATAGTCCTAAAAATGGGAGCCCTGAAAGAGGGAAAGATTTATTTGGACTATTTTCGAGCGCCACTTATATAAAATGTGATGTTAGCTAATTGCATACTCTCAATTGTTTCCTTAGAATGAAAGAAGCAAAAATGACATTTTATATAAGTGACGCTCGGGATAGGCTGAAACAATATTTCTCTTTTTCATTGAAAAAGGGAATCCACAGAGGGAATCCAGACTCTAAAAATGGATACTAGACCCGTCGATTTTGGCTATGTTTCTCTTCTTAATGGGATTAATAGCAATACCCTTGAAAATAAAATCGTTCCTGACCTTACTTAAAGTGCGCCACATCACCAAGCACAAGCTTTCGAATGTTAATCAATTTCAGGAGAAGTCGAATCACACAGATTAATTTAGGTAGTTCTTCCACCATTCAGGAATTCCATGAGGGGATACACTGTTACAAAAGACCCAAATTTGAACCGAACTATGTAGCTCTAGCATGGTTAATGGAATAGCGTGTGCTATATCAACTCTTTGTGAGCCTCGCAAATAGGACATACTAAAAGCTTTATCAAACAAAATTCTACCTGGACAGCACCCTAATTGATTTGTAGGAGTAATCAATTTTAATTTTAACATCCTGGGTTCAGTTGTACCAAAAGAAATTAAAACATCCTGGGTCCAAAACTCTTCTTCATGACAGTGCATGACTTTCTTCTTTTCGTTTATGTTATCTGATGAAATAAGATGTCTTGTAGAAGTATTATCGAGATAAACTTCCACATGAGATTCATTTCATAATTGAAGGTTTTTTTAGGACCCACTAGAATGAATTACTAGTTCTAATTTAACCAATCAATGCAGCGGAAATAAACCAATCAAACAATATAGAACTAGCTATCTACCAATCACACACCACAAGAAGGCAGACACAAGTTTTACCGTGGAAACCCTTTCCGGGAGAAAAACCACGAACCAGAAATCAAGAGTTCACGAACAGTTTACAAGATATACTCACAAGCTCCTGTACCTCGACCTCAGGACTGTAGTTGTTCTTGCACAGAATCCACTAACACGACTTCCACCGTGCACCGTTCTCCTTACTTGATCTCCTCGCACCTTGTCCACCAAGATGATCAATCTTCTACAAGAGAGTAGAAGCAACAAAACCTTCTAGAGCAGTCTTTCAGAACAATCTCTCAATGGCTCTAGAGAAACAAGAGAATCTCTCTTAGGGTATTCTAATCTCAGATCAAGAGAGAAATAACTTCTTGTGTATCTTGTGTGTCTTCTTTGGGTTGAGAGAAACACCCAATTTATAGGCCCAAATTCGTGCATAAGACTCCTAGTTATAAACCATTCAGAAGAGAAGTCCATTTTCAAACTCTTAAAAGAGTTTTAATCGGATCGGACTGGGCTTGGTCCGCCTCGCTCGCTATAGCGAGCTGCACCCTCACTATAGCGAGGTGCCTCTCGGGTTCAACGGCATGACAACTTCTGTCAAGTGCTTTTTGACCCTTACAATAATATTGTCAGAAAATACATTGACAAAAATAAAACCACAGTAAGTTAATTAAGACATGAGATTATTTTGTTATAGATTCAAAATAATAGTAATGATTGCAACATGGTTCTATATAGATCATATTCGGATCTCTAAACACAACTCCAAGATTCCTTCCCTTGAGAGAGCTAAGGTGATCTTCCTGGATAGCTTGAAAGGAATGACTATCTCAGTCAAAAAGTTGCATCCTCACCCTATTTTGGTTGCTTTGGGATTGACTAGGGTAGCTGAAGTTTTCCTTTACAATTTCAGCAGTGGTGGTGTGCTTTTTCACTTATCTTTGTGGTTTTGTCCCTTCGGGATCTGAAGTCTAGAGCTGATCTAGTGTGCATTGCTGTTTTGGCTTCTTTCTGCTGCTGTTCTCTGTGAGCATTTCATTTCTGGGTTCAGTCTGGCTTTTTAGATTTTTCTCTAGGCTGGCAGGAAGGTGCTATGTTGCTGCTCAATGTGTAAGGAGTGATATCCTCTGCTGCCTTCTTTCCAGGTTCTAGCTTCTGTGTTTTTCTTTTGCGGCTCTTAGTGGTAGGCTCTGTTAGAGCCCGGTTTAGAGTTTCTTGTGATTGACAGCTGTTTCTTCTGCTGTGTCTTGCTGGGTGTTGCATAGCTCCTTGGGTCTTTCTTTTTATTTGGCTTCCTCTGGGTTGCCTAAGTCTGGGTAGGCATTTTTTATAGGCCTCCCTTTCTTGTATTTTGGGGGGGAGCAAATTGCCCTCTTCTCTTTTTTCTCCTTTATATATATTTTACCCTTAAGCCAAAAAAAAAAAAAATGAAAAAAAGATCATACTCGGACCTGATTATTAGTTGTATGTATCAAAAGGTGTAACCACACACTATGACCTGGACCCAATTGTCGATCAGGCCTAAGAAGGGTTTACATCTGATTTTTTACAAGTCTGATTCTTAAAATAACTGGGTAATTTTGGTCCATTCAATTTTTGTTTGATTGACATCATTAGATTCAACGAACATAGACTCACCACTGCACACCCATTTGACGTCGAGGTCACTTTGGTTATACTTTTATCATGTCCTCTTTCCTTGATCCTTGGTGGAATTCATAGGATTCCCTTGCCATCTTTTTCATATCAAACTCATTTTTAAGGGATGTTCCTTTCGTTCCTTTCAAAAACACATATTTATATATGATAAGGATGAGTCTCTTGTCCGGCTGTCTATGAAGTTACACTTATCCGACTGTTATGAGGAATTTACCTGGTAGAGTCCGGTACAGTCCTATACGTGCTACGAGGACTCCGTTTCACGTTGAATGCGAGAGAAGTCCTCAAGGTCCGTTCTTTTTTTTTTTTTTGGTCGTTTAGCGAATGGTTGATATCGACCATTTTGCTGTAACCCAAAAAGAAAATGGGTTTTTCAGAAGGAAGAAGATAAGAGGGGAGGAGGAGGGAGAAGAGTGGTCGATATCGACCAAAAAACTGTCCTCTTTAATTGTCGATATTGACAACATAACTGAAACACAAAAAATACAGTCACTGTCAGTATCGACCACTTTTATTGTCGATATCGACAACATAACTGAAACACAAAAAATACAGTCATTGTCAGTATCGACCACTTTTATTGTCGATATCGACCACTTTAAAACAAAGCAAACAAGAGGATGATGGCATAGATCAGTGGTCCGTTTGGAGATACAAAACCTGTAAATTACAGAAGCAGGCAATTACAGAAACCTCCTTTCTTCATGCTTGGGACTGGTGAAGAGTGTCACATGGTAGAAGCCAAATATTGTACACTTTCTCATTAAACCAATAGACCAATGTTATAAATAACAAAACAGGAAACCAGCTCACAAGAAATTGAGCTCCTTATTTTTATATAAAGTTAATTGCAAAATGATTAGAATTAAATGAAATGGTTAAGAGTATGTCTAATGTGAAGCCATTACACAATTTACAATAAGCAGTCCACTTTCATATGCATCTATAACTGGCATCATCATTTCTCTTCTCATGTTGGCAAATCAACCCAATGCACCTCTCTCCATCCCCTCACTCTGCCCCAACGGCCAATAATAGACTTCCATTTCAATTCTACTTGCAAAAAATTCAGCTTAAATTGGTGCCCAGAAAGGCTTGACGTTAAAGGACCTTCACCATTGTGACTGCATTAAGGATCATCCCATCAGACAACATTGTACGAAATTCCCCATCGACTCATTGGCAAACCATTATGAGCACAACCACTTATCAAAGCAGCCCAAGAGACAACGTCTTTCTTGGGCATTCGGCGGAAAAGATCCATTGCATCCTCAAAACAAGAACACTTCATGTACATGTCAACCAAAGCAGTAGACACAGCCATATCTAATTCAAATCCTTTTCTAGCAGCCAACTTATGTATCCTCCTGCCTTCATTTAAATTACAAGCTACTACACATGCTTGCAGAGCACTAACAACAGTGATCGAATTGGGGGAATTCCCTTCTCAATCATCTCACCAAAAAGACCAAGAGCTTCAACTGCATTCCCATTTTGCAAATATCCAGCAATCAAAGAGCTCCAAGAAACCACATCTTTCTTCGACATTCTATCAAACAGATTCCTCGTGTTATCCATGTGACCCACTTTGGCATAAAAATTCAAGAGATAATTAGCAAGAGACAGGTCATGTTCAAATCCTCTCCTAACCACAAACCCATGACAACACCTTCCAGACCCAAGATCCCCACATTGCGCGCTGGCCGAAACCAAACTAACAAGCGTCAGGGGATCAGGATCCAAACCACCCATCATCAGCATCCGAAAAAAGAACAACAGCGCCGAATTCCCATCCCCATTCTGCTGGTACCCAGTAACCACCGAAGTCCACAGAATAACATCCGGTTGAGGAAATTCATCAAACACTTTACGTGCATCACCCATTTCCCTGCATTTTCCATACAATTCAACAAGAGCTGCACCTAAAAACACATCCAAATCAATCCTCTGCAACTTCTTCACGAACCCATGAATCACCTTACCCGACGCAAGCGCCGATAACACAGCGCAGGCCTTGAGCGCAATGGGCACGGTGAAGTTGTTGGGCATTTCGACCGCTGCAGAAGTCATGTGGCCAAAGAGTCGAAGCGTCTTGTGCCATTGATGCTCTTTGCAGCAGAAGCACTCAAATCCCCAGGGCCAGAGCTAGGTGCTCTGGTCCTTGCAAAATGACCCATTTTGCAAGAACAACAACTAAATCATTTTCCTTCTTGCCTTAATCCCCCGGCGCCGGGCAGTGGCGATCTCGATCGTAATTCATATCCCTGTTGAACCGGATTATCCTCCTTGGATCCTCACACGGCATGTGATCGGCGGCGTCCGCCATGCACGCCTCCACCTCCGCCGCCGGATGCCCAGCCGAATCAACGACCGCCAGCAGCCTCTCCATCTGGCGTGGATCGGCAGCGTTGGAGAGAGCCAAGGACTTGCGACCAGACACCGCCAGCGAGTCGCCAAGTGTGGTGAAAACGAGAAGGAGGAATACAAAGACGGTGAGAAAGAGCGCCGTTAATACGTGATCGAGGAGCCGCCATTGCCATTACAAAGATGGTGAGAAATCCCCCCTCCTCCCTCCTCCTCCCCTCTTCTCTATCCTGAAAAACCCATTTTCTTTTAGTTCCCGCAGAATGGTCGATATCGACCATTCGCTAAACGAACGAAAAAAAAAAAAAAAAAAACGGACGTTGAGGGCCTTATCCATACATACGGTGTTTTCAACTCCTCCAAAGTGGTATGAGGTCCTAGGGGGTAAATTCCTCGACTGTTATTTATAAAAGGAGGCATGGCAATAGGAAAGCTTGGATGTAGATTGGGAAAATATATAATGTCAAGCCAATGAAATTATCCTAGTCTTTGTTTCAATGGCTATATATACATTCTATAAACTTCTTGTTATAAAATCCAATAGTGAATAATCTTCAAAATAGTGTAAAATGGGATAAAAACCAATCAAGTATCTCTATGTATGTGAATGAGCTTGATTGATCAAAGGTGGATCCCCTATATGAAAGCACAAATGAGAACATTATGAGAAGTAGCATTTTGGAAAAATCATCATTTTAATCATTTGAATTTTCTTAGGGGTAATTTTGTGAAGAAAATAGGAACGTATTGTTTTTTTTTTTATAAACTTTGACCATTAATCAAAGAAAGTCCTAATAAAAACACAAAATATATAGGGCTTTTTTGAGGTTGTGTGAAAAATGTAGGGCATCTCTGTAAAAAGCTCATCTTAATACAATCAAGATTTTGCTTTAAAGAATCTTTTATTATTATTGTTTTCCGTAGATTTGAAATGTGAAAGCATTTTCTTAAATTTCACAGAAGAGGTAGAAAAGCATTTTGTTGCAACCTTACGTAGGAGGTAAAAGCCATTTTCACTACAATAGATGTATTCTTGCACCAAATAATTGAAACTGAAAATCTCTCAAGATAAAACCTTCAATTTTTTAAATGAGATTGTCGAGGTAAGAGTTTTAAAGGCCCTTACATTTTAAAATAACCTAGAAAAAGATATAATAGTTTTTATTTTTATTAAAGTCTTCCTTGACTAACTATCCAAATAGTAACTATGCTCTTCGTTATTTTTGACCAATTTACCCTAAGAAAAAACTCAAACAACTCATATAATAATTTTTCCAAAACACCCCTTTTTATAAAGGGGGCTTTGGCCGGAGGTCCCTCATAGCATTACTTTATTGCAAACAGTCCATAAAAAAAAGTCATGCAGCCAAAGGTCTCTCTCACACTTTTTCATACCTAAAAAACCAATTTGCCGTTTCTTTACATCCCTCTGTCCTCGCTTGCTGGCAATCGGTTATTTAATGCTGGCACGTGTGAGACCCGCTATAGTTCCCGCCAACAACTGCTTGGACTCGTTCGTCCCTTGTCTATACAGTACACCTACGTGACACCCAAAAGCGTGTTCCCTGGGGGCACTGGCTGTGCCTACTGTACTTAATTAGAAGATGCTGGAACCTGTTAAGGATTTGGGCCCCACATGGATGGATCAATGCGGGACAATCGCTAAGCATGCAATCATGGAACTCCTCCTGAGTCCTGCCTGCTTGTGAAAATTGAACGGTTGGGGCCTTTTCTCCATGGTCCATCCAATGTTGGATTTTTAGTGCAATCTGAATGGGGTACTTTGATCAATGGCCCATCAACAGTTGGGGCATGCAGCATGCAACTTGTTGAAGATTGAGAGTGGAAAATATGCTCCCCACTATCCTAAGAAGTACAGTTTAGTAGTTTACAGAGGCTCACAGTCACAGGTAGATATAGTCTTTTGGCTTGGGACATTTAAGCTTCCAATGATAGGAAAATTTCTATTTTTTTATTTTTTTTACCTTTCTTCAGATAGATTTGTCCAGAACTCAGATAAATTTAACAAAAATTCAGAAAAAATTGACGAAAACTAGGATAAATTTGTCAAAAATAAGATAATTCCCCTCACAGTAAAGCCTGCAACTAAGCTCTGCCTCCCTCCATCACCTACTCCTGACCTTAGAGACCCTACAATTGCTGTTGGGCTTCAAAAGCGGACGGGCCGGACCTGACCCGAACTAAACCAACAACTCAGATAAATTTTTTAAAAAACTCAGATAAATTTGTCAGAAACACAGATAAATTTGACAACAACTCAGATAAATTTAGCAAAAACTCAGATAAATTTATCCAGAACTCATATAAATTTGTCAAAAACTCATATAAATTTGACAAAACTCAGATAAAGTCTATATAAACTTATATAGATTTGTCAAAAATGATATAAAAGCCATGCTGCCTTCCTTCTCTAGTGGTGCTGCGCGTTGACTACGTTCAGCAACGAGTGGCGGCTACAACGAGACCGGCAGGCCTTCTTCCTTCTCAATCGATCAAACCCCCATGGTCTTTCCATCCTCAGTCGCTGGAACCGGACACAGAGAAGATAGTAGGCGTAGGGCATGGAAGAAATTGAGTGGGGATTGTGTTGGGTGCTTTGATTTGGTTAATGGAACTGAAAAAAAAAGAGGTGGGTCAGGGCCAGAGGGAACAAAAAAAAAAGAGGTGGGTTAGGATTTATTGCAGTCGACAGATCAAGGTGGGCCGCCACGTTTGACTACTGCAGAAAAATGGGACTCGAGGTGTAAATCAGAGAGGAATGAGACGGTCAAGGCCCTGCTGTGAAGAACTCCAAGGAGCAGTGGAAGCACGTCTTCCCTGTAGTCACCGACCGGATGAACCTCGTCGCGATGCAGGTCATGTTCAACACGAAGGACTATGGAGGGGCGCATGTGGAAGTGAAGGCGGTGGAGGACTACAAATTCCTCAACTCCTCCTATGTCCCCGTGCTCCGACAGCTTGAGTTGGCCAACTTGTAGAGGTTCTACTTCGAGAACAAGCTCAAAAATGCGACGAAGGATACCACCAATATGAAGTTCAGAAACCCCAAGTATCTCTCAATGCTGAATCATCTCCGGTTTTATTTGCCGGATATGTATCCGAAGCTGCACTGGATTTTGTTCCTGGACGACGATGTGGTGGTGCAGAGGGATCTGACTGGGCTTTGGAAGATTGACATGGATGGGAAGGTGAATGGGGCGGTGGAGACGTGTTTCGAGTCGTTCCATCGGTATGCGCAATTCTCGATCTTCTCCAAGCCTCTGAGAACCCTCTCGATCTTCTCTGAGCCTCTGAGATCTGCTTCAACACGTGAATTGGAGATTTGACTTTCCAAACCAATCGCGACACATTGCAAACTAATCTTTACACGTTGAGGGACCACTTCAATATGTGTTGCGTCAGTTACAGGGGCAATTTTGTTCTGAAAATTCAAAAAGTGTGGGCTCAGGGACCTCTAGCTGCAAAGAGTCTAACTGAGTGCACCATAGGCCTTAATAAAATTTTCCTTTGACTGGAGGCTAGATACATTCACTTATAGGGACCTTTCGCTAATTTTGCCTTTTATAAATACTCTTTTTTGAACTTTCTTATTGGAGGCCAACCTATGGTCAATACATCTCATTCACACACACACACACACAAATATATATATATATATATACACACACACACACATTAATATATACACACACACATTAATATATATTTATATAGGGAGATGCATATATATATGGATGATTGGAATAGATCCAATTTACCATTGACTTTTACCACAAGAAGTTTATACAATAGTCATTAAACTTTAATGACCTAAAACTAGGGGCTAGGATTCTTCTTTAAAATTTTACGCTGAAATGGGGCTAGGATAATTTAATAGGCTTGATATTGCATATTTTTCTAATCCACACATCCAAATTTCAAGCCCCTCCAACTCCGTGCCTCCTTTGGCGATCATTCGTCCAAGTGAGCCCCACTTAACTTGAGCTAAGTTAGTGATATTTGATAAGCATAAACAACTGGAATTTTCATCATTTGTCCATATATAAAGTTCACTAAAAAGAGTAACGTAGTGCCGAAAAAAAATCTAATTAGCGGTTTTTTTTCCACCACTATTGCTCTATTTTATCAATAGAAAGTTGCGAATTCAATTTTTCCTGCCGCTAATAATCACTTTTTTGTAGTGAAAACTAACAATTATTTGTTCTCCCATCAAACCAGAGAGGTTTTTTTTTTTTTTTTTCTTTTTTGAAGAAAACAAGAGAGATTTTAATAAAAGTATAACATACAAAGGCCTTCTTTAGTATTTCTAAAAATGCGAAGGCCTTTTTGTAAAATCTTCTAAAGAAAACAAAATACTCCAAAATTTTCCAAGCTCGAACGTGATCTTGCACAAGTGTTAAAATGAGATTTTTCCATCCCCTCGCCCTTACACCTCCACATGAGTACATATCAAGTCACTTTCTTATTTTTTTACATTACTTTCGTCTTACTATCCTTTATTTCCTTTTTCTCCCATGTACATTCATAGCATTTATAAAATATATTTTTTTTCTACGTTTTCATTTTTTACTAATTTGAATCTTATTTTTATTTAAAAAATAATTTTCCATTGATATTCCTGTAAAACCACAAAATTTGAAATTATTCATGTGTTATCTTCCACTAAAATTATCCCTTTAATAAAATTTCCAATCAAGGACAGAGAGAGAATTGTTCATTGAGGGCGGGTGTAAAACAAGCATGAGGAGGCCATTTGTAAAACATATGTATGATTTTCAAAAATTCCAGACCCAAAACGGCATTTTGGTCAAGGGGCCATTGTGTGGGGAAAAAAGTTTTGAGGGGGCCACTTGTTAAACATGCATATTATTTTCGCAAAATGAACAACTCAAAATCTACTCTCATTTGGATTTTATAGGCCCTGCACTTTTTGTATAAAATTTGTCATCACTAAGGCCCGTGTAAGAAATTCTAGTCTAATTAATAAGAGCTAATAAAATTAAGGTCTAAAATAAATGCTCTAAATTTTAAATTCTAATTTATAATTAATTTATTTGGTGAAATTGTAAGAAAACTTTTAATTTCATATGATACTTGGGGCCTACCTTTAGGAATTATTGTAATTGGAGCCTAGCTTGAAAGAATCACAATCTCAAACCCATCATTTGCGTTATTTTGAAATTTTTATGAGGTCGTTTTTATCCGAAACACTTATATATTATGCAATGTCAACCTCCATCTGCTTTAGTTACAAAAGCTCTAAAAAGAAGTCAACCTTAGATTTTTTTTATTAAAGGCGAAATCTCTAATATATAAATAAGCTCTAAAATATAAAATACAATTAGAAGTTTAGCAACTACTATGATATGTAAATAAGTTATAAATTATAAGATACGAGCTCAGTTTTAGAGTTTTTAAATGCCCCCTAACAAATGAACAACTTTTAGGCCCTCCAAAAGTACCTCTAGTGATCTTTTTTAATCTTTTTTTCCCATTAGCATAGGTGATAGGAGAACTTTGAAACCCCTTTTATCCTCGTAATTGTCATGATTTTCAGGTTGGTGAGTGGGTCTCACGTACCCAATCTTTATTAAACTCAAAAAATAGTTTATTTATAATGACTCATATTTATATTAGGGGTATTCGGCGATGGGTCCCTGAACATAACCTAATATTTTACCCGACAGTGAATTGGTCCACACGTGGACCTTTCTATGCTTGGACACCCAGCCCCTTAGTGGAGCAAGGAGCATATTTTGCGAATGGACTGGACCTGGCGTTAACATCCTGGCAAGTGGAATGGACTCAGGCCCGAGATTAGGCCCAATTAATGAGCGGATTAGGCTTTAACACTCCCAAAATTTGCTGCTGCAGAGACAGGGCCAACGCCTTTTAAAAACCTATTCATTTAGGCAGCGGCAGACCCAATGTTTTTTTCCGCTTGAAAGAGGCAGACCTAAACAAGTAGTTGAGTTTTGAGGCGGAACTCACATTTTTGACATGGGTTTTTGGGGTAAACTCAGGATTTTTATCTAGATTTTGGAAGGGGCCCCAAAGTTTAAATATGGGTTTGGGAAGCATACACAGGTCTGATGGGGACGACTGCCAACAAAGGCATATACTTGACTCCCAGCCCCGTTCCTTCATGTATGGCCAAATTCTCTGCCCCATCTGCTTTTTAAGCCCTGGTACAACTCTATTATTTGAAGAAGGAAAAATGGAATCCAAGTCTGGCTGTGAGCCCATTGAATGTCTGGGTGGGCCTTGTTTTTTTAGCCCAACATCCCACTAACACCGGCCTGGATGACAATTAATATTACACTGCACTTTATTTAAGACATCCCACTTACACAGGCATGGATGACAATCTAAACATTTGTTCCAGCGCCCTTGGCTGGGGTACAAAAAAAAAAAAAGTTAACATTTGTTCCCAAATGGGGAAAATTTTGGGAAAAAACCTCAATTCGGATTATTATTCCTTGTTATGAAATAAACTCCCACCACTGGATTTTTGTGCCAAAAAAAAGGTATGCCTCATATATAATAATGGTCAATATAATTTAGTAATATTGATCCAGATATGGGTGCTTTGTGCAGATAAAAGTTTCACCTCATTTAACAAATATCAATGATGAAATTTTCCCACTGCTTCCAGGTTATTGATTTGAAAGGATTTACTATTCACAATTTAGGTACGGGCCCTTCCATCCTCCCTCCACTTGTGAGGCCCAAAGTGTCCCTGTTCAAAAGCCAGATTGAGTTCCTCCAGCGGTCTTACTCTACCCGAAATGAAGAATGTTCACACAAATCTCTGCGAACCCAACCCACTGCAGCCCACCTGAGAGGAAATGGATGAAAAGGGCAATGCATGGACAGAGGGACATAGCAATCTCAAGTCTTAAAAGGATTTGAAAGAATTTAAAATTGAAACAATCTCGTGAAAATCAATGTCAAAATATTACAGTACTGTAATCCAATGGTTAGCAAGTTCCAAACAGTAATTGGGTTTTTGGTTGCATTTCACCAAAGGGGTTGGGATTTGGGAAATGCTGCTATCAAAGGCAGGCCTCCTTCACTAAAAAAGACTATACCAAAGGACATCTCCAGGTGTCATATCAAAGATCTGCTTCTTCACAATTCCAGTTTATTTATACTTTCTCAATTTCACCCCAACTGGAAAAGGCCCCATGTTAGATTTATCACGCTTAAAATACTAGTTCGAGATAAAAAAATAAATAAAAGTACTCGATTAAAAATTTTAATACATAAAAAAAAGTCTTGCACGTGGAAATTTTCAAGATGATTTCCAGTTGAATTAATATGAGATTTGACCCATGATATAAAATGAAGAGTTTGAAATATTATGCTGGCCACTATGTGGATCTAAGTATAATATTTTCCTTCACGTGCATCGACAACCTATCCGTCAGTCATAAACTTATAATACTGAACCCAGTTAACCCTAATCCATTTCAACAATGAAATTGCATAGATGAGTATCAAAGACAACACATCACTAGAAGAAGACAAAGAAAAGAATACAAGAATTTGTACCATTGATTGATGTATTTACACAACCGAAACGGCGAAACCCAATCACTCTCTTAGTTTTATCACACTCAGTGACTCCCATCACACGAGAGTAGAACATGACCCAGTTGAAAGGTCAAACACAGCGGGAACCAGGTACTTCCTCCCATTCACGCCCTGCGCATTATAGCTTGCACCCGTGCTCTTATCCACCAACAACTCGCCCGCGTACCCTGGGTACGCCCCTTTCCCATAAACCCCAGGACACACCGAACCAATCTCAATGGGTGCGTCCTTGGGCCCTTGAAAGTACCCATCCCCAAATGGGTTTGTCACAGTCCCAGCCAAAAGGCCCGCAATGTTGATCACCATCCCATCCAACCCCACATCATTGTTGGGTCCCACCAATGGAGGGGTCTGTGGTCCGTAGATCGGTTGATGGAATGGCCACGCGCATTGACCCGGGCACTGAGTCTCCGAGTTCCCAACCCAAATAAAGGCTGACTTCTCACCCGTCTCTGACCCGTGAAACCCACAGCTGCTCATACAAAAGCCCTCCACTGCCACGTCCTTATCTGTGAGAACGAGTGTGACACCCACACCACTGAGTTTGGAACTCGCTTTGGCTGCCAACTCGGAGATTTGGGACCTTTTCAGGGATTTCCCGAGAGAGTAGTCCTCATCAGAGGTTTGTGTGGATAACAAAAAATGGGTCTGCTTTTTCCCGGCCATTTGGCTATATTTCTCTATGGTTTTCCACCACTGGGAGACGGTTGGTGAGGTGGGTGTGAGACCCTTTTGCTGCTGAGAGGAGAGGGAGAGGATGAAATCGGATACAATGGATTTTTGGGCAATGGTGAACTTCCCATACCAGAGAATGGAAAGAGGGAGATCTCCTTCTAGTAGGTCTCCTTTGTGGTATGTGAGAAGAATAGGTGGGGGTTGGACAAGAGAGGCTAGCTTCCTTGAACCAACACAAAGGTCAAGTGAGCTCAAAAGAAGAAGAAAATAAAAGGACAACTTCATGAAATTGAGAGAAGCCATTGGAGAAGAAATCATCAGAAAATGAGCAAGGAGAAGGATTGAGAAGGTGGTGTTGTGACTTGTGAGTGGTGATGGATTGTGAGTTGGGTGCTCATATTTATAGGTGGGTTGGGTGCATGAACTGGTGTTGAGTGGGATTTTCATTTGTATTTTGGTGAGGTTCTCTGTGGTTTCCTGTACATATGAGAGCATCTCTAGCTGGCATTTTATGACCTTGTTTATGGGTTGTGTCTAGAGATTTGGAGTCTGTCCACATCGTTTTCGCTGCCGGTTTGAAAGGTTACATTAGCAGTGCATGTAGATGTATCTAAGGAGGTAGCATGAGTGACGAATATAGACTATGCACGTTACTATTTCTTAATAAGAAAATGATGGCCATACATACGCAGATAGCTCTTTGTTTCATATATGGATATGAGCGCCAAATTGCCGAAAGCACTCATCGATGGCTTTGGCAAGTTTTTTGGTGAACCTTTAACTTGCAACTAAGGAGACATGTGGTATGTCAATAGGATCTACTAATTTATAAAATAAAAAATGTGATTAATTTAAAGTGATTGTTTTAATCATTAATCATTAATGGATAATTGTTAAGACCACACCTTTATTCAGTTGTTAGATTCAAAAATTAAAAATTTCAAACGAGGCCTCTTTATTGCGCATGTAAGAGTAGTTATAATATATCTTTAATCAGTTGAGCTATGGCCTTAGATAAATGTTGTCATTGATGTCATTTGTATAAAAGACTAATCTGGACTCTCCTCTAGTGTTTAATTTGTTGGGTTAGCCATCATCACATATTGTCATGTATTTCATGGCCTTGTAAGTTACAAAGTTGTACAAGATACCCTAGTGTACCTTGATTCCTTGGAAGAGTTGGTGGGGCTTTTGTTGCTCATGCTACACAGTTCCATGTTGAGGACACACTTGTTCCCATGGCGTGTAAGACGAGACCTTGGACATGGGTTCCTTACCTGTGGGCCAAGCTGTCTTGCTACAATGTATATGCAAATTAACTTCGTTATGGGTGAGAATCTGCATAGGGGTTGTAGTTTTTAGTCATGCAATGAATTAGGATGTGTGGGAGAGATGAATTGCATACAGTGAATGGGAAAGTGGTCCTTTGTAGGACCACGTGGGCATTCTGGTTAGATTTAAGAGCCATATAAAGGGAAGCTAGAAACTTTACACTATCATTAACGTTATCATGATTCACGATGTAAGATGTGACTAAATCCATTAAGTCAAATATGATAATGTTATACTTTATTTTTATTTTATTTATTGCTGTCCCAGCAGGGGGCTGGTCCCCTATAGACTCGCATATTCGAGGAAAAGAACCCATAAATATAAAAAAAGAACTTGTACATGTGAGGAGAGACATGGTGTGAGGACAATCCATATATAGTCTTTATGGGCCATCCTTACAACCTTGCATACTTTTGAAATTAAAATTGCTCAAAACCAATTCCACCTTGTGGTGCCTCTGGGAAAAATCTCAATCCAATTGGACTGATGATCGTTGTTTAGATTGATCATGTTGTTAGTTCTGTTATTAAAATTAAAAAGAAAAACAAATTCCATCATCAAATTTGATCAAATGGTAAAACATGTGACTAAGATATAAAAAAGAAAAGGTCAAACCCCATTTTTGGCGAGTTTATGATTAGACCATGGGAATTAACTCTAATTTGAGTAAAATTAGGACCGGAGCTGTTAAAAGGTGGGATAGTAAGTATGAGCTGTTTGGATTTTATTTGTGTGAGCCTCATTGATGAGTTTATAGTGAAAGAATTAAAAAAAAAAAAAACCAATTTTAACCTCATGATAACTAATCCATCATAAAATTCACCTTCGATTGACCCTTGATTAATGAAAGAAGGCATTTTTTATGATGACGGCGATGGATGATCACCTTAGAATTAAGATCGAGCAGTAGAAAGTTCATATCTGGGCATGGTAATGGATCAGTCAATATACGGGAAGTTTATAACTTGTATTTCTGTAGCCCCTCTTCTCTAAAATCATGGCCCTGCTTAAAAATCCTGAGAAGCTTAGTCAATGGGCATATTGGATCTAAGTCCGACAGACCCTACAATTTGAATCCCTAATTAGCAAATGAGAGGTTTCTAATAAGAGTGCAGATCCTCTAATACTAGGATCAATTGAAATCATATGGTCAGGCCTACCTATGGATCCACATTGAATCTATAACTTGTAAAGCGAAATAGAGGTCCACATTTTATTTATTACTATTAATACAAATCTCACTCTAACATAAAGTTGAGCCCACCAACAAACTATTCACCTCTAAAATGACTTGACTTGACTCTCTTTGTTTTGCGTATTCATTCACGTATTTTATAAGTAAACAATCTTATGCAAGCCCCACCTCCTTTTGGATTGAAATTTATCCGGAAGGAAATAAACATCGGGCTTTTTATTTTGTGGTTTGGATTTTACAAGTTGTCAGGTCGTGATCCCTCTCATGGATCTATACACAGATTTAGGATTTGTGTTTCCTGGAAACAAAAGACTTCTCCCTGTAGATGTCCAAGTTTAGAAAAGGCCAAGTATGACTCAAATTATTTTCTTTTTTTTTATTCTTTTTTGTTGAGTTGGCCGAGTGGCCAGGAGAGAAAAGTGAAAACCACCCTACCAAGGATCGATTTCTAGTTGGGGCTATGGGAGCGTAGCAACTCCTTGTGGTTCCCAAGTCCGACTCAATTTAATGTAAACACAAATATATTAGGGGCCAACTGCAAGTCCGAGTACGATTTAACTCCATATATACTTTAGGCGTATATCCAAACCAACAAAAGTCCAAGCTTGATGAAGCCAAGCTCTGACCAAGGACAAGTTCTATTTGCGGTTGGGTCCCATTGGAATTTTTAACCAAATTTTGGGTTTAGTCCATGCCCATATATTTGGGGCCTTCAAGTAGCTTATATGCATTGTTATAATTGACTTCAGAGTGAAGCTGATCCTAGCCAGATCCAAGTCTATTGAGAGCCCTACTTAGGAAGGTCCCAACCAAGCGCCTCCCCCCCACCCCCCCAAAAAAAAAAAAAAAAAAAAAAACTGAAAGAATGTCATATCTTCCATACATTGAATCATTTTGTAGGCTACTGTTTGTTACATGCTCTTGGAACGAAGTACCCTAGGTTATTTACATCATGTGATCTTTACAAAAAGCTGGCGAAATAGGCTTTCTTTTTTCTTTTCCAAATGAGGGTGCCCAAGCCCCAAAGACCTGTGTGGAGGTAGCCTTTGAAAAAAAAAAAAGAAAAACCATCTCAGAAGGAAGAAAGTGGAAGACAAGAGAGAGCTCTGGGCGGTTTCGCAAGTACATACCAAAACAGGTGCACGTTTTGCTTGCGACAAGGCCCACGTACTGTACCAGAGAATGAAATATTTTCTGAAATCTAGGTGCTCTTTGAGTTCAATATTGCTAAAGTGGAAGTGGTAACTGGTAAGCAATAGCAACACGCACACAACAGGAAGATTCGTATGGTCTCCCTGGAACCCACACCTGCAAGTTGCTGGCCTTTGAAGCATAATATTCTTCAAAACAGCACCTTATCTCCTCTATGAATGGGAACATATAATATTTTAGTAGCTTGATCTGATAATAGGGAGAACAAATCTAACAATTAAGTTTTAGGAGTGTCACATCTCCAAAATAAGAATTGGAGAAAAATATAAAAAATTAAATTAAATTCAAATTCATGTGTTTAATACAACACAAGTTTCTAAAAGACCCACAAAATCACAAACCGTAGTGAGTCAACATAAACTTCATAAAATGCAACGGAAGTTTTATTTAATTGGTATTCAATATTCATAAATGAGATCCAACACGAAAATCAAATAAACGTTAATAGTTAAAGTTGCATAATGAATAAAACAATTACAAAAGAAAAGGTTGATCATCATTAAAAGAAAGTTCATCTAAGGAGTTGCTAAGATGATGTTCACTCTCATGTAGGCTCAGACGACTCCAAAACCATCTCCGGCATCCCACTCGGGTTCATCAGTTGGCTCAAACGTTTGAAACGTTTGATCCTCCTCCGTCTCCTCGATATAGTAGGGCTCGGTACTTATGCACCAAATATAGTAACGTAAATAGCAAGAACATGATCATAATTCGAAATTAAGATACGATATCAAGATGAGTAAAAACAGTAAGATTGTATAGAAGCACTGACAATTGCAATGATAAGCATGAACGTATGACGTAAATCTAAAAGACACTAAAAGGAGCATTATATAATTCACACAGAGACTATCGTCCCTGTTGTGGGTTCAACCCTACATAACTGGGAGAGCCCGTCCATAACGTCGGTGGTCATAAACCGATCAAATATCAGAATAACTTGTTCACATTCAAAGCAGATTATAAGTGATCCGGATATATCAGTGATCAATTGTCCACATACAATCTTCAGTCGTTCATAAATGACCCACATAAGGAAAACATATAAGCATAATAGACCTGATTAATAAAGCTCCGACACAAGAATCCTAAGTCAAAATGAAGTGCTGGCAATACCACATTCCATATTATAATCGAATCCACATCCCATATCATAGTCACATCACATACATAATTTGTCAAGCCACCTCATAGTCCATAACACAAAACAGGATATGCATCTAAATGAATACATAACCTAAACCAACATATGCATGCGAATACAAAGGTCAAGACATAGTACGAATCAATCCTAAGGTTAGACATATATTCATATACCCATCGACACACAATAATAACGCTAGTAAGCTAAGGACGTTACATCTCTCGAAATTCATGGTGCATAGATCCAGTGAAGGATTTCCAATAGAGATGTATTGATCCTTTCCAATAGAGATGTATTGATCCTTTCTCGCTAGAGTTCATTAAAATCATAACAGGCATTTGAATCCTACATATCCATAAGATATCGTATGCCCAGTGACGGTTCTTATGTCAAGTCCATGTAGATAATTTAAGGTTATTGAATTCATATGAAATCCCATACACGATACCATAAATCCCCAAACGAAAAAGAGCCAAATCAGTTAAGTAAGGGCTTGTTTGGCAACTCTTATTGGTTTTAAGAGGATCTTAATGAAAAAGATCTAATTCAAATGGGCCCTATTTGAAATAGATGTTCTTGAAACGCGCTTGGTAACACAACATAACTAATTGAAATATATTTTTTAAATCCAACCATAAATTGTTTTTCTTTAATTTCTCCATACCCACAAGGAACCTGATGCTAGTTTTTTTATCAAGAGAACGAATGATTTGGATTTTAAAATAGAGGCCCACAAATTTCAGATAAATTGATCAAATAGTCCACGTGTTTTTGCAAATTGCTCGGGATCCATAATAGATCAACGATTCAAATTTGATCTCATATTCGTTCTTTCACTACCCTAGATATCCTATGGTTTGGATTGTGATTTATTGGTCCAAAATTCAAGTAAAAATAAAAAACACAGACTGCCAATTTTATAGTTTCTTCTAAATTTTAAGTGTGGGTACATTTTAAGTGTGGGTACCCACACTTAAAATGTACTCATACTTAAAATGTTCGTGTAGTTAGGAAGTTCAGTTTTAACCTGGAGGTCCTGCCTTCGAATCCCTTTCAGGCATTAACCGATACATAGGGTTAGTGGGTGGTTCTATGTATCCCTAGGTTTACCAATGATCAACCGAAGGAGGGTCGGCGGGTTCCTCTTTTATCAAAAAAAATATATATATAGTTTCTTCTAAATCTATTTTCACATGTGCAATCCAACGGTTCTCCAAATTTCCACATTTTCTTGAGTTATGGACCACATCAGAGGCTAAAATTTGGACCCATAGCCATTTTTAGTCCTCCAAACAATACGAACGGCTTGGATTGTGATTGTCGGGCCCACAATGTCTAGAATATTACATCAAATGGCTCACGATTTTTTACAAATATCTCGAGATTCGAGAAAGATCAACAACTGAAATTTGGACACGTGGCCGTGTTGGGCTTTATCACATTTCTAACGGTGTGGATCATGGTTGTGGGTCCCATAAGGTAATCAAAAATTGAAAAAACGAGGACTGTCATGAGTAACGTCCATTTCACTGTACACTAACAATGTCTTTCCGCCTAAGACATTGTGTCTATTAATTTGAATTCTAGCCACTTTCTTAACTACATGAAAAAGACATTTTATGTCTTATCCTTTTTTCAAATGTACACAGTAAAATGCATTCCCAAACACTCTAATGCATATTTTGAACCAGTTTAAGACCATAAGAGATAAATTTAAGAGATGTCAAACTGAACCTAAACGTTCGAACATTCAATGCCTCGGGATTTTGGCTCAGGAGTGAGGAGACTCGAACGTTCGACGTCTCTGCTATTTGGCTGAGAAAATTTTGGGTTCACGCGTTCGAACGTTCCAAAGCAACGTTCGAACGTGACGTCCAGAATGTTGGCCAGATCGTGCACAGTGTAAGCAATTTGGGTTTTTCCCCTTTTTCATCAATTTTCCTCCCTTTTCCAAAAGAGAGTATAATCCATCCAAATCCACACGAATCACATCCATTAAAAATAAAATGGAACCCACATTTCCATTACCCAAATCACCAATTAACCCAAACATCTATTAAAATCCCTAATCTACCATTATCATTTAGAAAATGGCAAATAAACAAACCTATATGCATTAGATAGGAATCAAAGATCAAACAACACATTCAATAATAAATTATAATAATGGACTTGCCTTAGATCCGAAGTTGAAGAAGAGTGCAATAGGTTTCCTAACCAAAACTCAAACCGAGATTACCGGGGCACTCGATCAAAATCCTAACACCAATCTGACACAGAGATGGGATAGAAATGCTCAGATGAACAAATCTATGGTATTTCTACCCAAAACCTAACATTGGAAATAATAGGAAGATAACCTAAGAGTACAGATTAACTCCTAATGGTTTGAGGAGAAGGTTACCTGTGATAAAAAAGTTGAACCAAGAATGATGGTATCATCTAATCTTGATTCTGATGGCTGAATCCTAAAGCTGGAATGGCTTGGAAAGTTGAAAGATGAAGAAGACGAGGAAGAAGAACCGGGAGTTGTAGAGATTAGTGGGGAGGGATAAGACGTGCGCTCGTTAAAAGAGGGATTATGTTAAGAGGGAATATTCTCTTGGGCTTAAGTCATTGGGTCAAAACTGCGGGTCAAGTCATCTACCCATTAACCAAACTCACCAATCCACACATCTAATCTAACGTGTGGTCCACTTAATCCTAATCACTTAAATAACTGAAATACATTCAATTAAAATAATAATAATATCTAATAAATATATAATAGGTGAGACCGTGATCTTAGAAGGAGCTAATACATAAGCCTGATCATGAACATTGCCCTTTGTTTTAAAATTGTTTACAGATGGAATATATTGCAATGTTCCTTCCAATCTAGGATAGGGGTAGAAATGGGTTGGGATGGCAGGTCGAGAGCTGTGGGTAACAAAAATAAATAAGTCCAATATATGAACCCGACCCATTTATTAATTAGGTTGAAAATGTTATCCTAAGGCCAAGGGTCAGCCTAAATCAGTAATTGACAACTTGGGTTCTGGTTGGGTTGAGAATATTTCCCGGGGTATACATGGCTGTCATATACAACTTACTGTTGTAAGTGGTTGGGTTGGGGGCTCTAATAATGCAGTTTTTTTTGTTATATATAACCGTTCTTTCAGGCTAATAAATATATGGCAAAATATAATATAAAAAAGTTGATATTTACTCACCCTAATTCACACTATGCCATTCTTTGAAATCCCAGCACCCTACCTATGCGATTGGCAAGCATTCAAATGGGCCTCATAAAATAGCTCTCCATTTTAAAATTTGAGGCCTCAACAAAGGAAGAAGTGAGAAAGTTAATGTTTTCTCTAAAGTTAAAAGTGTATCTCTCTGATCTAAATTTTTAACTTCATTACTTTAGGTCATTTTAAGAAATTACTGCATAATATAGGAGATTAATGTAAATGGGCCCAATTGAAAACAATAAACCATCTGGACTCAGATACAAACATAGCCTTAAAGAGAAAACTATGTCAACAACAGAATAAGTCAACAGCTCTTATCTACAATCGTATTCAAAGCTATCTTAGACACTGATTTCCTGAAGTGTCACTGGTTTTAATAATTTAAAACCAATAGCAGTAACTTCATGTTTCCAACCAAGAGAACAAGACAACTGAAACCATTACACATCCATTCGACACGCACAGGACGCGGTTCGAGTCGATCGGTAGGTGGCAAATGGTATCACTTCTAACATATATCGCATCTTAAAATCGTATACTATATATCCCTAGTCCATGAAGATGTCGATATGTACCAAAAAACATATATTCATATTTCTCATATTTGCATGATGATTGTGTAGAGTTGCCTTGAAAAGTCGGGATTAGTTTTTAAAGTCACACTCCATCTGCAGGGCCCATTGGATGCAGGCCATAAATGCGGAAGAAGGTGGTAGGAAGGTCTTGTGGCGTAATAGAATAAAATTGGGATCCACTCACAAATTCAACAATTCAAGAAAACAATCCACTGTTACATGTGATGTAGGGTATAGGGGGGGCCATGCCCCCCTTAAGTTTTCAAAATTTTAATTTTTACCACTAGATTTTTTATAATTTCTTATTTTGATCCCTAAATTGTTAAAATTTCCTTTTAATAATTTTCATCCCCCCCCCCCCCCCCCCCCCCGGCTAGTTTCAATTTCTGGGTCCGCCCCTGAATCCACATAAAGAGCACACAATAATTACAAGGTTCGGGCAAGTATGTCTACATTCATGGGAAATAAAACTCACGTATATTTTTTTCTTTTTCCGTCACCTATTTAAGGGCTCATTTAGCAATTTACTAGGTTACTAAAAGTAATATAAAGCCTTCATTTTTCAACAATGGGTTACATTAGAAGTATATATCTTCAAAATTCTCTCCTTTTTTTTTTAAAAAAAAAGTAAAAAATCAATCTCATTTCTCAACTGATTGACAAATAAAAAACACTCGCTTTTTATGTAAAAAAGTCAAAAAAATTCTCTACCAATCTACTAAAGACAAAATACTATCATAACTCCCTTATATTTTATTGTCTATTAATTTGATGTTTGGCATCACTTTTACTTTAATAGTAAATTGTCAAACGGGCTTTAATGTTAGGAATACATGATACATTATATACAGTACCTCTTTCTAAATATCTAAAAATGCCTTATACAAAACACTCTGGAATATTAATTAATACATTTCGGACTAACCAATTCATGCGATCCACCTAACCTAGAATACAAGATGACCCAACAGAAGATTGGGGGTGGGTATTATTGCCAGATATTTGAAGTGCCCGAATTTGAATTTGTCGCAAATAGATCATACGGAGGGAAACATTCAGAGAAAGAATTAATGATGCTGCAACAAAACTTGTGTGTGGAGAATAACATAATTTCAACTAGATGCTGCAAATTCCTTTTAAGGAAAAACTTCAATTTTCAAAGCGTAGAGGTTAAAATTAAACTATCTTTCTTCAAGGCCTCCGAAATATCAAGGATACCCACATCATTAAAAAAAAGTCCTGCAAAACTATTTTCTAAAGGAGTTGGAATAATGCATCTCTCTGTCCTTTTACAAAAGGAAGTAATTTATGTACATTTATATGCTACATGATATATCATCTCATATTACTTTTCAAATTAAGTCGGTCGCAGTCTTTAGAGGTGGAGTTAGGCACCTTTTTTATTATATGGATCTTTTCTATTATTGGAGCCCTCATGTGAGGAAAGTAACCCTCGGCAGAGAGAAGGTGGCATCATCATAGTTCGAATTCGGACCAATCAGGTAAAGAACCAACGGCTCTTACCAATGAAATTAGAGGCCATTTTTTTATAATACATGATATCGCTTTCATACATGGGTATATACTAATAAATGTAATGTGGTTCCTACATTTAATATGGTTCCTACATGGACCATTCTAAAGGACAAAATTGATGAGTATTTGATTATGTTTTTTTCTTTTCATTTCTTTTATCAATATATTTGCACATATAAGTACTCTCACAAGACACCCTCACACAAGTCCCTCACCATCAACACTACAAGTATGATTGATTCCAAGTTGTTTCTATGGAGGGAGGTGTCTTACCAACTGAGCTACCAGTGGATTCACACTAAATGTGATTTCAAGCTTATTGTATGCAATTTGTACTCCTTCTTGATGAGTCATCAACTTGCATGATAAAACATTGCCTCAACGACGTCTTAACAAGCTTGTATTGGACACGTCCAAACCATCTCAAATGACTTTCTCTTCTTTTATCACCTATTAAAGTTATCTCTAAATGCTCCCAAAAGTCTTCATTTCTAATTTTATTTTTTTTACTTTTACCACACATCCATCTCAACACTTTCAACTTTGCTAGACTCATTTTATGCATTTGTTGTTTTTTAATTGGCCAACATTCTATTTCATAGGTCATATTCAATCTAATAATCATCCTGTGAATTCTTTCCTTCAGTCTTATTGGCATGCACTGATCATAAAGTACTCTATAAGCAAGTCTCCACTTTAACCATCTCGCTCCGATCTTATGGTCAACATCTTTCTCAATCTCTCAATCCTTAGTAATTATTGAGATAAGGTATCGGAATGAATCTCTTTGTAGTATCTCTTGAGCTACAATTCTACCAATAGCTAAAAACATGTTTTAAGGTTTCATTTGTTACTATAAAATGTTTGTGTTGACCTTTATGGACGATTCTCTTGGGGGTGGAGGGGATGAAATTCAAGGGGGTCGCAGCTTTGGTGATTGCTGAATGCACGTTCCCACAAAAGTACAAGGTAGGAGAAAACTTTCTTGAACTTTACTATCTAATATTATTTACTTTCAAGGGTCAACATTTTAATTAGGTGAACACCACTTACATTGAATGTTAACTCATGCCTTTCAGCCTTTGGATTTCCTGAATCTAGTTATATATAACACTCTCTTCGCGTTCTTATATCCATGCAAAAATTACAAGGAACAGGTTTTAACACTTCAATATTGTCATATGGACATGTATTTGAGTAAATTGTATTGCTCAGATGTCTGCATTTAAGAATTTCATTATTCCTAGCTCGTCTTTTGTATTTCTCCTTTTCTTTTAATGAAAGTTTTTGCTACTGATTCAAAAAATAAATAAATGTGATCAGAAAAACATTCTTATGTCCATGCAAAAATTATTACAAACGGATTTTAACACTTCAATATTATCATATGGGCATGTATTTGAGTAAATTGTATTGTTCAGATGTCTGCATTTGAGTAAATTTGGAAGAGGATTTGACAAACTATCAATGTCGCTATTCATTCAAGGACGTGGAGTCACTTGAAGTTAGAATTGATATGAGACATGGTGTTGTGAATGAAGACAGAATTTTGAAAATGATAGTGGTAAGAAACCAATGTTCCAATAGTATATAATGTGACATAAGGATATAAATGTATGTTCCATATTGAAGATTTGAATTAAAGTATATATCTCTCGATCTCTCTATCAAACATATGCTTAAATACACGTATCCAAAAATTCAATTGACTCTCCTTTTATTGCTCTAAGAGTTCACCAAAAGTTTAGACATACTAAGAATCAATTGGGAATTCTATTATTTCTAAATACTTATGTATAGCACAACTCTAATCAGAAATGTTGCATCTCATGGGACTCAAACTGAACAAGGCCTATTAATAATTTTTACGGTAAAAAAAACCCTTTCAGTTAGAAAAATCGATGGATGACCTTTTTAATGATAGTAGAAGGCCTCCATTCCATGATATTATAGAATAACCGGACATACAAATGCATTGATTCCATATTATTATCATGGAATGTCCTTTTTTCATGAAATTTGCATGTAGGTCATTTTATGATATTATGATGGAACGTCTGGTTATCTAGTGATATTATGAAATAACAGTCCTCTGTCAATATTATGAAGTTTTTAGGTTCTCTCTTATTTTCCTCAACTTAAAAAGGGCTCTGTTTTTGTTTTTTTAAATCCCTTTTTTCAAGGACAACTATTTGAGTTGTTGGTTTTTTTGTTTCATGTTTGAATGGAACAAGTTTAATGAATAAATTTGTGGTGTAAACTAAGCCCCCCATATTTCTAGGACTAATGCCATAAAATTATACATGAATTACTAATCTAAGATAGCTTGATGTAGCCTGTACCACTTTGCAGGTTATCAAGTTTGTGATATTTAAAGGGGTCCACACCTACCAGGTTTCTCTCTTGTAAACGGTAGGTTGCTTACACAGCAGAATCCTCTAGACACCCAAAAAAATAACTTTTATTTTAATAGGAAGCTACAATCAAATCTAGCCATTGAGTTACAAAGTTGAATGCTGGATTTATTAGTCTCTGATCAAACAAATTCATCATCCGTCCATCCACTTTTATAAACGGCCAGGATCTAAACTGAAAATGGAACTGGGACATGAGGCATCTACTCTGTTCAAAGTTGACGTTGGTGAGTGGGCAAGCAATTTGGATTACAGTTGTCATCTACACCTGGAGCCAGCTGGAATTGGGAGAGCTGGGAAACTACCTGCTTTGAGGCTTGAGAGATGTGCCGGGCAAATGGACAGGGACAGTAAACGAATGATGGAAAAAGCTGGCATTTAAAAAAGAAATACTACGCATCACGAGATTCTCACCCTTCCAGCCTGTATCATCTACACGTCTTCTGCTACGGCCTACGCCTCTCTTGATTTTCAACGGTCACTTTCCTCCTCACCACATTCCTATTCAAAACTTCAAGAGCCCACAATACGAGATATTCTCAAATTTCATCTAATTCAAGTATATTTTTCCATTAAATTGTCTATTTGATTAATAAATGTAATTAACATTATTATATATGGATATCCATTACAAGGTTTTTCACAAATCAGTCAATTTAAAGTAAAATAAACTCGGAATGATGTGAAATTTAATGATATCCCAAATAAATAAATGAAAGATAAATTTAGTTTGAACTTTTCGATTTCAAAAAATAGACCCCACTGTCCTTAAACTCATGTGATCTGCACTGTAGGACCCATTTAATGGACGCCATATATCTAAACGTATTAATGGCTGATAACTGTTCCACGCGTACATCTTCGTTGATGGTCAACTCAAGCCTTCAGATGGGTCCCACGTGAGATGGCATAAACTATGGAAGAATATTATTCTCGACTGAATTTAATAATACGTGTAAAGAAAGGCGTAGGCAGCTGTATCTGGGTTTTGCTTTCTTTGTCTCCACTCTCCAGTGCCACTGCAGACACTGTCAGGACAGACCCTTAGCTGTAAAAATAATGTTAAAAAGAAGCGCGTTTTGCACCGTTGAAAGTCGATCATCCACCACTTGCTCCCACTCTCCACTTTCCCCATACCCATCTCCTCTATATATAAACCCATCTCCACATCCTTACTTCTCATCACTTCCCCCACTCCAGCTCCTCCACATTGCAAAAGCCCAGAAAAACCCAATCTTTCTGTCCTATTCGATTCATTCGATTCAATCAAACCAACCAATGGGGTTTCTCAAGCTCCTCTTCCTTATCTCCTTCTTCTTCCATTCTTGTCTGGCAGCCAGAAAACTGACTGCTTTAGTCCAAGACCAACCCATGCCTCTACAGTACCACAATGGTCCACTTCTCAGTGGAACCGTCTCTCTCAACCTAATCTGGTATGGTTCCTTCAAGCCCTCCCAGAGAGCCATCGTGACCGACTTCCTCACCTCCCTCTCATCTCCATCCCAGAGCCAACCATCAGTCTCCACGTGGTGGAAGGCCACTGAGAAATACTACTCCCTCGCCCATACCAAATCCAGCAACAAGAAGCCTCTCCTTCTCACCCTCGGCAAACAGATCCTAGACGAGAACTGCTCTCTCGGCAAATCCTTGTCGTCAAAACAGATCCAACGGCTGGCAGCTATGGGAGAGAAGAATTACGCCATCAACATCGTCCTCACTGCGTCCGACGTGGCAGTGGAGGGCTTCTGCATGAGCAGATGCGGGACCCACGGGGCATCTCCCAAGGTTGCAAAGGGAGGGAGGTTCGCGTACATCTGGGTTGGTAACTCGGAGACTCAGTGCCCGGGTCAGTGCGCGTGGCCTTTCCATCAGCCGATCTACGGCCCACAGACGACTCCTCTTGTTGGGCCCAACAACGATGTGGGGTTGGATGGGATGGTGATCAACATAGCGAGCCTGTTGGCTGGGACTGTGACGAACCCATTTGGAAATGGGTTCTTCCAGGGGCCTAAGGACGCGCCGCTTGAGGCTGCATCGGCTTGTCCTGGGGTGTATGGGAAGGGGGCGTACCCGGGATACGCGGGCGAGTTGTTGGTGGATGAGAGCACTGGTGCGAGCTACAACGCAAATGGGGCGAATGGGAGGAAGTACCTCTTGCCCGCCTTGATGGACCCCACCACGTCTTCCTGTTCGACTCTGGTATAGCCATAGAGAAAGGAAATGAAATGAAGATAAGAAAAAGGAACTGATCTCATCTGACTGTGATGAGCAGCATATCATATATACGAGTAGGTGATCTGATAATATAGGGATTAGAGTTAGTAGATAGGGAGATTCTTTTTATTCGTTTATTACATGTTATCTCTTGTTTTGTTGGAATTTTATTGTGAATAATGAATGAAAGGCAAATTGATTTGGTTTGCTTTGGTTATGATAAGATGTTGGCATTTGTGGGTTTTGGTTTGGGCATTTGCTGCATTTGCTGCAGTATTATAGAAAATCTTGAAGGTGATAGGGGCTTTAATTTGAGGAATTTGTGACCTTTAATTGGTATTAAGATCTAATTAATCCAATGACCAATGGGTTTTGATCATTTTTAGGGCTCCTCGAAAGTTCAGATTGTTGGGGGGCTGGGGGGGGTGCCCACTTTAATTTGAGGGGTTTGTAAATTGGTGTGTTTTACCCACTCCATGTTTTCGACGTATAAGGAGTGTTTTTTTTTTTTTCCAAAGAACTTTGTTAGTTTTTTTATAACATCTCTACAAGAGATGCATGCAAATGGGTGATGCGGCAATTTTTTATCTCCAAAAGTGACAACTCCACCACATTTATAGTATTTTATTTTATTTTGGATTTTACACTAAATTCAAGTGATTTTCGACGATCTATTTTGAAATAAAATAGGAAAATTTTTAAATTAGGCTCGGATGTTCTTAATTGAAGTTTTTATAAAGAATTTATGATTTAAGGAAAATTTTTAAATTAGGCTTTAGGATATCTTTAAAGATGTTCTTAATTGAAGATTTTATAAAATTTATGATTTAATTTGAAAAATTTTAAAACTTGTATCCATATTTTAAAATAAAGTAAAATTTTAAGGACTTATTTAAAAAAAAATTAATAAAATAAGACTAAATATGATTTGATGGCCATTTCACTTTTCTATATGCAAGTTTTTGACCTTTCAATGTCAAATGTCGTGCCATTTTTGGCATGACATAGTTAAAATCCATAAAAAAAAAAAAACCATTGTGGCATGTCTATCTTGGATTTTAGAGATACTTTCAAATGGTTGTGTATATTTTGTGTGATTTAACTAATCAGTAAAACTTTTTAATTTTTTATTTATTATATTTTTTTACTAGTGACTGGGGCTAGTTTGGTATTTCTACTTGTAAAGTCAAGTAGAGTAATGTCAAAAAGTCACTTATATTTTATTCAAACTCTCTTTAACTTTTTCAACAAAAAGTCAAAAAGCAATAACAATTACTCACTAAAAGATAAAAAAAATTCTATTTCTCATACCAAAAGTCAATAATATTCTATCCCAATAACTAAGAATAAAATATCATTATAACTCACTATATTTTTTATTCATACTTTTTATTTCACTTTACTCCACTTGATTTTAAAAGTAAAGTGCCAAACTGGCCAAGGATAAAGAGAGCTGCTAAATGCACACTGACGTTTTGCTCTCCACACTCTACTTTTTATGACCAATATACCACTGTGTTAAATTACCTAAATGGACATCTCTCTCCCCAACTTCTTTTGACACCCACTCACCACAATCCCAACTCCCTGCAGAGCCACCGACCCCTCCAGCAGCATCGCCGGAGGGGGAGGGATCGAGAAAGAGACGGAGGGAGAGGGAGAGTAGGTGGTGGTGGGCAAGGAGAGCAAGAGAGGGCGGCGGCGGATGGAGTCAAACAGGGAAAGGGAGGGAGAGGGGGAGCGGGCGGCGAGTAAAAGAGGGATCGAGATGGAGAGTGAGACCAGGAGAGGGAGAGGAAAAGGGGGCTGCAGGAGGGAGGGTAGGCGCAGACAGGGAGAGGCAGATTAGAGAGAAGTTGAAGAAGGGTAGTTTATGAAAAAAGGAGTTGTGTAGATACTAATTTTGGTAAGAAGTGGTGAGTGCAGAAAGAAACAGTGTGTAGAGAGTAAAAACCAATGTGCATTTAGCCTTTCTCATGAATTAATGAACCTTTTACTTTTTTGTGCTAGTGGGTGTGTCTATTTTATGTAATTCTTCTAACCTTTTTGTTTGTTTCTTGTTTATTTCTCCTTTATTGCCATTCAAACTCACTCTTACACTCGTAACATAAATTTATGTCACCGTTCTTAAGACAGACTTACTGTTGATAGGGACTGTAATGGGCCGAATTTGGCCCAACTCTGTAAACTAGGTCACCATTCTATTTTTTTTTTAAAAAAGATAATGTTATTTGGAAACTAAGATCTGTTCTAATTTTCGTATTTATGTTATCTAGAAACTAAATCCATCAAGGCATGCTAGTGACTCCTTTAAAATGTAATGAAATCAAGCAATACGCAGGTCTCTATCAAACTTCTCCCAAGGTTAAAAATTCGTATTCGGATTCGACTCGTCTCTTGCAAAAATATTGACTCGTGAGTTTTTTTTTTTTTAAGTAATTTTAAAAATATTTAAAAGTGAGTCCACTAGTTACAAAATCTAAAAATATATATTTACTTTTACTTGCTTTTAGGATAATCAATTCAAATTAATAAATTTTATATGTATAAGAAAAGTAAAATAATAAAGAAAAGACTGCATATTACATACTTTGTTAGTCCAAATATAAATCTAAAAGATGAAATATAAGTTCCAAATTACATTACTGACTCTGAACCTCATGCATATAATTACTTATAAATTAATTATTTAAAATTATAGTCACTTATTAAATGGTTCAAAATGCAAATCACTTCTTAAAACGAGATGAATTGGCCGAGCCTCCACTATATTTGACTTGGTTCTTTGTCAAGATGAGATTACTCGGGAAAAAGCTAAAAGTCTACTCGGAGAGTTTTCCAATTATGTTTCTCCTTAAATTCAAAATCCTTTTGCATTGAGTCTTCTGATAATCCAATAGTCAAATGTGCATAAACATCCCATCATCCCTCACCATTGTGATGTCTTTCATGAAACAAATTTCGAATGTTCAGTTTTAATTTTTGTATGATCTAAAAAATGTCCTACATAGTGGAGCGCACCTAGGCGCATGATGATCCTGGAAGTTAGTAGAGACCCACCTATGTGCAAACTTAGTCTCCATTAGTTCATCTTAAATCCTTCATTTATGTCCCAAAAAATTAATAATTTTAGAGACATCATTTTCTAAAGATTGCAATTTAACGGTGAGCAAAAGTTGGATGACTTGTGATAATTCATGATGGGCACTGAGCAAAAAAAAAGGAAGGCGGAAAAGAGGGCATTTTTTAGAATTCCCCATTTACACATTGATGCAACAAAACAAAAGGGCTGCATTGCCAACCCTATGGATAATTTTTTTGAAGAAATTTAAGTTTCAGAAAATAACCAAGGTATATATGGTAGATTTTCCCATTAATTTCTCATGCTATAAAGAAAATTAAAATCCAAGAGTGTCATTCATTCTAATAATACTACCAATGAAAACCAAATTGATTTTTAATGCTACCAATGAACCAAATTGATTTTCCTGGCTTTCTAAAAATAAGATTAAAAAAAAGATTACTTTCCAATATTTGGTGCTTTTAACATGATTTGAGGAAGTCATGACCGATTTACTTATGAAATGTTGTCCAGGTATGGGATTAAGTGTGATTTAAGTTGTTTTAGTGTTTTTTTATTAATAAAATTCTCAAGTTTCTCTTTGTGGATCTTGTAAGGTAATGTTTGGATCGTCTTAAGTTTGGGTCTTAATGTCTTGTGTCTTAAGCGCTAAGACAAAATAATAAATAAGATTGTTTGGTGCGCTATAACAACATGTCTTAAGCGCTAAGACGACTTGTTATTTAAGACGAGATTTATCTTAATTCTAGGAGCTCGAAATCCAGCTCCTGGAATTAAGACCCCAACATCTCAAGCGGTAAGACAGTTCAAAACTTTTAAAATTCCCGAATAACTCTCACCAATATCAACGATTGCAGCCCTCAAATAATTATAATCATAAAATAAAAAAATATAAAAAAAATTTAATTAAACAAATAATAAAAATAAATTTAATACAAACACTTTATCATAATATAATATAAATATAACATTTAAAAAAATGATTAAAAACATAATAATAACACTTATTAATTAACAAATTAAATAAGTAATATTATATCGATAAAAATAAAATGAGCATATAACAAAAATAATATAATATTCAACGACTATTAATTGAAGAAAATTCATAATATAATTTAATAAATATATATATAACAAATAAGTAAAAAATAATATATTAACACAATTACAACTATGTAAAAATTAATAAATTGAAAAATATATATAAAAATATAAATGAAACAAAAATAAAATATAATTAAAAATATATATATAAACAATAAAAACTAATATATGATAATAAAATTAATCATTATGATAAAAACAATCATAACACAATTATAAATAATAACATAAAAAACAAAACAAAAAAATAAACAAAAAAACAATTAAATTAAATAAAAATAAACAAATATTATGATAAAAGTTTAAATAATAAAAATTAAAATAAATCATTAATAACATATTATTTAATGAAAAATAAATAATAACATAGTAATATAAAAACATAATAAAACTAATACAAATAAAACAAATTAATACACATAATTATAAAAAACAATAACAAAACATAAAATTACAATTAAGATAAAATAATAATCATATAAAAACATCAAAAAATAAATATAATAAAATGAATTATAAAATATATAATTATATTAAAAATAATATTATAAACAATATATAATAAAATATTAAATTAATATAACTAAATAAAAAAACATAAAAATATATAATAATTATATTTTATAAAAAAAAAGTATAGAGTGTACTGGGCATTGTCCGAGTTTAAAAAGAAACAAATTTGGAGTGTTACTGATGTTTTTCAGGCTTGAAACCATTTTGTAAAAAATGACAGAAATTACCCTTAACTTAAGACATGAATAAGATGCATTACCAAACAGTCTTATTCAATTCAGATTTCATAGCGTTCGGGTATTGCCAAACGATCTTATTACAGAACAACCAATCAGATCTTAAACTCGTAGCTCTAATAAGATCTTAAACTCACAGATCTTTTTCAGACATATAAGACAGTAAAAAAATAAGACGATCCAAACATGCCCTAAGTGCTCTTCCTTGTTTGCACTCCCTTCAATTGCATCCTCTATTCCTATGCATCATTATTGTCATCAGAGCTAGAATTGCAACACAAATCTTCCAAATAAAGAATCATACAGTTTTCTTCAGTTAATACTACTCCTCATAATACTTCAACGCTCAAAAAAGTATTTCGATGTTTCTATCACTCTTCGTCCAAGATTGTTTTTTCTTCTTTTCTGTATTAAAATCATATATATATAAATAAATAATTATATATATATGCGTTTTCTGAGAAAAATAAAAAAGGATCGTTTGGCATGTGGAATATCTTTTTCTTTTTCCTTTCTTCGTGAATAAAACTTGCATTTTAATTGATAAGAAACCATGTGAATTGTTTTTTTTTATCTTAATTTTGATTTGTTGATAAATAACTAAAAGAAAAGGTGCACAGCCAGACTTATGATAGAGGTGGATAAAATTCAAACTTCTACTATCCGACAATGTGGACCTAGGAATTCTTCAAGGGGGGCACTATGTAAAAAATAAACTTGTGAGGGGCACATATAGAAAAAACATGTGGTTTTTGAAATATATAAAGGATTCTAAAAGTAATGGGGGTTTTTACAAATTTTTTGGGGGCCGTGGCCCTTGCCAACACCCATTAGTTCCGCCAATGCTGCAACAACTATATTGTCATACAGTATAATAATAAATTAATTGATAATTTAAATTCCGAAGTAGGGTCTCTAGCAGCTGCAAGGATGGAGGGAGGGGAGGTCGAGTGTGGGCAATTGCCCCCACTCAATTTCCTTTTTCATGTTTGATAAATAAGAGGAGAACGTAGGAGTAAATTTTGGCATTTTTATTTTATGTCCTTTTATCCCTCCTCAAATCTCTCTCCTCTTATAGAGAGCAAGAAGGGTATTCTTGTCTTAATAAAGACATTATTGACATTTTATTTCTAAAAGATAAAGTCTTATTTATGGTATTATCTCTCTCACTATCTAGGTAATGTCATTTTCATCCATCTCCAATGTCTCATCCCAAATCGGAATCATCTAAGTGGGTCTACGCACGGGGATCCTGAGTGGACCACTTAGGGTCCACCACGTCATCGCTAGCAGCCCTCGCCCGGATGCATGGCAGGCTGCCCTCGGTGACGTGGTGGGCCGTAAGGTTTTTATCTCACTAGATCCAGACTAGTCTCATCTCATATCCAACCATATTTATAGAGCATTTTAATGAAGCTCTTGAGTGGAGCTCAGCACACTTAATAAAATCAAACAAGCTCGAGACGTCGATCCTCTTGGGCCGATGCTATTGAGTGGAGCATACTTTGAAAAAATATAAACGCCATAAAAATAAATTATATTCTAGTTCTCTATGAAAAAAAATATAACTCAATATGATTTGGGGCCAAGTCAAATTAATGTATATGAGAGAAATTGAATTTATTTATAAAGATTTTATGAAATCTTTTTTTTTTAAGTTAACCATCTTTAAACTGGGTCATTTGAGGAGGGTGTTTTTCAACGATAGATAATTTATAAGTGTGTCTATTATTGCGGAACTCTTTTATTATGTTTCTTTTTTTCTCTTTTTACCGTCCCTAATATGTAGATTGCATGTGCGGATATTGAAATCATCCTAACTCTTAGTATATATAACAACCTTAAAGTCTAATACTTATTTAATAAATTTTTTTTTTATGAGATTCGATCCAATAATGGATAAAGGATCGGTGAGCATTAAAACTCGGCATGTGCCGGATCAAGTGGGGATATAAATGTGGAAGGAGTTAAATCAATCAAATCAAGAAAGGAATATATGGTAGGGTAGAATATCAAAGAGTTCAAATCCTCTTATATGTACTAAAATTCTATATAAGTAAAAAATTTATTGTGATGTCTTTAAATAGAAACTCTCGCAATATACCCGACCCGACGCATACTTGTCACGGGTCATATTGGGTACAGGGCAAAGCAGGTGTGGATTAGAATGGTTGTACCAAACTGACCTGAAACCATCCCTAATTCACAGTCACAATGATGAAAATCGGTCAAAGAAGAATGGGAGGTGATTGGCTGTAAGGCAACACTTAATTAGCCTAAAGTTCAAGCTCAATTAAATACAAGTTTATTTAAATGTTTCGAATTAGAACTCAATTAAGATAATAATATGAAAAATGATCATATCAACAACCTTATTTCTATCACACTTTCCACCAAGGTTGGAAAACTCGTTATTGGACCTCACATGTATAATGCAAAACAATTGACTCGGATGGAGACAGCAGGGAGACTTAGGAGAATTATGTTTTTTCAAAATATATTTAAAAATTTAGTCCATTACTTACAAAATTTTAAGATATGACATTGCCTACATGGATCTAACGGAGGACATAGCCCTAAATAGATTTGATTGGCGTAGTCAAATCTATATAGCCGACCCCACCTAGTGGAAAAATATTTGGTTTGGTTTACTTACCAAATTTTAAAATCTATTTATTTACATGTATTCAGGATAATTAAATCAAATTAATAAATTCATATAGGCAAGAAAAGTAAAACAATAAAGAAAATAAAAGAAAAAACATTGCATATTACACAATTAGTTAGTCTAAATGTCAAATGTGAAAGATCATCGATAAGTTTCAAATTACATTCTAGTCATGATCATTTTTAAATTACTGACTCCAGACTTCATGCATAATTATTTATAAATAAATCTTAATTATTTAAAATTAGAGTTGATTGTTAAATGGTTCGGAATGCATAAAATATATTAAAATGAGATGACTCGGCCGAGCCTCTCCTAGTTTTGACACGGTCCATTGTTAAAATGAGATGACTCAGGAGAGTTAAGAGTAAACTCGGAGTGTTTTCCAACCATGTTTTTTACTGTTAATTGTTAATCTATTTCGAGATAGCTGATTGCTACTCTATTTCTAATCAATAAGCATCTTGTCCCATTCTTCCTCTTAATTTTTCGAAACAGAAAATAGACCCCGACGGCCCATGCAATGGCCTCCATTGGTGTTATATAAGTGATGCAAAGGGAAAAAAAAACTGCTTCTAATTGAAAATGCTTGAGTCAAGCTCAAATTTGATATCCATTGTCAAGCGTGGCTGACGGCCTTTGTGTCACTCGAAAGGTTTTGATCGTACCTAGAAGAATCAAGTACTACAAATGTGAACGTGGACGGTGTATCAAAGTAAGATCAAGCACTTGTTGTGGAAATCAGAGATTATCAACAAAAGATTGACCCCGTCTTGTTCACTCTGCACAACCCTAGACATGGTTTCTTACCAATCTTAACATCATTGTAGCACTATTTACTATGGTCAAGCCTAATATGACTTACTAAGCTTAGATTTGGTAAGCTCAAACCGGCTTGAGCTTAGATTTGGTAAGCTCAAACCGGCTTGTGCTTCCATGGCTTGTTTAGGGTCATTTTCTTTATTAAAAATCTTGACAAGAATTTGTTATATTGAAGTTTTTTGCACATGCTATGACACGTTATCCCTTATCATTTTTAAATATAATGTTTCTTCACAAACACTTCAAATTTTCAGCCACGTAAAAAGTCTTCAATGACCATTGGGTTTCTAAAAACTCCAAATCTCCAATCCTTTTATATTTTGGTGGATCTGAATGCTCGAGTATGAAGGGAGTATTCATTAATTTAACGTTCAAGTGACCCTCTTAGCTTCCATGGGGACTTAAGATAGGGTTCTCATTTAGAAACCTTCAAACCTAACATTCCAAAAAGAAAAAAAACCAAGAAGAAGAAAACTATTACTAGTCATTGCCTATAACCCGGCATAGTCCAATAATTAGGTTTTCTCCACCACTTCCATACAGCAATAATTTGGGGACCACAGCCAATGAATCAATCATTAGCTTCTCAACATACAGTACTCCACATGCACACCATAGGAGTCTACGAGACTATGACCCAAGAACCACCTGCAAGTTTTATTCTCTCTCTCGATCTCTCGGACAGGTCCAGCCTTCCAAGTTCAAATCCCCACCTCCAAACAAACAGGTATGGGGATGAATAAGAAGTGGAAGGCTGTTAGGGTGGGAGCATTCGACTTTTTACAAAACCTTTGGGGCCCAAATGAATAAATGCAGTTTTGCCTTCTTGTATGATTTCCAATGGCTCCGCTCTCCTTGGCTCTTGGGGCCCAAATGAATAAATGCAGTTTTGCCTTCTTGTATGATTTCCAATGGCTCCGCTCTCCTTGGATGCCTTTATATATTCTCTTTTTCTTTATTGAAAGTCAGAGCATGTTTCAAATGACATGCAAGTGACAGGGGACAAAATCGCTGCCTTCTTTGACTTAGCACCGACCATCTCTTCTCACGTCTTTAAATCATACATTCCTCGAGAACAAGGTGAGCATCTACAGCACCCCACCAGCTATTAGCCCATCAGGCAGACGAGAACCCATCGAGATTCTAAAGGCAGAGCCAGTTGTGCCATCCTTTCGGGGCCGGCCCGACGTTTAGGGGAGCCAGGCGACCTTTAAAAAACAAAAAGTCTACTTGGGACCGATCCCAATGTCCCCTCCAAATATCAAGATTGTGATATTTGGAGGGGACATTGGGATCGGTCCAAGGACCGGTCCCAATATTCCCTCCAACTAGCAGGGCTCTTTAAAAAATGGAGACCTTATATAATTATTTAAAATTTTTTTAATTTATTATAATTTTCTAATAAAAAATTTAATATTTTTATTAAAAAAAAGTGCTGCATCCAGATAACTTTATGACTGCCTACATACCGAGAGAGGCTATATTTAATCCCAATGATCAAGCACAATGTAGTTCTCTTAAACTACCCACCCTGGCCAAAAGCCTACAATTCACAGCACACACCATTCCAAAAAAAAAGCCCTAGAGACTTCTTTTCTGATGCTCACGAGAAATGAGGAAAGCTGAAAGGTTTGGTGGTCTTATCTTTTGGTGGTGGGCCCATATTTGACTTTTAAAGTCTTATCTCATGGTGGTATGGTGGTGAGCCTTAAGTTTGGCTTTTTAAATAATGGTTATTTTAAATAAGGTGGGCTTTAAATTTGGGCCTTTTAATTTATTTATTTGGCTAAATATTTACACACATGTGTTATTAATTTGGGCCTTTCAATTTACATATTAGACTAAATATTTACACATATATATACAAATATATAAAATAATATGGGGCCCTAAAAACTTTGTAATTATTGGGGCCCAAGGCGGCGGCCTCTCCCGCCTACCCCTTGGGCCGGCCCTGCATCCTTTCACTGCTTTATAAGTGAAAGCATGAATATATAGTTAAGAATTTTCTTTTAGCTGGGTATGGCCTAGTGGCCCGGAAACTCGAAGAAACCCTGTCCTTCAATGGATCGATTCCTGATGGAGCTGTGGGAGTGCGCTTGCATAACTACGGCGACAACCCTATCTTCCCGGCATGAATAGTTAAGATGTCTGTTGATGGAAGGTAAACATTCAACGGTCAAAACAGTTGTTTAAATTGCCTGACCAGCTTGAATTTCAAACCAACAATCAAGTTCCCAGTGAGGCCCAACTATTGGGTGGCACATGTTGATTCACTATCATCATCATCATAATAATAATATTTCATTCCAATTATATTGGAATTTGCTACATAAATTCTATTCTCCTCGTGATTTTTATTTGTAAGTTGTGACAAAATTTTACACCTATCTAACACAACCCTCTCTTATCAGGGCGCGTGGCCAACGGTAATAAAAGATGTGGAAGTTGTTGATTCACTAAGACATAATATGAAATTAACTTAGGTATGGCCGATGAGATTTCCATGATGCTTGGGTGGTAGTCTCGCAATGCTCAGATTACCTAGTATGATGTTGTTTTATAGCATTTGATTATATCCAAAGGACCATTTTATCATTTTCCTATCGGTGAGCGGCTTTGACCTGCCATTTTAATACCATGTTGACAACTACTTACTCTAAAAACTTAAGTTGATAGAAAATAACTCTTAATAAAGGTCTGGCACCAAGACCAATTTGACTATCATTTACTTTTTTTACTTGCCATTGCATTTGATCTCTAACCATCTTTTTTTTTTCTTTTTTATTTAAGTACCGACACACCCACTCACACGCTCATCAAATCCCTTACCATCAGTGCTATAGTTCGGGATAGAGCCTTGGTTGTTTCTAAGAAATGGGAGGTTCCTCCCTACATGAACTACCAATGGATTGGCTAATATCTCAAACAACCTATAATTAAAAGACTAAAAAATGTAAGCTATTATTTGCAACGATAGTGCGATGAGGTTAACTTTTCACCTAATCCTTATCTATGATAAAATCTTTTTAACCTCGCACTTCTACTAATATGCATACATGTGGATGCCATGCTTAGGCAATATACTTGTAGGTGAAAATCTCCCCTCTTCTCTCATTTCTGTTACAATTTCTCGTACCTTATAATGAGATGATATTAAAAGTTTTCATAGAAAGTTAAATTACATCACAGACCTATTTACCCACCTTGGATTAAGTTTCCAAGAATCTATTTGTTTGCATAAAATACATTGGAGTTCATGGTAAAAACAAGCTCTGTCCGCCGAAGGATTAATAAAGAATTAATAGGCGAAGGATACGAAGTGAGGAGTGAATAAAATAAGGCAGGCTTGTAGAAGTGACCTTTGAAACACTAGGGTTATGGTTGGTTGTTCATTTATATTTTCTTGAATCAACTTCTATTAAGGAAAGTTATTTGATGTTCATTTTCTCATGTTTAGTTTTGATTTTACTTTTTTAACCCCTTTAGAAATACAAATATATCTTAGAATTCCAAGGAATTCAATCAAATGAAACAAATGAGCTACATAAACATGTTGGCGTCTGTGACGAGGCACACTTCTATTTAGATGTGGGTGTGCCCCAATTAGCTACAAAGATACACCCCTCATAAGGAAGTCTTCATGGTTGCAAATAAAGATGTGTTAATCATTTTGTGGTGATAGGGATAAGAATTATTTTGAATTTAATCCAACTCTCTATCATTATCATCTCTTCATTCAAATTCAAATTAAGAGCTTATCACCTGGTAAGCCAAAAGGCTATATGTGGATATAGGAGAGAGTGATTGCTGATGATCTCGACACTTATATCCAACAACAAGTGTCAAGAAACAGAGAAAGACCCTTCGGAAAAGCCTTCTTCCTTTTCCTTCCACTAGATGTGAACCGTCCATCATCATCTTTTACAATTAAGGTGTCCATCATCGTCCTTAGATCGTGAAGAGTGAATCATACGTGATTGATCTCTTGTATACATTAACAGTTCTCTTCAACTAATGCTTGATCAAAGCCGACACAATCAGGATCGCGTTTGTAGTGGCCAACTCCAATTAGACCCATACTTCCACAACATCTCAACATCTCAATCAGGAAATGACAGTACTCACGATTGGTGGATCCGTGGTTAGGCTCTCGAGTTGGCTCTCGTCGATGGAGCGGACGGATGGATGATCGTTTGAGGGGAGGCCCGGTAAAAATATCCAAAGAGATATGGTCCTTTGTTTGAGGGGAGGATTGTTGGGGATGTGCAACCAAAGTACCACATCGGCTAGGATTGGAAAAGATCATGAGCATATAAGTTGGACTAAGTACCCCATTGGTATGAGGCTTTTTGGGTAGAATCCAAGAACAAATCCATGAGGACTTAGGTCCAAAGTGAATAATATCATATCAATGTGGAATTTGTGGTGGTCCACTATCCCAACATCAAAATGCTGCTAGATAAGTTTATTTATTACACTATTTTTTCTACAACCATTTTACATTTTAATCACTGTTCCACACTTTTCTTTTATATATTGTTTACTAATTGACTTATTTTTCTTCATATGAAATTTAAAACTTATATTAAAAAATAAGAATTACAAAGAGGGTTTGCTAAGCTGGAGTGCACCATGTTGAATACGAGAAGGCACTCCAATTCTTTGTTTGCGATGAGCATTCAATGCGGTACATCGCCTTCCTTGATGGACGGTAACGACAGTAACAACTGTTCCACGCGTATATCTTTCTTGACACGTGAGATGGTATAAACTATTTACTATAGAAAAGTAATGTAAAGAAGGCGCAGGCAAGCTGTATGCCTGTATCCATTCCGGGGCTTGCTTTCCTTGTCCCCAGCGCCACTGCAGGGGTCAGACTGAGACACTACTGACAGGACAGGAGTTCATTAGCTGTAATAAAAATGTATGAAAACTAAAAGAAACGCATTTTGAACCGTTGTCGATCATCCAGTAGCACTTGCTCGTTGCTACTTCCTCCCATTTGTTAATTTAAATAGTGCAGTTAAAGTGATATATATATTATATAATTATTTTTTATTTATAAAAAAGTAAAATAAAAAAATAAGTAAGTTATGATGGTATTTTATTTTTAGTAATTTGAAATGAAATATTTTTTACTTTTTATATAGGAAAATATAATTTTTTTATCTTTTAGTGAGTAAATATAATTGCTTTTTAACTTTTTATTAAAAATGATGGAGAGAATTTTGATAAAAAATAATTTTAATGTGATGTTTAACTAGATTTAAGCGGTGAAATTAACAAATGGGCCCAAAATATAAATGCATCTCCACATCCTCACTTCTCACCATTACACCTCTCTAGCTCCTCCTCCACATTGCAACAGCCGGCAGAAATCCAATCTTTCTATCTATTCAATTTCAATCAACCAAACAATGGGGTTTCTCAAGCTCCTCTCCCTCATCTCCTTCTTCTTCTTCTTCTTCCATTCTTGTCTGGCAGCCAGAAAACTGATTGCTTTCGTCCAAGACCAACTCATGCCCCTCCAGTACCACAACGGTCCACTTCTCAGTGGAACCATCTCACTCAACCGGATCTGGTACAGTACCTTCAAGCCCTCCTAGCGAGCCATCGTCACCGACTTCCTCACCTCCCTCTCATCTCCATCCCAGAGCGAGCCATCAGTCGCCACGTGGTGGAAGACCACCGAGAAATACTACCTCGCCCAGACCAAATCCAGCAACAAGAAGCCTCTCCTTCTTACCCTCGGCAAACAGATCCTGGACGAGAACTGCTCCCTCGGCAAATCCCTATCGTCCAAACAGATCCATCGGCTAGCAGCTATGGGAGAGAAAAACTACGCCATCAACATCGTCCTCACTGCTTTCGACGTGGAAGTGGAGGGATTCTGCATGAGCAGATGCGGTACCCATGGGGCATCTCCCAAGGTTACAAAGTAGGGCTGTGAAAATTGACCAAAATAACCGAACCGCCCGGCCGAACCGGCCATTTGGGTGGTTTTATATATTTTTTTTAAAGAAAACCGACCAATCGGTTATTTGTTTCACCTAAAAATTACACGACGGTCGGTTTTTTTATAAACTAAAAAACCGTTCTGTTAAAACTAAACCGACCGAATTATTAAGCAACTGGAGACTGCACTAAGTTAGTGACTTGAACTATTGAGCATTTGTATTTTTTAAGTACTACTAGCTAGCTGCTGAGCCTGTACTTATTGTTAATTGCTGTTGGGCCTGTTTTATTTGTGTGTAAGTTACTAAATTAGATTGGACACTTAACTTATTTAATGAAATTAAAGGCCCAATGGCCAATTAGACCAATACAAAATGAGGCTTAACCCATTCAAATTAGGACCCAGCCCAAAATCGAAAACCGACCAAACCGAATGTTCGGTTTTCCCACTTGCACTAAATACAGTGGTCGGTTTTCTGTTATCTATATCCAAAAAACCGAACATTTGGCCCGGGTGCAGAGGTGACTGAAAACCAACTAAGACCGACCACCGACAGCCCTATTACAAAGGAGGGGAGGTTTGCGTACATCTGGGTTGGTAACTCGGAGACTCAGTGCCCGGGTCAGTGCGCGTGGCCATTCCATCAGCCGATCTACAGCCCACAGACGACTCCTCTTGTTGGGCCCAACAACGATGTGGGGTTGGATGGGATGGTGATCAATATAGCGAGCCTGTTGGCTGGGACTGTGACAAACCCATTTGGGAATGGGTTCTTTCAGGGGCCTAAGGACGCGCCGCTTGAAGCTGCATCGGCTTGTCCTGGAGTGTATGGAAAGGGGGCGTACCCGGGTTACGCGGGCGAGTTGTTGGTGGATGACAGCACGGGTGCGAGCTATAATGCGCATGGGGCGAATGGGAGGAAATACCTCCTGCCAACCTTGATGGACCCCACCACGTCTTCCTCTTCGACTTTGGTATAGCTAGGGCTGTCGGTGGACGGTCTTGGTCGGTTTTCAGTCTCCTCTGCACCCGGGCCAAATGTCCAGTTTTTTTATATAGATAACCGAAAACCGACCACTGTATTTAGTGCAAGTGGGAAAACCGAACATTCGGTTTGGTCAGTTTCCGGTCGGTTTTCGATTTTGGGCTGGGCCCTAAGTTGAATAGGTCATGCCTCATTTTGTATTGGTCTAATTGGCCATTGGGCCTTTAATTTCATTAAATAAGTTAAGTGTCCAATCTAATTTAGTAACTTACACACAAATAAAACAGGCCCAGCAGCAATTAACAATAAGTACAGGCCCAGCAGCTAGCTAGTAGCACTTAAAAAATGCAGATGTTCAACGGTTTAAGTCACTAAATCAGTGCATTATCCAACTGCTTAACAATTCAGTCAGTTCAGTTGTAACCGAACGGTTTTTTAGTTTATAAAAAAACCGACCGTAGTTTAATTTTTAGGTGAAATAAATAACCGATTGGTTGGTTTTCTTTAAAAAAAATATATAGAACCGCCCAAATGGTTGGTTCTGCCGGGCGGTTCGGTTATTTCGGTCAATTTTCACAGCCCTAGGTATAGCCCTAGAGAGATGAAAGGAAATGATAAGCCGCATATATACGAGTAGGTGCTGATATTATAGCCTTACTGGGATTAGAGTAGTAGTAGACACGGAGATTCTTTTTATTCGTTTGTTACTTTATGACAAGTTATCTCTTGTTTTGTTGGAATTTTATTGTGAATAATGAAAGAAGGCAAATTAATTTGGTTTGCTTTGGTTATTATAAGATGTTGGCATCTATGTTTTTTTTTTTTTTTTTTTTTTTTTTTTTGGGTAAAGAGCATCTTTGGGTATGGGTTTTGATTTGGGCATTTGCTGCAGTATTAGAGAAAATGTTGAAGGTGATTGGGCTTTAATCTGAGGAATTTGTATTAAGTATTAGTTAATCCAATGACCAATGGGTATTGATCATTTTGAAGAATTCCCTCATCCCTTCGGAAGAGGGCTCCTGGATGGTTCCGATGGGGTGCCCTAGTCTTTACCCCACTCCAATTTATGAACGTATATCAAGTAGCTGAACTTTGTTACTTTATTAGTACACTCTTACTTTAGTGGGTTGTGTATTTTGTGTGATTCTTCTAACCTTTATAATTTTTTCATTCTAGTAATCTTCATAAACTTCATTTAGGAGTCTCTGAATTAATGAGAGTTTTTTTTTTTTTTTTTTTGGGCTAGTGAGTTGTGTATTTTTTGTGATTCTTCTAACCTTTTGTGTGTGTTTTTTGTGCTAGTAATTTTTTCATTGTTTTCCACTAATAGGTTTGGGATTCAAACTGACACTCTTACCGAGGCATATGTCCTAACCAACCGATAGGTTTGGGATTCAAACTGACACTCTTACCGAGGCAAGTGTCCTAACCAACCGACCTAAGAGCTAACAACAGAGTATTATCGGGATCATCCAAATTTCATTTTAGGGATTTTGACCATAAAAAGGATATAGTAGACCATGAATTCTTTAAAATGATGTTGACCTAACTCTGGGTATTGTATATGAGGTTTTTTTTTTTCAATTCTACTCCTTTTGTGCGACATTGCACAAACTGAAGGTGACAATAATAGTGGATAGTTTTTCTCTCATATTTTCCTCTGTTCCAATCTTTGAGAACATGTTTAGTAACATGTAAGGAATTCATAAATCTGATGATTCTTCACTATCATTGGAACAATGATTTCTCGCTAGAAATTTTTTTAGTTGAGGGTTTAACATTGATATTGGTGTATATCAATGCATATAATTGAAAAAAATATGGTTGGGTGTGCAAATTCACTTAAGTGAGGATTTTCAAAACTTATGGGGCTGGTCGGATCTGAAAATCTTAACAAATGAAGACTTTTATTCATGCAATTAATCAGGAATTTATAATTGTCAAACATTAATTTACAATAACTTTAAGAAAATCGAAAATCTTTTTCCTAAAGACTTGGTTGCCAAATGTGACCTAAAGTACTAAACTACCATTGGGCACAAGAGTTTGGACTTTAATCAATCATGTGATATCAACTAGAATGCAGTGAAACTCGCAGTAATTTCATTATTTGGGAAACTGGCCAAGTGACTGTACATAATCGCACAAGATGCAATGAATTAGACTCTCAAGTTTGGTGGGTTTTTTTTTTAGGTCATATTCCTTGTTTTTTCTCGTTGTGAAGAAAAAAATCTTGGTATCAAGAAAAGCGAATAAAATCCTAGTTGTTGTGTGCAAGAATGCAGTGAAGCTCGCTAGAATTTTATTCTCTGGGAAACTAGATAAATGACTGTACGATATCGCATAAGAAGCACTAAATTAGCTTTCCAAATTTGGTCGGATTTTGAATTATTCTTTCTAAGGTTTTCATTTTGTTCTCCCGTCACCTGATGATGGTTTCATGAGAAGCAGTTCCCCCAAAGAGCACTTAGATCACAAAATTTCAGAAGGTGTTGATCATATTGTGGATCTATGTCATGTCTTTAAGGTGAAGTTACCACAACAGGGCAGTGACCAATTGAAAAAAAAAAGGTTGAAGAGTAGTGGATAAACCTGACGATTCTTTTGGAGAAATGGTAGAGAGGCAGAGAATCCCTCTTAATTTTTTTCTTTAACGATAGAGAAAGTCTCAGGAACGGAGAAAGTTATAGGAAATAATGTAGGTATAGTACTTTAGGAGATGGGGACGGAGGAAAATATATGTGGGAAACTGATCGATTTTTATTTTCACTTTCAGTTTGTTTGATATCGTAGAGATTGTACAATACCCACATTTGGAATATCATGTATGGTAGAGCTCGAAAAAAGAATTTGGGGACCTATGTATAATACCCATGTATAATACCTACATAGTTTTGGTCAATATCATTTTAAGGAATTTATAACCATTTATATCTTGTACGGTGGAAATCCCTTCTTTTTATACCATGTGCCCTTTTAAGACAAATTTAGGTTACCGTTCTTACGACAGACTCAGTGTCAGTAGGAATGGTAATAGGCCTGAATTTGGCCACCGTTCTAGTTTTTGTAAGATAATGATACAAAAAGTCTGCATGCACCGAAAAAAGAGCCTGAAAAAGGCCCTGAAACCCTACTCTACCCTAGGATCTCCTTTTGAAATGAGATCATAGGGTAGAGGAGGGCTTCAGGGCCTTTTTCAGGCTCTTTTTTCGGTGCATGTAGACCGGTTGATAATGATATTTGGAGAAAAGTTCTGTTCTAATTTTTTTATTTATGTTATCTGGAAACTACATTCCGTCAATGCATGCTAGTGACTTTTTAAATTATAATGAAACCAAGCAATACACAAGTTTCTATCGAACTTATCGGATTCAACTCTTCTTTTGCAAAAAATAAAAATAAAAAAAAAATGACTTGGATATAGTTAACATGAAGATTCGGGAGAGTTATGTTTTCTTTTTAAATCATTTTAAAATATTGAAAAACGAGTTCACTACTTACAAAATCTAAAAAGTATATTTATTTACATGCATTCAGGATAATTAATGCAAACTAATAAGTTTATATATGTAAGAAAGGTCCAAAAAAATAATAAAAGAAAAAATATTACATATTACATATTTTGTTAGCCAAAAAATTAAATGTAAACTATTAAATATAAGTCTCAAATTACATTTCAGTTATTATTTTTAAATCACTAATTTAGAACCTCGTGCATAATTTCTGATAAATAAATCTTAACTTTTTAAAACTAGAGTTGCATATTAAAAGCCTACGATATTATGAAATGACAAGGCAATCACTTAATATCAAAGGATTCCTTTCCGGTCCGTCCTCAGTGAAATTCTAAGATAGATCGCACTTCTTCATATACAAACATTACTAGTACTTTTTTTCATTGGTGTTCTTACTAATCTGAGTTGAATGTATCCAAATCATTTCAAATGAGTCACTCTTGATCTACAAGTATTGATGGCATCCCCAAAAGCTCCTAAATATATTAATTTATTACTCTATTTTTCCTACATCCATTTTTACGTTTTTATCTTTTCTCCACTTTTTTTTTAATATATTGTTTCCTAATTGACTTTAATATTTTTCTTCATATATATACATAAAGTTTATATTAAAAAATAAGAATAACAAACAGTGAGTTGCTAAGCTGGAGTCCACCAACAAAAGGCATTCCAATTTTTTGTATGGGATATGGGATGAGTATACGGTACATCTGCTTTCTTGATGGACGGTATATCTAAACGTGTAATGACTCATAACTGTTCCACACGTATATCTTTCTTGATGGTCAAGTCAAGCCTTCCGATGGTTCCACGTGAGAAGGTGTACAAACACTGTACAGAAGTATTGTTCTTATACTGGATTTAATAATACGTGTAAAGAAAGGCGTAGGCAGCTGTTTCTGGGGCTTGCCTTCTTGTCTCCAGTAGTTCAGTGCCACTGCAGCCAGGAGGCCCTTAGCTGTATTAAATATGTTTTAAAAGAAGCGCGTTTTGCACCGTTGAAAGTCGATCATCCACCACTTGCTCCCACTCTCCACTTTCCCAATACCCCTCTATATATAAACTCATCTCCACATCCTCACTTCTCATTACTTCTCCTCTCCAGCTTCGGTCTCCACTTTACAAACACCTAATCTTTCTATCCTATTCGATTCAATCGACCAACCAATGGGGTTTCTCAAGCTCCTCTTCCTCATCTCCTTCTTCTTCCATTCTTGCCTGGCAGCCAGAAAACTAGCTGCTTTAGTCCAAGACCAACCCATGCCTTTACAATACCACAATGGTCCACTTCTCAGCGGAACCATCTCTCTCAACCTAATTTGGTACGGCTCCTTCAAGCCCTCCCAGAGAGCCATCGTGACCGACTTCCTCACCTCCCTCTCATCTCCATCCCAGAGCCAACCATCAGTCGCCACGTGGTGGAAGACTACCGAGAAATACCACTCCCTCGCCCACACCAAATCCATCAACAAGAAGCCTCTCCTTCTCACCCTCGGCAAACAGATCCTGGACGAGAACTGCTCTCTCGGCAAATCCTTGTCGTCCAAACAGATCCAACGGCTTGCAGCTATGGGAGAGAAGAAGTACGCCATCAACATCGTCCTCACTGCATCCGACGTGGCAGTGGAGGGATTCTGCATGAGCAGATGCGGTACCCACGGGGCATCTCCCAAGGTTACAAAGGAGGGGAGGTTTGCGTACATCTGGGTTGGTAACTCGGAGACTCAGTGCCCGGGTCAGTGCGCGTGGCCATTCCATCAGCCGATCTACGGCCCACAGACGACTCCTCTTGTTGGGCCCAACAACGATGTGGGGTTGGATGGGATGGTGATCAACATAGCGAGCCTGTTGGCTGGGACTGTGACGAACCCATTCGGAAATGGGTTCTTTCAGGGGCCTAAGGACGCGCCGCTTGAGGCTGCATCGGCTTGTCCTGGAGTGTATGGGAAGGGGGCGTACCCGGGTTACGCGGGCGAGTTGTTGGTGGATGAGAGCACGGGTGCGAGCTATAATGCGCATGGAGCGAATGGGAGGAAATACCTCATGCCAGCCATGATGGACCCCACCACGTCTTCCTGTTCGACTCTGGTATAGCCATAGAAAAAGGAAATGAAATAAAGATGAGAAGAGGAAATTAAATGAAATGATGAGCAGCAATATATACGAGTAGGTGATGATATTATAGGGACAAAAAGTTTACTTTGGACATACAAGGAGATTCTTTTTATTCGTTTATTACTTTATTACAAGTTATCTCTTGTTTTGTTGTAATTTTATTGTGAATAATTAAAGGAAAATTAATTTGGTTTATAAGATGTTGGCATCTTTTTTTTTTTTGAAAGAGCATATATGGGTTTTGATTTGGGCATTTATTGTAGTATTTGAAAAAATCATGAAGGTGATTGGGCTTTAATTTGAGGAATTTGTATTAAGTTTTAATTAATCCAATGACCAATGGGTTTTGATCATTTTGTGGAATTCCCTCATCCCTGATGGTTCAGATGGGGTGTGCCCTATTCTTAAAACCCCACTCCATTTTATGAACGTATGTTAGAGGTGTAAAAAAAAATCGAGAAACCTTTTAACCGAACCGAACCGCGGTTAATAACCGTATTTTACGGTTCGGTTACGGTTAATGAAATCCAAAAATGGCACGGTTTGGTTCGGTCATGGTTTTCTTTAATAACTCACTGCGGTTAACTGAACCAAATCGTAAACCCTACGTTATACAAATAAATGAAAAAAAAAAATGGGCTGAATGAAATATTTCTTAAGTTATGTTTACAAAACCCTAACCCTTTTTCTCCTCCACTTCTCGCCTCAAGAGTCTCAGACGAACGCCTCTCTCTGTCGCGCGCGCCTCAGGCACTCTCTCTCTCTCTCTCTCTCTCTCTCTCTCTCTCTCTCTCTCTCTCTCTCTCGACTCTCTGGCATTATAATTTTTCCCTATTCCATTGCTCGATTCTAACTCTCCGCTCTCCGCTCCTTGCTCCCTTCCCTAACAGGAATCTGGCTCCCCCTCGACCTTCGAAACCTCCTGTAGGTGTAGAAAAAATATGACCCACAATAATCGGGGTGCCTTACAAGACTTATCCAAATGAAGAAGATGATCTGCTGCCTCTAAAGCCTGAAAGGGAAGAGCAAACGGTCAGAGGACCTTAGCCTGAGCGGCGCAAGGCTCTCCGATGCCTAAGTCAGTAAGTGAACTAGAACAAAGGAAGGAGAGGAAGAAGAGAGGCAGAGTGGCGACTCTCCAGTGTGAATAATGCATACCTTACATGTGAAATGGGGTTCTATTTATAGAGAACTGGACGATATCTTGGATGATATTTTGGCGTGGGTCCCGTGATTTGATAGGGAAGTCATCATCAGCCCACAAAGTAATAAATGCGGTCCATTCCATCCCACTTTGCATTTAATGCCAGTCAGATCAGCCCACATCGCATTTAATATGCGTCATGTTGGGCCAGATCATGTTGGACGCCTTTGGCGGTAGAGGTCCCATCGGATCCACCCTCGGGCCTTGCCCTGATTTGGCTTCAGCTGCTGGATGCCGCCCTGTCAGTGATCTGGCGAAGATTGTGGACGGCTGGATGTCGCATCTGTCTTACTGGCTCGTGCCCCTATTCCTCCACGTGCCTGATGGCGTGGCGGGTGAAGGGCGCGAGTGGGGATTCTGCCTTGCTTCGACTTTCGTCTCGGCTCCTTTGGCCGAGGTCAAGCTTTTAGCCGAGGTAGGCACCTGGGTACCCGAGCTCGGCGCTGGCGGCCAGGACCTGCCTGACTTCGGCTGAGGCCTCTATCCCGGTAGCCGAAGTGAGTTTGGTGCCACGTGGATGGCACGCGGAGGGCACGTGAGAATGCTTAGTCTCATCTGATGGCCGTGATTAGCGTAATCCTGGAGCTTTGAAAATCTCCCCACACAATTGCCCCTAGCTTGTGACTTCTTAAGCGCCCTAGTCTTTAGGCGTCAGAAGCTAGCGAACCCGTCTGGAGATGCAGCGATCATTGCCTAATGTCGCTTCAACTTCTCTGAGGCAATAAATATTTCGTCCTGTCCGTCCTGGGAAACGAACCGGCAGCTACACGTGTAGCTTCTTTACTGATTGCACTGTCTCATTGATGGGACAGGCGCGGATTGTGAAATTTGTCTCTTCGAATTCGAAAGTGGCGCCCAAAGAGGATTTCCTTCCTATAAATAGGGTTGTCTCCTTTCTTTCTTTTTTCTAATTTTCTTTGCCCCTGCGTTCGATTTCTGCTCTGCTCTTCGTCTGTCTTCTCGAGATCTCTCTGGCGAGGACAACCGTAGGACGCGCCCAGATCTATTCTTGACTCGCCCTCCCATTTCTGTAAGTAACTTCGTGCCCCTGTCTGCCGAGGGTTTTCCACCTTTAGGGTTTCTTTCCGCCTTCTTCTTCTTTTAGGCATAGGCACCCCTAGGTTTCGGTTAGATACGGACGAGGGCATGGTTAGGTTTAAGGCTACTTACAGTATCCCGGAGGGAGTTCGCCTCAGGCCGGCGGATCCCAGCGACTATGCCATGCGCGGCTGGATACCGTTCCCTCTGATTTCCGCGATTGAGGGCGGGGTCAGATTTCCTCTGCACCCCCTGTTTAAGGCCTGCCTTAGCGTTTGGTCGATTACCCCGTGACAGCTGATGCCCAATGGCTTCAAAGCCATCATGGGCACGGCGAAACTGAACGAGATCTTGGGGACCAACCTGGGTGTCCATGACATTGAGGACGTCTACGACATCTGCAAGGCTAGGGGAGACAATTATTATCTCCGGGTGAAGCAGCACCGAAGGGGCTTCGTCTTGGCCTTGGAGGATTCCAGTAAGAATGCTGAGGAAGATCTCTTCTGTGTATCGGGGGATTGGGAATTCGGCGCTGGTGAGGACAGGAGGCTGATGGTCCCTCGCCACCTTGGGGCCGTCCCAAGTGAATACTGTCTCTTCCCTCTGTTTTATTTTGCTCAACCCCTTTGTTGCCGAGCTGATACTCTTGTTGTTTGCGGTGCATAACTGCATGCGAGGCGACGCCGGGCTGTGAGCGAAGGCTGGAGGAAGAACGTTGACGACCACAAGAAGGTCGAGAGATACAAGGGGTACAAGACCAGATCGGCCTGGAAGCTGCTGGGGTATACGCCGAGGTACCGCGGCCACTATAAGAGAATCATAGCGGCTCCGAAGGACGAGCCGTAGCCTGATCATCCTCCTGTCACCTTGGTCGTGCCTTCCGGTGTTCCTTAGATCGATCCTGCCGCGAGCCGAGCTGTGTCTGGCGTTAAGGCATCCACTTCTTCCGGCTCGGGGTCGCCGAACTTAAGGGAGATAGTAGACGCTTATTCGTCCGACCAGGAGGAAGGAATGGAGGGAGGCTCGAGAGTGCCTGGTACCAAGGATCTGGCGGCCAAGTTTAGGCGCGGATCCTCTTCTTCTGCGACACCATCGTCTGCCAGCACCCGCGCGGCTTCAGGCTTGGGGGGTGCTGCTGTCACTTCTGCTCCTGCCACCACACCGAGCGAGGGAGCACGGAGGCGTTCACCGGATCTCCCAAGGGAGGGGTCCCCGCCCAGGAAGAGGTCCAAGGCGGGTGAGAAAGACTCAGGGGCTGAACAGCCCCCGAAGGGTAAGACACCTGCGCGAGTTCCCGGGGGTAAGGCTCCGCCTGAGAAAAGTGCGCCGGCTAGCAGGGGGACTGGCGAGGCGGATCGCGAGATCACCGTCTCGGTAGGGCAAGGATCCAGATCGGCTTCCGGACCTCGTACTGCCCAGCGGCATGGAGACCCAAGATGGAGATGCAGCCCGGGAAGCCTATAAATGTCGAGGACCGGGTGATGGGGAACTCTGACGTCATCGGAGCCCTCGCAAAAGCTTGTGCCTTGCCGCGTGATATGGAAGTGCACGCGAGGTACGACAGCGAAATCCTGCTGGTCTCGGTGATTCAAGCTGATCTTTTGGTAAGTATCTTCAACGCCTTCCTTTAAGTGCTTTAGTTCGACTGCTTTCATCCGACTTACCTTTCTTTTTGCAGAACGTGCAGAGGCTCCTGGTAGTGATGGAAAGGAGTGACAAGAACATCACGAAGGTCACCCAACTGGAGTCTGAGAGGGAAAAGCTGAAGAAGGAGCTGGAAGAGCTGAAGAAGAGTAGCGCTGAGGCGACCGCATAGCTGGACGTAGCTCTGGCCAGCGTCACTGAACTCACGTCGAAGACCCATCAACTAAAGGGTGATATCTAGACGAAGACTAAGAGGATTGCCGAGCTGGAGTCGGAGCTGGCCAGAACGAGGTCTGAATCGGCGGCTGAGTCGACGAGGCTGCGCCGCGAAGTGCTAGCCGGGCGTGCTGAAATCGAGAAGCTAAAGAAAGAGAGTGCCGAGCTGAAGAAGGAGAATGCTGGTCTCAAGGCCTCTTTGCTGTCTGAGGCACAGTCTTCTTTTCAGAAGGGAGTGGACCAGGCCACTGAGGAGTATGAGAAACAGGTGGAGGAGATCACCTCCATTCTGTTCGAGGATGGGTGGTTGGCCGCACTGAGGCGTGCAGGGGTTCTCGAGGACCACCCGGTCTATCAGAATCTGCCGAGTACTCCGACCTAGTCCTTGAGCCGAGTTCCGCACCCTTGGGCGAGAGTGCCCCAGTCGATGCCCCTACTGCTGGTCCTGTCTCGGATGGCGCTCCAACTGTCCCGTCTGCCAGTGATGCCCCAATCGTGCCTCAGGGCGACGCTCCTCCTGCCGCTCCTGCGGGTGATGCACCAGGCAAGGCCGCAGTTGCAGCCGAGACCGCCGGTTCGTCAGAGACGGTAATCATACTGGTAGAGTCGCCGAAGCCGCTGTAGTTGTATCTCTCTTGCTTTTACTCTTTGTAATTTTTCCTTTCTATCTTTAGCATGTAACTTTTAGCCCTGTAATATCCTTTACCTTTAATGAAAAACAGAGCTCCTTTACTTGTGCACTTGTGCTCCATTTTCTCTCTTTCCCTATCTTTTTTGAGTTCGGCTCTTTTATGCTTGAGCCCGGCTGAGTGCCTTTAATGCGACGTGACGTGTGAGCCTTGAGTTGGAGAGAGTACCGAACGATCTTCATAGTAATCTGTGCTGATTCTCCGTATTTTGAAGACCATAAATAGCAGTAAGTGTGGTGGTATGGCCAATGAGGAAAACGAGCGGATGGTTCCACGTGGCGCCATCGGAACCGCTGGTCTGCATGTAGGAAGACGTGCACCTCACGTAGGGCATGAGAGACCTCGCCTCATAATTCCCTTTGAAGACTGGGCCCTTCTTCTACCTATAAATAGGAGTAGCGAGCTCGCCATGGGAGAGAAAAAAGAACCATGACATCTTAATTTTTATATAAACATAGGAACCTGTCTCTTTTCGTTAACCAACCTGGCAGCCATGCTCTGTAGAACCTTAGGAACCTTTGTCCCGGGTGGAACCCGTGCACCAGAAGACGGCTTCCTCCGGGAGGGATAGTCTGTAGTGAGACCACCCTGACGATCCTCGTGGACTACGCGCTCTCTGAACGCGGGTCCACGGCCAACTCCCTCCGATGCGGCTGCATGGGAATCTTTGCAGCCGTGGGTTGTTGGCGCCCCGCGCATTTGGTGGTCTTGTTTTCATCCCATAGGGTCCTGCGTGGAATCATGCCGCAGATCCTCCTGTGGGATATCCAGACCTCCGAGCGGCGGGCAGGATGGATAGGTCCTCGGGCTGAGGGGGCTCTTGTTTGCAAACTTTGGTCTCACCAACCAAACAGTATTATAGAGCTCAGTGAGGTTCAGAGTCCCCCAGCGTCTTCGAGCAGCGGGTCAGCAAGGATCAGAGTCTTAAAGCTTCCAGACCAGAGGGTGTTGAAGAGCTCTTGGCGCTGAAGACCGAACTGAAGAGTTAGTGAAGACCAGAGTCTCCCAGTCTTCATTCCTTTTTTGTTTTTAGAGGATTGCGAGCCTCCTTGATGTATTTTAGAGGATTGCGAGCCTCCTTGATGTATTTTCTTTTCTTTTCTGTAATCCTTGTAATGATGTAACTACAATAAAAAGAACAAGTTTTCTGATCTGTGTACAGTACTTCTGTATTTTTGCATTCTTTTTTGGCTTTTCTTGTACTGTTTTGCGGTACTTGTATTTTTGTGCTGTTTTTCTGCACTCCAGTGCTTGCACTGCTCTTTCTCTTTCGAAGACTGTCATTGGCCGAAATGGACCGCCATTGGCCGAGACGGACTGTCATTCGCCGAGGCGAACCCAGAGTCTCGAGGATCTCGGCTGTGCGAGCCTGAGTTCGGGAGCGATCTCGGGGGGTGTATGAACCTCGAATTTAGGAAGCGACCGGATGTATGGATCCGAGGCCTCTTCCAGGGTTGGGGACCCAAAATTTAGGAAGCGACCGGATGTGTGAATCCGAAGCCTCTTCCAGGGTGAGGGACCCAAAATTTAGGAAACGACCGGATGTATGAATCCGAAGCATTTTCCAGGGTAAGGGACCCAAAATTTAGGAAACGACCGGATGTATAAATCCGAAGCCCTTTTCAGGAATCCGAAGCCGTTCCAGGGTCAGGGACCCAATATTTAGGAAACGACCGGATGTATGAATCCGAAGCCTCTTCCAGGGTCAGGGACTGAAAACTGCCGAACTCAGACAAGGTAAGATGACACAGATTGATGACAGGGCAAACGCTGCTTTCATTGATTCTGAGACTTTTGTTACATATTTAAAAATAGAATTTCTTCAAATAACATGCATTCCACGGTCTCAGCAACTGCCTGCCTTCTAAGTCTTCGAGTTTGTAAGCGGATCGTCCTGCCAATGAGACCACCCTAAACGGGCCATTCCAGTTCGGGGCCAGTTTTCCTTCATTCGGATCTTTGTCAGCTGGCAGGGTCTTCTTCAGAACCAGTTCTCCTACGGAGAAACTTCTTTCCCTGACTTTTTCATTATATCCTCTGGCTAGCCGCTGCTGATAATCAGTCAGTCGTAGGGCTGCTGCTTCTCGACGCTCGTCCGCTAGGTCCAGCTCCATCGCCAGGTTTGTCTCGTTTCGGCCCTGGTCGACCAACTCTGTCCTCAGGGTGGGGAGGCCAATTTCCAAGGGAATGACCGCCTCCATCCCATAGGCCAGAGAGAAGGGTGTTGCCGAGGTGGATCGCCTTGGAGTCGTTCTGTATGCCCACAACACGCTGGGATGCTCCTCTACCCATTTCCCTTTTGCTTTGTCCAACCGCTTCTTCAGGCCGTCCAGGATTACCTTGTTAGAAATTTCGGCCTGGCCATTGCTCTGTGGATACGCCGGAGTGGAGTAATGGTTCCTGATGCCATGCTCTTGGCAAAAGTCTTTGAAGGATTTGGAGTCAAACTGAGTCCCGTTGTCCGAAATCAGGGTCCTAGGGATGCCGAACCTCGTTATGATGTTCTTCCACATGAAGTTCTTGGAGTCCCTATCAGTGATGGAGGACAACGGTTCAACTTCTATCCACTTTGTGAAGTAGTCCGTAGCAACTATCAGCCATCTCTTATTCCCTGGAGCTCGGTGGAGAGGCCCCACAATGTCCAGCCCCCACTGAGCAAAGGGCCATGGACTAGAGAGGGGACTCAGGTCTTGCGCTGGCTGATGAAGAGAGTGTGAGAGCTTTTGGCATTTTTTCGCATTTCCTGGCGTATACCTGCGCATCCTTCTGCATGTAGGGCCACCAGTAACCTTGGCTTATAGCTCTTAGACCAATAATCGACCTCCGATGTGACTGCCGCAGATTCCTTCATGGATCTCATACAGAAAGTTGTCCACCTTGCTCCGATGGACGCATTGGAGGTAGGGACCCGTGAAGGATTTTCTATAGAGTTTGCCTTCGGGAGATAGCCAGAATCGAGCTGCCTTGAGTCTGATTTGGTGGGCTTCATTCTTGTCTTCGGGGAGCTGGTCGTCCTTCAAGTAAGAGATGATTGGATCCATCCAGCTCGGGCCGAGATCAGCACAAAGGACTTGCCGAGGTGAGTGGAGCTCTAGGCTTGATCTTGATATCGATCCAACCTCAACAGTCCTTTTCTTTCCTGCTTTGACAGCGGAGGCCAGGTTTGCAAGCGCATCAGCGTGCGTGTTGGTATCTCTAGAGATTTTCCTGACCTCGGCTGTCTGGAAATGAGAGAGTAGTTTTTTCGCGAGGGCTAAGTAGGCCGCCATCTTGTCGTCCCTGGCCTGGTAGTCTCGAGCGAGCTGGCTAGTTACCAGTTGCGAATTGCTGAAGATCACCAGTTGCTGGGCTCCGAGGATTCGGGCGCTGTTTAGCCCGGCTATCAGAGCTTCATACTCCACTTCATTGTTTGTTGCTTTGAAGTCAAAGGTGAAGGCTTGCTCTATGACCAGTCCCTCTAGCGATTGGAGGACTATGCCGGTGCCAGCTTTCTTGGAGGTGGACGAACCGTCAACAAAGACCTTCCATGCCGAGGCGGGAGCTTGTTCGACCTCGGTAAGTTCAGGCTCATGCCCTATGCCCCCTCAGTTCCGTGCCGGGCTGGGTCGGAGCCGAGCTCGGCGAGACGAACTCTATAATGAAGTCTGCCAGAATTTGGGCTTTGATCGCAATCCGGGAACGGTACTAAATGTCATACTGCCCTAGTTCGATTGCCTATTTTGAGATTCGCCCTGAAAAGTCAGCTTTTTTGAATATAGAACGGAGTGGATGCTCCGTGATCACCACAATGGTGTGGGATTGGAAATAATGGGAGAGCTTGCGGGAGGCACTGACAAGTGCCAATGCGAGCTTCTCTAGCAAAAGATATCTGGTCTCGGCATCAAGTAGGATCTTGCTTGTATAGTAAATTGGTTTTTGGACTCCTTCGTCCTCTCTGATGAGGACGGAGCTCACCGCATGATCCGAGACCGCAAGATAAAGATACAAAATCTCCCCTTGAGATGGGGTAGAGAGTAAGGGTGGTGAAGACAAATAAGTTTTCAGTGCTGCCAACGCTTGGTCGCACTCAGGGGTCCATTAGAATTTTAAGTTTTTTCTCCAAAGCTGAAAAAAATGCCGGCACTTATCTGATGATCTGCTGATGAAGCGATTGAGTGCTGTAGTCATGCCTATAACCTTCTGGACCTCCTTTGTAGTAGATGGGCTCTGGATGCCCAAGATTGTAGTAATCTGGTCCGGGTTGGCCTCTATTCCCCTCCGCTTTACCAGGCTCCCGAGGAGCTTGCCCGAAGCTACGCTTCGAAGGCGCACTTGGAAGCATTTAGCTTGAGCTTGAACGCGCGAAGGATGCTGAAGACTTGGGCCAGATCCGCCAGATGGTCGTTGGAGTGCTTGGATTTGACGACCATATCGTCAATGTAGACTTCTACTGTCTTGCCGAGCTGAGCCTGGAACATTTTTGTCACGAGGCGCTGATATGTTGCCCCCGCGTTCTTCAGCCCGAAGGGCATCACCTTGTAGCAATAAGTGCCACGGGGGTGATGAATGCAGTTTTCTCCTCGTCTCGCTCATACATCGGAATCTGATGGTAGCAACTTGTCAACCTCTTCGACTACCTCGTCTGTCTGCTGTAACCCCGTCCTTCGGGCTCTCTGCACTACTGGCTTGTGGCTGGGATCCACATTCAGCTTATGGCACATGACCCCGGGATCGACCCCAGGCATCTCGCTCGGGGTCCAGGCGAAGACATCCACGTTCTGCATTAGAAACCTTGAGAGCTCGGCTCTCTCTTTATCAGGCAGCTGAGAGCCGATCAGGAAAAATCTGTCGGGGTTTGCTGAGTCGAGCCTGACTTCGGCTAGGTCCTCAATACTTTTCTTGTTAGGATCTCGGCCGATCTCATCTAGACCCTTTTCGAACTCCACCAGGTTGATACGCTCTGGCTCCTTTTCTCCGGGGACCATGGCCAGCATGCACTGCCTGGCCAGCTGCTGATCTCCTTCCACTGTGACCACCTCCATCTGGCATTGTTTGCCTTCGAGTATGAACTTCAGCTTCTGGTGGAGGGAGGAGAGGACTGCTTCCATCTTATGGGGCCACGTTCGGCCCAAGATAACGTTGTAGGGAGAAGGGGCTTCCACTACCAGAAAGTCGGTCATCACTGAGGCTCCGCCCACTCGGGTTTCCACGGTGATTCTTCCTTTGGGGTAGACTGGTTTGGCGGAGAACCCTATCAGGGGCGCACGAACCTCCGTCAGGTCATCTTCTGAGAGTCTCATCTTCTTGAAGCGTTCATAGTAGAGGACCTCGGAAGAGCTGTCGGAGTCGACGAGGATCCTCTTCACAGTGAAGTCTTTAAGCTTCATCGTGAGGAGCAGGGGATCATTGTGAGGGAGCTGGATTCCCTCCAGGTCTTTGTCTGAGAATGAGATGGCTGGTCGGTCGCGGCGCGCTCTCTTGGACGCTGGCCCGAGCTCGGCTCTCATCACCTCCTTCCCATGCGAGGCCCGCCTGGCTTCAGCACGAGCCTGAGGGCTGTCTCGAGCTGAGGGCGCCAGATGGATCACATTGATGATCTTTTTAGAGTCTTCGCTGTCTGGATACTTAGCCACGCTCTGATGAGCTCGGCTGCCGCCGCCGCTGCCGACATCTCCTGCCTTCACGAACTCCGCAAGGTGGCCTTCCTTGGCGAGCCTCTCCAGGTGATACTTCAGAGTTCTGCATTCCTCGGTCCTGTGCCCGCTACCCTTATGGTAAGCACAGAACCTAGTTTGGTCACGGGTGGAGGGATCGCCCTGCAAGGGTCGAGGTCATTTGAAGAATGGCTTGGTCTTTGTCTTGTTCATAACCTGGTGGATCGGCTCCTTGAAGACGATGTTCACAGCCTGGTAGGCATCGGAGGGAGGTCTGGTCCTCCTGCTGCCTCCGGACCCAGACACTGTAGCTTTCGCCGAACTAGAGACCCAGGCTTGTTTCGGCTCATGCTTGTGGAACGGCTTCTTACCCCTCTGCTGGGGCTGGTTGCTCCTTTCCTTGGGTTTCGGGCCTTCGCCCTCCCGAGCCCGGATCTCGTCCTCCTCCCGGGCGACATAGCGCTTTATCCGGGACATCAAGGCCGGCATCGAGGTAGCGGGATCTCCAACCAAATCTTTCCGCAGCTCGTGCCCTGGTAACAGGGCATCCGGAAGGCGAAAATCGCCACCTCTTCTCTGGTATCCTCAATCTGGCTGTAAATCGCCCGGAACCGCTGGGCGAACTGGGTGAGGCTCTCGCCCTGTTTCATCTTTAGGGCAAGGATATCAGCATCGGTCTTGGGGATGACGCTGTAGGCATGGAACTTCTTCAGAAAGGAGAGCTGGAGCTCTCTCCAACTCGAAATTGACTTCTCCGGGAGGGCGCAGAACCACTTCAGAGGGAGGTCGCTCAAACTGGAGGAGAAGATCTTGCAGGTCCCTCAGATGGACATCTTCTGAGAGAAGTGCCGGAGGTGAGCGGATGGGTCAGACAATCCGTCGTAGGGGACGAACCGCGGGACAAAGAACTTCTTAGACATGGGAGTCCTCTCGATGTCCCGTGTGAAGGGAAAGGCCCCCAGATCGGTGGGGCCACAGATTTCTTGCTGGTCCCGTATCTCCAGGTTATGCTGAAGAGCCAGCTTGATGCGCTTATCGAGCCGCTCCTGCTCGTCGTCCTTCTCTGGTGTCAGTGCTCTTGGCTTTCACTTCGATTGGCCTCGGCTATGATGGCTACGAGCTCGCCCGTCGCGGGCAAGATGGCTATGGGTGTTGCTCGAGCCTTGGTCGTGGGCCTAGCTGCGCTTCTAATCCAGAAAGGCTCTCAAATCCTCACGAGAGGGTTGGACCACCTTGCTCTGGACAGCTCTCTTCTCGCCTTGGGGCTCTGAGGGCTACCTTAGCGAGCTGCTGGAGCTGGCGGATTATTCGCTCCTGCTTCTGGAGGAGAGCGTTTTGAGCTGCGATGTCTCCTCCATCATTAGGGGGTTGCACACGGCGTGGCTCTTCCATCGCCTCAGCTTTGCCTTTAAGAGGGCGCTCACGTCGACGCTCGTCCCAATCGGGGAGGCATGACTTCCTCGTCAGAGAGCGAGGTCTCAAGCCCCTCTTGGAAGGGAACTTCGACGAAGGGACGCGAGCCTACGCGCTCCTCGCCTACAGACGCGCCATGCACAGTTCCGGACCGTTCCTGAGGAGGGACGTCCGTCGACGGGCCCGGACGCTCGAGTCTTGCTCTCAGGGACTCTCCGCCCTTCTTAGCTTTCGGAGGCATGGTTTCTGGGAAGATTGAGAAGGTTGGGAAGGTTGGGATAGTACTTTCCCACAGGCGGCGCCAATTGTAGGTGCAGAAAAAATATGACCCACAATAATAGGGGTGCCTTACATGACTTATCCAAATGAAGAAGATGATCTGCTGCCTCTTAAGCCTGAAAGGGAAGAGCGAACAGTCAGAGGACCCTGGCCTGAGCGGCGCAAGGCTCTCCGATGCCTAAATCAGTTGGTGAACTAGAACAAAGGAAGGAGAGGAAGAAGAGAGGCAGAGTGGCGACTCTCCAGTGTGAATAATGCGTACCTTGCATGTGAAATGGGGTTTTATTTATAGAGAACTGGGCGATATCTTGGATGATATTTTGGTGTGGGTCCCGTGATTTGATAGGAAAGTCATTATCAGCCCATAAAATAATAAATGCGGTCCATTCCAGACCACTTTGCATTTAATGCCAGTCGGATCAGCCCACATCGCATTTAATATGCATCATGTTGGGCCAGATCATGTTGTATGCCTTTGGCGGTAGAGGTCCCATCGGATCTACCCTCGGGCCTTGCCCTGATTTGGCTTCAGCCGCTAGATGCCGCCCTGTCAGTGATCCGGCGAAGATTGTGGACGGCTGGATGTTGCATCTGTCTCACTGGCTCGCGCCCCTATTCCTCCACGTGCCTGATGGTGTGGCGGGTGAATGGCGCAGGTGGGGATTTTGCCTTGCTTCGACTTTCGTCCCGGCTCCTTTGGCCGAGGTCAAGCTTTTAGCCGAGGTGGGCACCTGGGTACCCGAGCTTGGCGCTGGCGGCCAGGACCTGCCTGACTTCGGCTGAGGCCTCTATCCCGGTAGCCGAAGTGAGTTTGGTGCCACGTGGATGGCACGCGGAGGGCACGTGAGAATGGTTAGTCCCATCTGATGGCCGTGATTAGCGTAATCCTGGAGCTTTGAAAATCTCCCTACACACCTCCCAAACAGCTTCCTCCTCAGCTCCCTCCCAATCTGCTTCATGTGCATGGGCGGACCTAGGTGTAGGCCCGGGGGGCCATGGCCCCCCCCTCAAATTTTTATTTTCTATATTATATATGCTTTAATTAGTTTATATATTAATTTTATAACAAGTGGCCCCCCTTAATTGTTTGCACAAAGTAAAAAGAAAAGGTACAAATCGGCGTATAATGTAGTTCATAGATCATGAGAAAATGTAGTTGAGAATACAATTGAATCATTATATTATGAGCATAATATAGTTCGACATAAAGACTTCAAAGAATTGTCAACTATTTTTGAACTTTGCCAATGATTGGTAAGGATTAGAAGATCAACAGTCTACCAACTTATTTTTAGAGTGATCGTGATCGTGCTTACTCTTCTAGTCTCCACTACAACTATTGAACAATTATGTTCAGCCATGAGCCTTGTTAAAACTAGACTTTGCAGCAAAATGGAGGATGAGTTTCTCACAGACTATTGTCTTGTGTACAGTGAGAGGAAAATTGCGGAGAAGTTTAGCACAGAATCAATCATTGAAGATTTTCAAGATTTAAAAGAACATTGAGTTCCATTTTGATGGATTATGGAAGTTGGAATGTACTAAAATACAATTATTTATATCAGCTAGATCCTGGTTTTATTTTTAATGCGAAATTTAGTCTTTGATTTTATTATATTTATTATGCTTGAACTTGTAGATATGTCCAGAAAAAAATATTAGCTATCTTGATTTGTTAAAAAAAATATTTATTTAAGTTCGGCCCCCTCCAAGATAAAATCCTGGGTCTGCCCCTGTTCATGTGCATGAAATTGCAATACCCACCGCGATTGCAGTTATTCTCCTCAAACTACCAGCAAGTGGCCTCGCGGAAATCAGTGACCGGGGAGAAATCCACGATTATGGGGCGGCTGGAGTAGAATCGCCCCTGCAGGGCCTGGGCTGCGGCGGCCTGCTCCTCCTCCTTGAATTGGGCATAGACATTACCAACCATGTGGTGAGCGAGGTTATCGCAGATGTTGAGGCTCTTGATCTCGCCGAACTTGCCGAGCTCCTCGAAGATGTCCTCGTAGAAGTCCTCAAAGTGCTCCTGGATCTTGCGGGTCGATCGCCTGGCCCTGTTGGTCAATGCCCGGGGTGATCATGTCGGGGTGCTGGTACATGTTGGAGAGGAGTAGGTTGAGGAGATGGTAGGCCGGTTGTAGAGGCGGGAGCAGCGGTCGTCGTACCGGCAAGCGCCGATCTTGAAGTAGAAGGGGTAATTCACACGATCCTTCTCCATTCCGAAGATCGAAGCTAAGTGCTCTGCCATCGAAGAAACCCTAGATTTTCACACACACCAGGTGTTTGAGAGAATGCCTAGATACATACAACCAACACATTAAAGGAATTTCATTTAATAATGTATTGTTTAATTTGGAACAAAAATATAATTCTTCCACTCATTGGCAGTATCAGTTAGGGTTCCACTTTTTTTTTCCTCCTCTTGATTTCAAATTCTTATGGGTGACTTTCGATGATAAAAAATCAAAATTTTATAGTGACAGTGCACATTTCGTTCCCTTCATTGTTGTTGCGTGAAATAGGTCTTCACTTAGTTGTTGCTAAAATGTAACCTGTAGTTGAGATAATATATTGAATTGATTGCAACTGGTAAGTGATGTTAGTCTTTATCTGTAGATGGAGAATAGTCTGTTTGCAGTATCAGCTGACTCTATTGGTTAAGTTAAGCATAATCAGATTTTTTCCACGGTTATTAATCGTAACCGAACCATCTAATACGGTAAACCACGGTTTGATTTTCTACGGTTTTTGTCTTCACGGTTACGGTTACGGTTAATGAAATCCAAAAACCGCGGTTATGGTTAGGTTAACGATTTTTCCAAAATAACCGATTAACCGAGCCGTTACACCCCTAACGTATATCAAGGAGCTAAACTTTGTTACTTTATTTGTATGATTCTTCTTACCTTTATAACTTTTTTATTCTAGTAACCTTTCTAAACTTCATTGAGTCTCTGAATTAATCAGCGTTTTTTTTCCGCTAGTGGGTTGTGTATTTTTTTTACTCTTGTAACCTTTTGTTTGTGTGTTTGTTTGTGCCATTAATTTTTTTCATTGTTTCCCCTAATAGTTTGGGATTCAAACTGACACTCTTACCGAGGCCCATGTCCTAACCAACCGTCCTAAAAGCTAACAAGGGACTATTAGGGATCATCCAAATTTCCTTTTAGGGATTTTGACCATACACGATATAGTAGACGATGAACTCTTCAAAATGGTGTTGACCTAAATGTGGGTATTGTACATGGGGTCCTAGTTTATTTTTTTTAAAAGTCTACTCCTTTTGTGTGACATTGTACAAATTGAAGGTTAAAATAAAAGCAGATAGTTTTTCCACTCATATTTTCCTCCATTCCCATATCTAAGAGCATGTTTGGTAACAACCGATGAATTCATAGATCTGATGATTTTTCACTACAATTGGAACAAGGATTCTTCGCTGGGGATTTATTTAGTTGAGGTTTTCATATTGATATTGGTGTGTATCGATGCATATAACTGAGAAAAATAGAGTTCGGTGTGTAAATCCACTTAAGTGAGGATTCTCAAAATTTTATGGGAGCTGGTCGGATATGAAAATCCTAACAAATGAAGACTTTCATTCGTCCAAATCCTCAGGAATTTAAAATTGTCAAACATGAATTTACAATAAGTCAAACGTGGATTTACAATAACTTTAGGGAAACCGAAAGTCTTTTCCCTAAAGATTTGGTTGCCAAACGTGACCTTAAAGCACTAAACTTCCACTGGGCACAGGAGCTTGGACTTTAATCAATCGTGTGGATATCAACTGGAATGCAATGAAGCTCGCAATAATTTCATTCTTTGGGGAACTGGCAACGTGACTGTACAATATCGCACAAAAAGCAATGAATTAAAATTTCAAGTTTGGTAGGTTTTTGAGTTGTTTTTTCTGAGGTCTTATTCCTTGATTTTCTCGTTGTGAATAAATAAACTTGGTTGCAAGAAAAATGAATAAAGTCCTAGCTGTTGTGCCCAAGAATGCAGTGAAGCTCGCTGGAATCTCATTTTCTGGGAAATTGGATAGGTGACTGTACGATATCGCACAAGAAGCACTAAATTAGCCTCCCAAATTTGGTGGGATTTTGAGTTATTTTTCCTGAGGTCTTCATTTGTTATCCCATCACTTGATGATGGTTTCATGAGAAGCAGTTCCCTAAAAGAGCACATAGACCATGAAATTTCATAAGGTATTGATATTGTGGATCTGTATCATGTCTTTAAGGTGAAGTCGCCACAACAGGGCAGTGACCAAATGGAAAAGAAGGGATGAAGAGTAGTGGAGAAACCTTAAGATTCTTTTCGAGAAATGGTATAGAGGAGGAAAAACCCTCTTAATTTAATTTTCTTTTTAACGATGGAGAAAGTTGTAAGAAATAATGTAGGTATAGTGGTTTAAGAGATCGGGATGGAGGGAAATGGAAGTGGGAGAATGATTGATTTTTATTTTCTCCTTTAGTTTGTTCGATGTTGCACAGATTGTACAATACCCACATTTGGGATATCCTGTATGGTAGAACTCGAAAAAATAATTTGGGGACCCATGTACAATACCCACATTTGGGATATAGTTTTGGTCAATACCATTTCAAGGAATTCATAATCTTTTATATTCTATATGGTCAAAATCCATTCTTTTTATACCATGTGCCCTCGTAAGACAAATTAGGGTTACCGTTCTTATTATAGACTTAGTGTTGATAGGGATTGTAATAGGCCCGAATTTGGCCCCACCCTATAAACTAGGTCATCGTTCTAATCTTTGTAAGATAATGATATTTGGAAACATGATCTGTTCTAATTTTTGTATTTATGTTGTCTAGAAACGAGATGTGTCAAGGCAAGCTAGTGACTCTTTAAGTTGTAATGAAACACAAGTTTCTATCGAACTTCTCCCCATGTAAGGTTGGAAAAATCGTATGCGAATTCAATTCGTCTATTGCAAAAAAAAAAAAAAAAAAAAATTGACCTGGATATAGTCAATGCGAAGACTCGGGATCGGAGAGTTATGTTTTCTTTTTAAATAATTTAAAAAGATTGAAAAACAAGTTCACTACTTAAAAAATCTGAAAATGTATATTTATTTACATGCATTTAGGATAATCAATACAAACTAATAAGTTTATACTAGCAAAACCCTGTGCTATGCACGGAGCACGGAACTACCGAATGCACAGACTGATACGAATTATTTTTAATAAATTTAATAATTAGTAAACTTGTAAGTCCTTCTTTTTGTTGCTAATTTGATCTTTATATTTTTTTTCCAGATGTTTTATTCTTTAGGTGAGGTGTAAATGGAGTTTGATGAAGATCAGACACGTGTAGAAAAAAATAAATAAAATACAATAAACAAGAGAATAAAGCAAGTAGATTTAATTTGAATAACACGGGTTTTGCAACACTGAATTCAACTTTCGGAATGGTTACATTAACCTGTAGATAAATTTAATTTGGATTTAGGGTGGGTTGATCAAATTGGGACTGGTGTTAGATCAAGGGACTTCGAAGGGGGAAGGGAGATGCGTAAGATTGTACGAAGGTCAGTGTAAAGTGGGTCCCATGCAGCTGGCTCCACTTGGAGGAGTCTCCATCAAGAGAGAGTTTTTTTTCTGTGGAGATTATGGCTAATGGGCTGGGACAGGACATGGTCGGATTCAGCGCAGGAGAGATCCACCCATTAAAATACCAACCCTGGAATTGCACACATGTTAGTCCAGTAGCTTTATATAGTGGGCCAGACTCATCATGAGCTAGCTCTATTTGGACTTTAATATTGAAGTCACAATGCGAGAATGGGCTCATTTATTTTCTGTCTATAAGAGCCAAAAGTCCAATGAAGTCCGAATGTGTTAAGGAACCACCATTACAACAGTGGGTCCGGTTGGGTCTTTGGTTTTTTCTTCACTCTCCAAGCCCGATAGAGGACATTCTCAAAACACCACTTTGTTTCTAAACAGAAGACTCACCAGTTATCAACACTGAAGGCCCACTTATGTTCAATCCCTTCCATTCAAACACTATTATCGGCCACAAGATCTAAATTGAAAAAAAAAGTTAAAAAGAGATTAACTTTTAAATGCTTCAAATCTACTTCAAGTATATTTTGATCACATTGAAATTGGCCTACCCTTAATCCAAATCTCGATTAAGATCAACCCACCCACTTGATTGTAATACACTAGGTGGGCCCTCTCCATTGGGCCGGAGGGAAAAGAACTAAAACAGCATTGGGTCCATATCATAGTACTAGAAATTTTCCGTGCCTGAAAGCACGACGCACTGCCGGACCTGGACATGCCTCAGACCGACTGAACCTAAGTTCCATGCGTCTCGAAAGCAAGTTCAACCATAAAATGGATTCCACAAAAAAAATCCAATTGATTGCCAATTGATATAATTCTTGGTCCTATTTCATCATCAATGAAGTAGTGCTCTTTTTTTTTAAATGAAAAAGGGATGGCAATACCTGTAAATAACTCAAACTTGCTTACTCTTTTTTATTTTGATGAGGATGACAAAAACTTATAAATTTTTTTCTAACTTTTAGCCCCTTTTCTTTTAAATGAAAAAGGGATGGCAATACCTGTAAATAATTCTAACTTGTTGCCCCCTTTTGCATTCCCCTCTTAAATCCAAGGTCCAAAATATCCCTTGGATTTATGTACATAGATCCAAGGGTCCAAAATGTCCTAGGATTCAAAGTCTCCTCTCCCATATTATATAGATGTTCCATGACCTCTCTGGAAATCTATTCATCAAATGTTTTCCCAAAAGCGCTGCAAGCACTTCACACCCACAAATGAAGTATAACCATATTAAAAATAACCAAAGTACATATCTCACTCACAGCAAGAGAAAATGGAAAGATTGGGCAAAAAAATAGCAACAATTCCAATGAAGAAATTAAAGAAGCTTGAGAATTCAAAGAACTACCCCTATGTGATCGAAGGCACTGCACTTTCCCCGGAGGCGCCAGGGGATGATTATGCTCTTTCTGGAATTTGGAAAGCACCCAAAGACCAGAACTCTGTTTATTCACCAAAATCATCGCCTTGCAACCCCCCCTCGTGATCGCATGCGGCCGCTTACTCTTGCTTTCACTCCCCCCACTTTTCTTCCTGCAAAAACCCTCCTTGGAGCACACAAACCACCGACAAATAATCGACCCATCATGCTTCGATCGACAGCAGATACTCACTCGGATACTGAAACCAACATGCCTCGCATACGAATTGTAGAATTTCTTCGCAGCCTCTTTCGATTCAAATTGCATGCCCTAGAAAGGCTCTTGATCTTCCCCATCCTCAGACAAACCAGGCACCCTCTCGCCAGAATTCCCAATTGCATCCCCATCCTCATAGAACCGCACCCTCCCATCAAAATTACCCATCAAATCTGCATCTTCCTCCACATGATATTGTGGTTGTTGCCTTCCATCGTAATTCCTAATTAAATCACCATGCTCTCCAAAATGAGTTCTTCGAGTCAAATTCTCCATCATTTCGCTGTCATCCCCCTAATGGGATCGTTTGATCGGATTTCCCATCATCTCATCTTCGTCTTCCTCGTCGTCATCTTCGTTTTCTTCATCGCCTAATTGGGGATTTTGGAGGGGGTTTTCAAGCATGTCGTTTGATTCGCCCTCTCTTGTTTCTGAACCACTGTCATCTCCCAAATCCATCCAAGAATTCACTGGAAATAGCTAGTTCTAGGGTTTTATTTTTATTTTTTATTTTTGAGGAAGTTATGCGGTGAGTTAGTTTAGAGAGAGGATAGTGGAGAGTGGAGAGAGAGAGGAGATATTGACAGCTATTCTAATGTATTTTAAAAAATCAGAATTTATAGTTTGGAGGCCTGTGGTTAACCGAAGGCAAACCGCATTTTAATATAAAGATAGATATGTAAGAAAAGTAAAAGAATTAAAACATAAAAGAAAAAATATTGTAAACTACATATTTTGTTGGCCAAAAATAAAATGTAAACTATTAAATATAAGTTCCAAATTCCATTTCAATTAATGTTTCTAAATCACAGACTTCGATTAGAGTTGCAGATTAAAAGCCTACGAAATTATGAAATGCAGGGCAATCACTTAAAATCAAAGGACTCCTTTCTGGTCTTTCATCAGCCAAATTCTAGAATTGATTGCACTTTTTCATTTACAATTTACTACTTTGACCTATACCTTTTCGGGACTTTTTCTCGTTAGTGTTCTTAGTGATCGGAGTTGGACGTATCTAAATCATTTCAAAGTATTCACTCTTAATCCATCAACTATTGATGGCATCGCCAAAAGCTCCTAAATATGTTAATTTATTACTCTTTTTTTTCCTGTATCCATTTTAACGTTTTTATCTTTGCTCTGCTCTTTATTTTTTTAATATATTATTCCTAATTGACTTTAATATTTTTCTTCATATATAATATTAAGTTTATATTAAATAATAAGAATAACAAAGAGTGAATTTATATTAAGAGAAGGCATTCCAATTTTTTGTAGGGGCATTCGGCGACCGGTCCTGAACATTTCACTTTATGGCCTTAGATCCACAGAAAAAAAAATCATGGAGCCAAAGGTCCCTCCCACACTTTCTCATACCTGAAATGTCTAGTTTACCATTTCTTTAAATCATAACCCATGATTGGTGGAATATCCCATTAATAATGGCTAACTAACATTTAATTGCCTACTATTAATGGAATCCCCAGACTTTCAAATAAATTCTAAAAACACACAAATAAATTTCAAAATAACGAAAATAAATTTTAAAAAATGAAATAATTTCGAAAAATGTAATAAGTTAAAAAAAAGCAATATATAATCAAATAACGCAAATACATTTAAAAAGATGCAACTAAGTTTCAAAATATCCAAATAAATTTCAGAAAATATAAATAAATTTCAAAAGACTCAAATAAATCTCAAAAGATCCAAATAAAATTTCAAAAAAGCAAATAAATTTAAAATAACGAAAATGAATTTTAAAAAATGCAATAATTTGAAAAAAAGCAATAAATTTGAAAAGATGCAAATAAATTTCAAAAGATGCAAATAAACTTAAAAAACGCATATAGATTTCAAAAAACGTAAATAAAATTGCTAAAAAACTCAGATAAATGTTGAAAAAAACTCAGATAAATTTACGAAAAACACAAAGAAGTATGACAGAAAACAGATAAATCTGAATAACACTAGGGTAAATTTGACAAAAGCTCAGATAAATTTGAACAAAACTCAAATAAATTTACCAAAAACTCAAATAAATTTTCAAAAAAACTCAGATAGATTTACGAAAAAGACAGACATATGAAAGAAACAGATAAATTTAAACAACACTAAGATAAATATGACAGAAAATAGATAAATTTGATAGAAAACAGATAAATTTGACAAAAGAGATAAACAACACAAAAGCGATCACCGGGGGATGTCAGTCCTCCACGGAATGCAAACAGGTCAGGTCAACTCGACCCGAAACCCAACCTGGACCTGGGCAGAACCTGGCCCAGATCTTTTCTTCCTCTTCGTTCTGGTTCTGGTTTCTATAACCAGAATCATCCAAATCTCTTCGTTCCTTCCGGTTCTGCAACAGGGAGACATCGTTATCTTCTCCTTCTCCGATGGAGCAAGACCGTCGAAGATGGCGCAGTGACAGCGACGATGCTCCTTCGCCGGCGACGCGTAGCGGCGGCGGCCCTCTTCTCTGGCGAAGATCTGTGTAGCGGCCTGCTGCCTCTCCAAGTCAGAAACCCAAGTGAAAAAAACTCTGGTCTTCTACTCCGGCGAATATCGCCTTGCAAATTCGGTGGAGATTTTCCAAATCAAGAGCCCAGGCGGCCGTCTGTTTCCTTTGGTGATCTGGAACTGAGCGAAGCGAAGAAGAATTCGAGAGAGCACAGCGAAGAGATTAGGCAAGTGGTTCAGGTTTTGGTTTCTGTAACCAGAATTGATCCGGATCTCTTCGTTCTTTTCGCTTAGAACTTAGACGTCCTCTGCAAGTTCTTCTCAGCCGACTGGAAGGTACCAGTCGTGTGGCCCACTCGAGATCTGCAACGAAGACGACATGCAGATCCGGATAAATTCCTTGCTCCATTCCGTCGATCGCAAAGAGATTCAGATTCAAATTTTGGCTTGTTGCAGAAGAAGAACATGGATAATATAAAATTTCAAATTTCAAATTTCAAATTTTATGCCTAAAATGGTTGAAAGAGCAATTTAGTCCTAAAAATTGAGATCATGTGGACTCAAGGACCTAAGACTGCAAACAGTCTAGCTGAGTAGTCCATAGGTCTTAAAAAGTATTTCATTATACTGTTGGCTGAAAACATTGATTTATAGAGACCTTTTTCGCTAATTTGACCTTTTTTGTATGGGATATATATGGGATGAGAATACGTACATCTCCTTTCTTGATGGACGGTATATCTAAATGTATAATGACTCATAACTGTTCCACGCGTATATCTTTCTTGATGGTCTTGTCAAATGTCAACCCTTACGATGGTCCCACTCCCACGTGAGAGGGTGTACAAACACAATAGAGAAGTATTGTTCTTTATATACTGGATTTAATAATACGTGTAAAGAAAGGCGTAGGCAGCTGTTTCTGGGACTTGCCTTCTTGTCTCCAGTGCCACCGCGAAGAGAGCCAGAGACTCTCAGTTCGACAGGAGGCCCTTAGCTGTATTAAATATGTGTTAAAAGAATCTCATTTGGACCGTTGAAAGTCGATCATCCACCACTTGCTCCTCTCTGTTTCTCTCTGCTTTCCCATGCCCATCCCCCTCTATATAAACCCATCTCCACATCCTGACTTCCCATCACTTCCCCTCTCCAGTCTCCACCTCCTCCACTTTACAAAAACCCAATCTTTCTGTCCTATTCGATTCAATCAACCAATGGGGTTTCTCAAGCTCCTCTTCCTTATCTCCTTCTTCTTCCATTCTTGTCTGGCAGCCAGAAAACTGAATGCTTTGGTCCAAGACCAACCCATGCCACTACAGTACCACAACGGTCCACTTCTCAGTGGAACCGTCTCTCTGAACCTAATCTGGTACGGTTCCTTCAAGCCCTCCCAGAGAGCCATCGTGACCGACTTCCTCACCTCCCTCTCATCTCCATCTCAGAGCCAACCATCAGTCGCCACGTGGTGGAAGACCACCGAGAAATACTACTCCCTCCCCCACACCAAATCCAGCAACAAGAAGCCTCTCCTTCTCACCCTCGGCAAACAGATCCTTGACGAGAATTGCTCTCTCGGCAAATCCCTGTCGTCAGAACAGATCCAACGGCTGGCGGCTATGGGAGAGAAGAATTACGCCATCAACATCGTCCTCACTGCGTCCGACGTGGCAGTGGAGGGCTTCTGCATGAGCAGATGCGGGACCCACGGGGCATCTCCCAAGGTGGGAAAGGAGGGGAGGTTCGCGTATATCTGGGTTGGTAACTCGGAGACTCAGTGCCCGGGTCAATGCGCGTGGCCATTCCATCAGCCGATCTACGGCCCACAGACGACTCCTCTTGTTGGGCCCAACAACGATGTGGGGTTGGATGGGATGGTGATCAACATAGCAAGCCTGTTGGCTGGGACTGTGACGAACCCATTTGGAAATGGGTTCTTTCAGGGGCCTAAGGACGCGCCGCTTGAGGCTGCATCGGCTTGTCCTGGGGTGTATGGGAAGGGGGCGTACCCGGGATACGCGGGCGAGTTGTTGGTGGATGAGAGCACTGGTGCGAGCTACAACGCGAATGGGGCGAATGGGAGGAAGTACCTCTTACCCGCCTTGATGGACCCCACAACGTCTTCCTGTTCGACTCTGATATAGCCATAGAGAAAGGAAATGAAATGAAGATAAGAAAAGGATCTGATCTCATCTGACTGTGATGAGCAGCATATCATATACGAGTAGGTGATCTGATGATATAGTGATTAGAGTTGTAGACACGGAGATTCTTTTTATTCGTTTATTACAGGTTATAACTTGTTTTGTTGGAATTTTATTGTGAATAATGAAAGGCAAATTGATTTGGTTTGCTTTGGTTATGATAAGATGTTGGCATTTGTGGGTTTTGATTTGGGCATTCGCTGCAGTATTAGAGAAAATTGTGGCGGTGATGGGGCTTTAATTCGAGGAACTGTGACTTTAATTGGTAATAAGATGTAATTAATCGAAAGTTCAGATGGGGGTGCTCTTTATCCAACTCCATTTGAACTTTTCGAATGTACAAGGAGCCGAACTTAGTTTTTAGGGGGCTTTGGCCGGAGGTCCTCTTGACATTACTTTGTTGCAGACATTTCACAAAAAAAAGTCATACAGCCAAAAGGTTAATCTCACCCTTTTTCATACCTGAAAAGACCAATTTATCATTTATTTAATAAACCAAAACCGTTCAGCGCTCTCGTGCCGATGCGCGCATGACGTTATTATCCGACATTTCTCATCTTGATATGCGACACGTGTAAAGTTTGAGGACACTTTCTTTGCCCAGCCACTTGCACTCACACCAACTATGAGGCCTTTGATACTCATTGGAAAACGATGCGCGCCCACCAACTATGAGGCCTTTGATACTCATTGGAAAACGATGCGCGCCAAAACCGAGGTGGCTCAAAGAAGGAAGTCGTTTTCTTCCTCTCAACTTCGGTTTGCAGAGAAAAACGAAGAAGTTGGGTCCGGCCAAACCCTCTTCTTCCTCTCGACTTCGACGATTGAAACCATCGAAATACACGGTATCTTGCTCTAATACCATTAACACAAATAGATTTGAAAAAACGCAAATAGATTTCAAAAAACACAAATAGATTTTCCAAAAAACTCCGATGAATTTGTACTCTTTTCTTGTTTCCATCCTTTACTTGCACGCTTTCCCTATGATGCGCGAAACCAGATGCGACTCAAAGAAGGATCTGTCTTCTTCCTCTCAACTTCGATTTTCCTAGAAACAAAGGAAGCTTACGTCCGACGAAAGCCTTATATCTACTCCGATCTAAATCGGGACTTTATGATCCAAACCATCGAAACGCACGATACAAATAAATCTAAAAAAAATTCAAAGAAAATTCAAAAAATACAAATAAATTTCAAAAGATGCAAATGAGTTTCAAAAAATACAAATAAAATTCAAAAGACGTAAATAGAATTTAAAAATATAAATAAATTTAAAAAATAGTAAATAAAATTAAAAAAATACAAATAAATCTAAGAAAATACAAATAAATTTGCCAAAAACACAAAAATATTCGTTCAAAAACTGTGTTAAGGTTTTCAAAATGGAAATAAATTTGTCAAAAATTCAGATAGATTTGTCTAGAACTCAGATAAATTTGACGAAAATTCAGATAAATCTGTCTAGAACTCAGATAAATTTAACGAAAATATAGATAAATTCCACAAAAACTCAGATAAATTTGATAGAAACTTAGATAAATTTGATAGAAACTCAGATATATTTGCAAAAAACTCAGATAAATTTTTCAAAGATTCAATTAAATTTGCAAAAATCAACATCCGGCAATGGCAATGGTAACAGTTAAAAGTCAAAAAGGCATGTGTTGAAAAAATTGCACACCGGACCACTCTTAAAGACAGTGATCGGTGATGTGTGCCGTAAACTATGAGGCATTAAAATCGAACTCTCTAGGTTTTTAATACCATTTAATTTACTCAGAAGAAAACAAAGACAAACAGTCTGATCTCAGTTGGAAAGATTGACTCAGAAGAAAAACAACACACATTTCTGCATGATAGGCCCACTATATTTTACGGAGATGCAATATACTCAGAAGAAAATAGAAACAATAGTCTTATTCTCAGTTGGAATGATTGATTCCACCCCAATCTTCAGAATGAATCAGGAAGATGCTGAAAACACTAAATTGTGTAATTGTGTGCGGCATGATGAAAGCAACACACATTTTCAGCATGATAGCGTTACAAAAACAAAGAATTGCAATTCACTCGGAAGAAAACATAAGCCTGAAAGATTGATGCCACCTCAATCTTTCAGAATTAATCAGGAAGATGCAATTTAAATATTCTCACTTCTATGGTATCAATTTAAATAATCAGGAAGATGTCTTGAATCATTCTTACAGGTTTAAAAGTCTAAAAAGCAAATGTGCAAAGAAGAAGAGCCAAGTGTTCCTAGATCGGAATTGTGGCTTTACAATGGTATGACTCTGCCACAACAAGGAATAATATAATACCATCATCAAGGAAATTGTTGCATGTTGTAGGTGTCTTCGTGTACAAAAACTGGCGGTTGAGTGTTCGGAGGTGGGAATTGTGGCTGTGCCAATGCAATGCCTTGGTTTTGGTGGGCACCCCAAGGGTCCAGGTGCTTGGTTGATGATACAATGAGGTAATAGATGATGCCAAGTGAGACAGTTACAAGAGATAACACTGCTCCTCTTGAGAAAACTCCTGGCTTGACCACATAACAGTAACCAAAGTACATTTTTTATTCTGCATGTTCATCGTTGAGTGCAGCACCCGTTAACAACAGGAGAAATGCTATTACGAAGGTAATCCCAGACCCGTACTGCATTCATCGCCTCCCGTCGTTCTTTGCCAGACGGAGACCACCCTACACGCCGCAGATCGCTGTTGATCTTGTGCGCTACACGTCGCCAGCAGGGGCGGCTCAAGACAATTGGGGGCCCTAAGCAAAGTTCGAATAGGGGGCCTTTTGCTATTAATATCCAAAAAATTGTTATATTGATTCATTTTACGTTATTTCGTATGCAAACCCTCGTCCTTTATCCGGGCTTGGGACCGGCAATGTATTATTAAAATACTTTGGCGGACTTAAAAACTTTTTTTTTAACATGAAGAAATTTTTACGTTTCAAAAACTTTAATTGAATTTTATTTTTCTTGCTTTTTGAGATGCAAAATTACTAATTAAATCTTTGTATTCAAGTTCTTCTAGAAAATCTCTTTCTATAGATAATGTAGCTAATCCACTCAATCTTTCTTGTGACATGATTGATCTTAAATAAGATTTAATTAACTTTAGTTTTGAAAAACTTCTTTCTGCCGAAGCAACAGTTACGGGCACTGTCAATAATATTCTATAAGCTATATAAGCATTTGGAAAAGATTGTATTCTTCTTAAATAGTTCAATATTTTAATTGCAGATTCATTTTCAGTATCTAAAATTTCTCGTAGTAGTCTTAATTCTAAAAACAAATCTGTGCCATCAATATCACAACTCTCTCCATGTTTTAGAAAACTTTCAAGATTAAGACAATATTCTTTTAACCTATCATCATCTATTGATTTCAATTTTTTTAAACCAAATAAAAATCCGAACATTTCTTCAAAATCTTTTAACTGTTCAAATCTATTACTAAAAGATGATATCGCTTGATCAATTATATATAAGAAAAAATTAGTTCTAAAAGACTCTTCAAGAGATTGAATTACTTCATTATCGACATTCTCATCAAATTGTCTCTTTCTCCGAATTACATGTTTTTCATGAAATACCGGTTCTATTTCCATTTGACGTGCTATATCTATAGATGCTACTTTAGCCTTTTCAAATCCTTCTTCTCTATACTTTTTAAAAAATGTGATTAGACCCTTTATTTGATTTATAGCCATGTCAATAGGCATATCCTTATATTGTAAATCCTTACTAACAAAATTCACATTAGTTAATATTTCGTGCCAAATAACCATTCCAAACAAAAACTCATAATTTTCTAAATCATGTAATGCTAGACTTTCCGCTTCACCCTTTGTTTTTGGATCCTCGTTAGTTTTTGCTAACTCAAGTAAAGCATCCCTAATTTCTGATGATTGACTAATTAATGCTTTAACACTATCAACTCGACTATCCCAACGTGTTGGTGACAAAGTCTTCACAGTATATTTAGTTAAATTTTTTCGTAAAACATCCCATCATTTTGCAGAGGAAGAAAACAAACAATAAATACGTTGTAAAATTCCAAAAAATGATACTGCCTTTGAACAAGAATTCGCCATATCACATAATACTAAGTTAAGGCTGTGGCATCCACATGGAGAGTAAAATGCTCTAGGATTTATATCTAACAATCTTTTTTGGACACCTTGATTTTTACCTTTCATATTTGATCCATTATCATACCCTTGACCTCTAATGTCCTTAAAATCTAATTTATACTCTTCTAAAATACATAAAAGCTTATTAAAAAGTCCTTTACCCGACGTGTCCTCTACTTTTATAAAGTCTAGAAAATACTCTTCGGTTCTTACAAGACTTGAAGATATATCTACATAACGTAATACAACAGTCATTTGTGCTTGGTGACTTATATCAGGAGTGCAATCAAGTATAACAGAATAATATTTTGCTTCCTTAATTTTTGAAATAATTTTATTTTTTATTTCAGATGCCAACAACTGTATCAATTCATTTTGTATATTGTGACTAAGATAATGAATTTTTAATTTATCGTGTTTGATACGCCGGAGATGTTCTTGCATAATAGGATCAAACTCCGCAATCATTTCAATTAAGCTCAAAAAAAAGACCATTATTAGCTTCATAAATTTTCTCATTCTTTCCACTAAATGCCATGTTGTTTTTAGAAATTGTCTTAACAACCGCAATAATTCTTAATAGTACATTATTCCAATGTTCTTTTTCCCTATCAATTTGCTCTTGGATATGCTTATCAATTGTTGTTTTACTTTTTAATCTTGTGCTTAACTCATCCCAAAGTGTCAAATTATCAATGTGTTCACTAGTCAGTTCATGTTTTTTAAGTTTGGAACCAATATTTTGCCAATCATCAGTCCCTTCACTATTTAATTGATATTGGGTGCAACTTGAATTAAATAACTTGCAACAGAAACAAAATACCTTATTGCAATATTTTGAATACACTAACCAATTTCTATCAAACTTCTCTCCATTTGGCGCTACTTGGGTATAAAATTTAGCTGCAAATTTTCTTTTCGTCTTCACATCAATAGGAAATTCTATATCATTAACTCTAATTGGACCCTTCTCAACTAACAAGTCTCTTAGTTTGTTATTAATTTTACCCCATCGCCCGGGGTCATACATATCTTGAACTAAAGAGTTAGATTGTTCATTAAGGTTCTCATCAAAACTAGTAAGCAAGTCTTCTGTTGGGTTACCATTAATTTCATTATCATCAGTTTGATTTTCTTCTATGTTCTCTTGAATAGAAACACTCGGAACAAAATTTACATTATGATCAGTTTGTTGTATATTTTCATTATTATTTACTTCTATTGGTTGATCATGTTGTTCATCTGCTAGATTATCATTTGATCTAACCGATTCACTTTGTTTATAGTTTTTTATAAATTTAAAAATAGCTCCTCTTTGAGATTCAATCTCCCCATCTGTTTTTCTTTTTTCTTGTCGCTTTTGATAACCGGATTTATACTTTCGGTTCATGTCGAAATATAAAATAATATGACCAATATATATCATAAATATTAAAAAGTAAAATCAAAACAAATCACCGTGAGTTGTCAAGTTGAAGCTTACTTGATACTGTTGAGTGTTGATAGAATCTTTGTATAAGTGCCTGTGCCTTTGTATAATATAAGAATGATAGAGTTATTCAGGGACCATAAATTTGCTTGGTACCTCAGACTACCAAGTCAAAGCAAAAGCCAAAAGGCTTAAACAGAACATGGTTCTTCACTTCTTCGTCTTGTCAACAGAGTAGAGAGGAACAAGAACCGAACAGCGGAACAAGATTCTTCTCTTTCGTCCACGGCACGGCGCGACAGCACGGGGATCCGGCGAGGGCAGCGGTCTCCTTCTCCGGCGACGCAGTGGCGGCGGCGACAATTCCGGCGTGCTATCCCCGGCGATGTGAGACCAAATGAAAAACAGAAACCAGCCAACCAGGGTATTTATAAATGTTTGTGTATGAGAGAAATGAGGAAGGAGAGTGTGAGTAGAGCTGTAGAGGACATCAAAGTGCAAGCTGGAGAGTTTGAGGATTAGATATTTAGATTACAGGGAGAGCATGATGTGTTTCACAGAGTGCTAGGAAAGTGATGGTGGGAGAGAAGATAAACAACTAGCACCGGTGGAATAAAGCTATCATTTATGAAGCTATTAATTTTTGTTGGAGAAGGAGAATAATGGTGGGGAAAACCGAAGGGTTTTTTTTTTTTTGTTTCGATGCTCAATCACAAAGGCCGAAGGTCAAGGTAATAACTGATTTTCAGCAGAAAATAAGGGTGATTAGTGAGAATAATAATTATAGTGGGCTATGGGCTGAACTATATGGGGCCCCTTGGGCTGCGGGGCCCTAAGCAGGTGCCTACTTTGCTATGCTTTTGAGCCGGCCCTGGTCGCCAGGAGGCAAGTCGCCGGAAACCAGCCGTTGCAATCCCAGATCTGCGGCCGTTCACCGACGCTGAAGGAGAAGAAGCAGCAAGACCTTGCGTTCAGGCTCTGTAGCAAAACCCACTCAAACGAAGATGGGTCAGTTTCCAATTGGGTCTTTGACCAGTTGCAACAGAGAGATCCATCGATCTCTTCGAGGTTGCAGAGAGATCGGAGACGAGGGCTTTTGTAGAGATCAAACTGGAGAAGGAGAAGACACTGGACAGAGGATCCAGAATCCCATGATCGCCAGAACAGGGGTCTGCCGGAGAAGAAGGAATGAACATTTTTATGCCTGTAACGGTAGAACGGGCAATTTAGTCCTAAAAATTGAGAACGTGTGGGTTAAGGGACCTAAGGCTGTAAAGAGTCTAGTTGAGTGTACCATAGGCCTTAAAAAGTTTTTCTTTGGACTGGAGGCTGGATACATTGTCTTTTAGTCACCTTTCGCTAATTTTGCCTAGTTTTTAATGGGTGTGTGTATTTTGTGTGATTCTTCTAACCTTTTAAGACATTTTTTTTAATTTTTGCTCCTAACTTTTAATTTAGGACTCTCTCAATCTATGAAACTTTTTGTGCAGGTAGTAACCCTTTTCTTTTATGTGTGTGTGTGTGTGTTTGGGTCAAACTTACTCACGCCCACGTCCTAATCAACCGTGCTAAATGGTAATAAGGTAGTAGGTGTGTGGGGATATTTTCTCAAAACTCTGGGATTGTACTAGTTTCGGTAAAGGTACCATCTAATCAGATCCTCAATCTCGGACAAAGCGCACCTCGGTAAGAGGATCAAAGCGCCAGAAGAAACTGAGGTCACTCCCTGACTTCGGTCTCGATTGTTATTGATTTTAGTCGCTATCGGCCTCACGCCTCTATCTCGGTCTCGGTCATACGTCTCGGTACCAGTACCTGATCATTGACCGAGACAGGCGCAGACAGCTGTCTATCCTAACACGCTCCATGACGTGGAACAGGACAAAAGGCACCGCCTAAAAATCCCTGACATGGCGTCATCCACATCTCTGCAAAGTCTCCAGCACATGTCCCGATTGGACTCCTATTTAATGAAAAGGAGTCCTGATGAGACAGAGTGGGCTATGAAGGGACTAACATTGAAGACAGGTGGGCTATGATGGGACTACAATTAAGGAGAAACCATGATTAGACAGTACTCCTCAAGTACCTGTCCAAATCATGGGACATCTTGCCAGAGACATGAGATCTCACGCCCATAAACCGACCTATCTCCACTATAAATAGGGGATTCGTCTCCTCTAAAGGTACGCACTATGCAACTTGCATAACGCAGAACCCATTCTTCATCTCCATCCTTAGTCTAGTTATAGAACTAACTTAGGCATCGGAGAGCCTTGCGCTGACTACAGCCAGGGTCTTTGACTGCTCTCTTCTCCTCTCCTTTCAGGTTGCAGGCACCATATCTTCATCAAAGAACAACTAAGCTTATATTAAACCTCAAATCAAAGTCCGTAATTTTTAGGCACTTACAGTAGGTATTACCCAAATTTCTTTTTATATACCTTTTGCTCTCTTTAGACAAATATTGGGCACCACTGTTGATAGTGATAGTAATAGGCCTAAATTTGGCCCAAGTCCGTATATAGTAACTAGCGAACCCTGTTGTCATTCAAGGTCCAATTCCCAACAGCAAGGTGTAAACTCGTCTAATCTGTCCGAAGTAGGATATCTTATGGGAAATGTCATAGTTGTTAAGTTCGTTACTTTTATTGGGTTAGGCCTCCAAGATAAGATATTCCGATAGATTTGGAATATTGCTGAAACATTTCCAAAAAATAAGTATAATCAACTTACACATATATGGTAGAAAAAATAAAAATTATAATTTATACATTTAATTCATTATGATTAAACAACATTATAACGTATGACTATAAAATTTAGAGGTTTTTACGGAAAAATTTCCGGTAGATAACTGTTGCAAAAAAAAAAAGGAGTCCATTGTTAGGCCTTAAAAACGGGGTTCGTCATCCCATTTTTTTTTTTTTTTTTTTTAAACTATTGTGAGGTCTTGTTGGGGAAAATGGTTTCGCAAAAATTGTAAATAAACTAAAATTGAAAGATAATTAAGTAAAAGACAAAAATGACCGAGCAATTGGCAGCCGATTCACATCTTACGCAGACGTTTTCTTTAGGTACATTTTGCCCCTACATAGGTGCAGATGGATCTATGGACGTCTACCTTAGGATAAAGACGGCTTCCTGTTGAATGATCTCCATGACTCATGCACTAAAATGGGTGAGAAACTCGAATCCCAAAATTATAAGTCTTGCAGTAGCTATTTTCAAAAAGACTTGAGAAAAGAAAAACTTGAAAGTAATCTTGAACCTGAACTTTGTAGAGAGCTAAGAACTTGAGAAGAGAGGAGGAAATGGGACATGGGATATGGAGAGAAGCTTACTCGGACGTCCCTTATAGAGGGGTTTCTAAGTCACGAATCCGTTGGGAAATAAAGTCCCAACGAACACTTGCACAACGGGTATCTACAGAAAACCCAACATTCACCGCATTAAAGCGGAGTGGTTACGCAAGCAACGGACACTTGGTCCGGTGGGCTCATAGAATCGAATCCAATACAGGTCGACCCAAATTCAACCAGACTGAGACCCAAAAATAACCCACGTGCATGCAGTCCGGGCCTACCCGCCACGCAAGACACGCGCAACCCGGCCAACCTGCCCCGCCCCAGCTGGTTGGATGGACGGCGCACGTTTGTGTTTGTGTCGTCACCACTACCTAAGCCTTCTACTAAGACTAACACTATAGTGATATGTGAAAAAACTAATTAATGACTCTAAAAAAAGTTCTCCATAACCATGTGGGAGTCTCATTAATAAAGAAAATCAAAAGACAAGTGCTTTAATGCACAAGGATGCCAACAATTCCCCACACATTAAAGCGCAGAAGATGATGCTGATGCAAGAAAAACTAGTGAGACTATGCATAAACGTAGGTGAACTAAGGCTTCAACCTTCACTTAGTGTAGTAAGTTTGAAATACCAGAACTCTATGGTGATTTAAGATCTTGAACCAAAAGTTCAATTAGTAAATCCTACTTATTACACAGTCTCATAAATTCTAGGATTCCTATAAAACCATGCACATTAATGACCGTGTGCTATCTCGGTACTCATGAGGACACTAGAGAGGAGCCTAACCTCTTATAGGAAGTGGCCTGACTTCCACACCTATATAGGTGCTCTCTATCAAGGATGCTCATGTACAACACCCTGTTTATAAAAGACATAGACTTTCACCAACCAATACACGAGAAATGAACATTTCACATCGTAAGAATCAGAACGTACTAATATGAGGCTTTTGAAATGTTCTTGTTGTGTCACCCATAGATAACTTCATTTTTTCCATTGAACCCGTCCCATAGGGTCTCCAATCAAATGGGTTGGGTGTCCATTATTGGTGACTTGTCCTTTTAAGGCTTAAGTCTCATTCCCCTCGATATTGTGATTACTCACTCTCTACTGAGTCCCTTAGTTAGTGGATCGACTAAATTATCCATCGATCTCACAAAATCAATAGCAATCACTCATTGCTAGAGTAATTGTCTCAACAATTTATCTCTCAGGTGAATGTGTCTGGATTTACCATGATAAGTTTTGTTGTTTACCTTATCGACAGCCGACTCAGAGTCACTATGGAGAGAGATGGCTGGTATAGACTTGTTCCACAAGGGGCCCATTGCCGATCCTTTTCCTCCATTATTTTAACTGCCACCAAGCTCAATTTTGACCAATTGAAACTGTCCTCACCTCAAGATTGAGAATCCACCACCAAGTCCAAGTTGTAGGCCCATGCATTGGGATGATGGTTCCGGCCGGCTTGTTCCATAAGGGAATACAGGTCACAAGATCCTTCAACGATTCTGCTTCTTCTCCAACTAATGCCATGCCAATGATCTCCGAGTCCATCGTGGATCAAGATATACACATTTGCTTCTTAGATTTATAAGAGACGGTCACATTTCCTAACATAAACACATAGCCGCTTGTTGACTTGGATTCTTTAGAACCCGATATTCAATTAGCATCGCACGCGATATTCAATTAGCATCGCAACACCTTTCTAGTATTGCGGCGTATCTTTCATAATGTAAATCATAGTCACTGGTTCTCATCAGGTATTTGAATACCCGGATAACAGTCGTCCAGTGCTCACTGTTGGGATTTGCTGGTGTACCTGCTCAAGTTGCTTACCGCATAAGCCATATCAGGCATAGTACAGTTCACAATGTACATTAAACAACAAATTGCTATGGAGTAATCTAATTGAGATACACTATCTCACAAGTTCTTAGTTAATTTGTTACTTGGATCAAATTGAGTGGAAACGTCATTCCCTCCAAACATGTTAAATCTCTGAAGGACTTTCTTAATATAGCGAGACTTAGAAACGGCACGGCCGACATGCCTTTCCTATTTTTTTTAAAATATATATATATATTAAAATAGATTTTATTGACTTTTAGGGCTCTCAATTTGAAATAAAGTTGATACTCTTAAAACAAATGCACAAATATTGATGTTAATTTATAATCGAAAAATAAGATTTTAATTATTTTAAGTTTTATTTATATAAAACCTTTTTTTATTATAAAATGTCTTTTTGGGGCTGTGTCAGGTTGTGCCTCGGTCATTGGCTCCCTGGCCCATGCAGCATGATGCATTCTTTGGTTCGTGTCAAGCTGGACCGACATGGTCAACGTGTGGTGCTAGCCCACGGCCCGCACTTTTTGTGCTAGGCCGTGTCATGCCTAGGCCGCCCGTCCCAATTTACAACCCTAAGTCTAAGAGACAAAAAAAACCTCATAAATATTTTATAAAAGAATTTAGGGGTTTTTTCTCGAAAATACACTTTAAATGGCCACTACACGCAACAGTGCACTTTAAACATCTACGCGCTTAACAGGGAATCCGTACAGGATTCCCATTTTTTTTATCATTTTTTTCGAAGGTCGAATTCGACCTTCATTTTCAGTGTTAAAGGTCGAATTCGACCTTGAGGTGTAAACTTCTGCATACAAAAATACGTTGGAGGTCGAATTCGACTAGATCTTTTAGCTTTTAAGGTCGAATTCGACCACGACAGAACTAGTTCCCCCTTTTCAAAACCCTCATTTCACAGAAAAATAAAGTCATTTTACCCTGAAACGGTCGACTGCGACATCTGGGTTCTCTTCTTCTCCATCCCGTCGACTACCAGTGTGCACTTTTTACCCTCTGTGGTCCCCTCCAAGTCCATCCTTCTGAATCGACGAAAAGGTATGTGTCGCCATGGTCCCCCCCCATGCATTATCTCTTTTTTTTTTTTCTTATGCTCTACGTCGACTGTCAGCATCTCTGCATGTTCATCGTGGTTGCACCCTCTTGGCGTGCTCATCCCCTACGTATTTAGATCTTCGATTCCATATAGTTGCAGATAAGATTGTCACCACATGTACAGACATGGCCATTATGAATGTGGTTGGGTTTTGTTTGTTGGTTTGAATTTTGTTTGTTGGTTTTGAAATTTTGGGTATTGGGGTTTTGGATTTTGATTTCAACGGCAACTATGAATGTCTTGTTTTTTGAGGCAACCACATAATCGTTTCCCTTGATTTCATTTTTTCAGTACAATTTTTACTTTACTCCAACCCAGAATGATGTGAATGATGTGTTGCCATGGTTATCTAGACTGCATGGTTATCTAGGCTGCTCATCTTTTTTTACATTCTCTTCTGATTTTTATTGTCAATTGTCATGGTCTCTTCTGTTTTTTAATGTCAGTTGCCATGGTTGTCTTTGTTTTGTAACTGCCCATGTGGTTGTCTTTGTCAAGTTACTGCCCATGTGGTTGTCTTTGTTTTGTAACTGCCCATGTGGTTGTCCACCAAATTATCTCCCCTCAAAATGAATGAATTGATTTTATTACTCCAAAATCCATTGAAAGTGAGGGTGGCATTGGAACTTTTGGTGAAGCTCATTTGACCTATAAATTAAGGTTTGCTGTAATGTGAGTGTTTTTGTTTTTGATTTTTTTCTCTTACCTGCTATTTCATATTGAAAGTGAGGGCCTTTTTTAAATTGTATTTTTTTATTATAGTTGTTGTTATTGTACATTTTTGCTCTCTTTCATGTCGAATGATATTTCTGAAATTCATTTTTACTATAGTTGTTATTGTTTGTTGTTATGTTTCATCCTTTTTACAGAAGTAAAGTAAGAATATCCTCTTTATACTGTCTACAATGTAGATTTTAGTACCTTTCTTATTACACTACAACAAATTGCACCTTTCCCGACGCTATTTGCCGACACAGTGAAAATTTGCGTCGGTAAAAATCTCATTTCCAACGCATATTTGGACTGCGTTGGCAAAAGTCATAGAAAATGATACTTTTACCAACGCAAGTAAGACTGTGTTGGCAAAAGCTGTGGTAACCACATTGGCACCAACAAAAAATCCCCCCAAAAGAGAGGAAAGTTTTTACCAACGCGTGTTTTTCTATTAGCGACGCAATAATGCATTGGCAATTATCTTGCCTACTGGCGACGCACAGATGTGCGTTGGGAAAGCTCTGAGTTTTTTTTCGCACCATTGCCGACGCATTATTGCGTCCTCAAAGCCCCATCTATGACAAAGTTACATTTCCCGACACTATTTTCCGATGCAGTGAAAGTTTGCGTTGGCAAAAGTCATAGAGAATTGCTACTTTTACCGATGTAAGTAAGACCGCGTTGGCAAAAACTGTGGAAAAACTTTCCCAACACTATTTGCCGACGCAATGAAAATTGGTGTTGGTAAAAGTCTTTTTTCCGATGCATATTTGGACTGCGTTGGCAAAAGTCACAGAGAATTGATACTTTTACCGACACAAGTAAGACCGCGTTGGAAAAAGTCACAGAAAATTGCTACTTTTTCCGACGCAAGTAAGATCGCGTTGGCAAAAGCTATGGAGAAACTTTCCCGACATTATTTGCTGACGTAGTGAAAATTGACGTTGGTAAAAGTCTTTTTTCCGATGCATATTTGGAATGCGTTGGAAAAATTCACAGAGAATTGATACTTTTACTGACACAAGTAAGACTGCGTTGGAAAACGTCACAGAGAATTGATACCTTTACCAACGCAAGTAAGACGGCGTTGGCAAAAGCTGTGAAAAAAATTTTCTGACACTATTTGCCGACGCAGTGAAAATTGGCGTTGGTAAAAGTCTTTTTTCCGATGCATATTTGGACTGCGTTGGCAAAGGTCACAGAGAATTGCTACTTTTACCGACATAAGTAAGACCGCGTTGGCAAAAATTGTGGAAAATATTTTTATTGCCTAGTGTCGATGCACAAGTCTGCATCCGCAAAGCTTCATTTAGTAAAATTCTTTTTTGCCAAAATAATATGAGCACACTGTTTTAATCGCTTTGATTTATTTCCAACTCTCTACCTCTTTCATGTTTATTATTATTATTATTTTTAAATTCTGGGGGTAACTACAACAGCTTCTAGCGGAGTATGCTGGGAACTTTTTTGGATGGGTCCCACTCGTGCCCTAAAGGGACAAAGTCGTTCAAAATGATCAAACGCATTTATTTAAGCAGTATCCCAATTTTTTGTTAACAATTGAGTTGGAACCACTGTAAGATTGACCAAATAAAAAACCATGACTAAAAAAATATTATTTTATTAACTCTTTTTTTTTTTTGTGTTCAATCGTACGATGAGATAACCGCCAATCAAAAAGAGATTTGACAATACCTTATAAATGTATGGTGGTTATTCATCGAGGGTCGGACTCTTATATAAGGAAAGCCCCTACCCAATTTGAAAAAAATCACATAAGGCCTGTATTTTGAGGCCGTATGCACAACTTGAAAATTTAATAAAAATCCCAACCCGCCCTCACTAAAAGTCAATTTTAATTAACTTTTAGCAGTGCCTGTAGCAGTGGATGTCTGTATAAATCCCACTCTAATGGCGCCAAATCTTTGTGGAAAATTTTTAGTTTTCAGCGTCTAACTTTTTGCGGCGGCCTGTACTTTTGAGGCTAAAGATATGTTTTTGGGTGATTCTATTGGCACCCCCCCCTTATTGCTGTGCCCACCCACCCCCCTCTATGAATAGTGATGTGCGCACAGCACTTTTTGGGGTGCCAAATAGAATCACCCTATGTTTATAGCTGCTAGTAATATAATGGGTGAACTAAAAATTATTTTTAGTGGGCCATCGAAGCACCCGTATTCTCACGTTATAAAAGATATCTCATGCCCGTATTCTCCTTCTGTGTGCTAAACCCCTCTTCCAAATTTCTTCTTCCTACAACTGCAGCCAGCGCGCCAAACCCTTCTTCCGATTTTCTTCTTCTTGCAACAGCAGCAAGCTAAACCCTTCTTCCGAATCTTCTTCTTCTTGCAACCGCAGCAAGCCAAGGTATGATCTCTCTCTCCCCAACTCTCTTTATGTAGGCCAGCGGTCCCTTCCCCACCGGAAGTGCTTCCACTCGACCTCGTCTCCACCCGCCCTAGCCTTCTCCCTCTTCCCTACCGGAAGTGCTTCCACCCGGCCCTGTCTCCACCAGCCCTATCCTCTTCCCTTTTCCCCCACCGCCTCTGCCTCCGCCCGCCCAGACCCTTTGCCCCCCAGCAACCCTCCCGCCCAGCAGCCGTCTGGGTGTTTTCTTTTCGATGGAGAGATTCTAGATTCATCAATGTTGAAAACGTCTATAATTTTTGCAATGGCTTAAGAGAGACAGATTTTACATGTAGGCAATTTAAATGAAAGCTACACTGAATTTCAATTTTGTTACAAATCAAAACCAATTGGGCGATTCAACTGGAATAGACACCTCCGTCTATCTAATTAGATAAAAGTTAGAATATTGATAAAAAGATTGTAAACGATCCATCAAAGATTTGAAGTTGAATCAATTGAACCTAACCTTAACTATGTTAAATAAATTTTTTATTATATTATATTTCTTTATTCTTTTACACAATGGTTAATTTGAGTTTAACAAGATGGTCGAATCAGGTTGCACTAAACCATCCAATTATAAGTAATAAGCCACATGACCTTATGAGAAAGCGAAATTTTGTATATCAGAATTATCAACCCAAAATTAACCCTAAAGCAATATTTGTAAAGCAAATTTGTGGAAAAGTAACTCTTAACTGTCATTTTTTTATTATGCCCTGTTTCACTGGTCACAACAAGTGGAAATGTAAACTCCTTGAAACAGATAGTTTTACTTCTACTTTTCCGGCCACCAAAAGGTTTTTACTTAAAAAACCACAAATAAGCCGATCGCCAGACCCATTATTAACTTCTCATCTTACATCAAATTACATTAACCCATAAAAACCAACGCAATAAAGTATACTTCTCCTTTACACAACCATAACCTTTTCCACTAATTTGAAATATACTTTACATTACTTTCTCAAAAAGAATTATCCAAACATATATAATCTAAGCTTATTATCATAAACCATGCCAATCACTCATACATTTGTCATCTAAAAAGAAAGAGCGTTTATCACGAAAGCATGCACTAAGTGGAATGAAAACGAAGATTGAGCATTGAAGGGTGGGCCACATCTGATTACATGAGAGAAACCACTGAAGAGAATGGAGACCTATCACCTATGCTCCAAGTGATAAAAGAAAGGCCATACATGTCAACAAGAATTTAACATATAAACTTATAAAGATCTTTTTTTTTATCGAAAAAAATCTGAAGTACATAAGAAACATTTTATGTGTCATTTTGTTGAAGTTTAACTGGAAATCAATTAGTTATGAGGATATATTAGGAGGTGCAGTTTTCCACAATATATACCATTTAAAATTTTCCTTGGTATATTTTCATTATTCAGCTATATACTTTAAAAGAAATCATTGGTGGGTTTCTCCTTTGTCTTCTTATATATCAATAATTGAGATAGTTTGCAAAAGGGTGCACGTCCTCACTATGATGGTTCTATTTTGTTCTCACTTCTTTGATTGTGAAAGATGACTAATTAAAGAAAGTAGGTTTTAGTCTTTGAACCAATTCTGTTGTAGATTTCTTCATTTAGCAATACATTCTATTATGTTGCATTAGTCCCAACACAATTTAATACTGTATCCTAAATGAAAGGAGTTATTTGAGGTGAAGGTGTATGCTTCAATGCAACAATGTAGTGAGGTTCCTGCCTCATGATTTTCTGCTTTTCAAGTTGAACCAGAGAACTCAGATAGATGTTGAAGACAATGATAGGGTGAAGAAGTAAAAAAAAAAAAATTAGTGTATTGTCAAGATTTCCTGTAGAAATGGTATTTCTTTAGCATTTATATATGACAGTACACATAAAGCTAGATACATGATTACACTGGGCCTGCCTGGACCACAGACCACAGTTGGAAGGTGCTCATTGTTGAATACAAGGTTGCAGGTTCTAGCGATGTTACCTATCAAAAAGAATTGAGGTTGTGAAGCTTATGAGACAGTTTTGTCCTATGATTTAGAATGTATGTTCACTCTTGGATTCAAGTTGAATTGTTTGACCGCCTCCTTGATTGTGGATAACAAAACTTTCTTTTCTGGGAATTCATGTTTCTTTTCTTTTCATTTTTGAATGCCAAATTTCAAGTTTCATAATGGAGATGTGGTCATCTGTTTAACACATATATTTTGCAATTTGAAATTTTGTTGGCAGTTAAACATTGTAGAGTGGCATATAAAATTTAATGCAGTTAGCCTAACCATTCACTGAATTTTTTTTGGCTACTTGAAAATGATACTTCATTCCAATGTTTATAATACTGATGCTTGAAGCAAGGGGTTCCAATAGCCCAAAGTGTAGAGCATATGCTGTCATGGCCATATGCCTTATGAGTACGCCTTTTAAAAAAAATAATACTCAATGTAGAATATAATGATATCAATAATAAAAATCTGCAGTTGGTTTATGCTTTTCAATGAGTTTAACTATAGTTGACTTAAGTTAATCCTACTTAATTTTTACAGGTCTTTAATTGAAACAGAAAGCCTTTTAAAATTCTAATTGTTCCCTCTTGTTCTTGAAAAGACACGACAGTGCCCCCTTCATGTGGAGTGTTAGCTTCAAATATGCCTCATACGGTGAGGCATATGGCCCAAATGCTAATGATGCTTAAGATTTGATAATAGTGTGCTTTTTTTGGGATGCCTCTCCATGAGGCAGTCCTTGAGGTGCAGCTTCTAAAATCACTGTTGCCTGCATTGTGGAGAATAATGATGGTTAGTTTTGTGACTTGTAACATTTTATATAACGTGCTGCTAATTGGATAGTCTGCTTCTTTGAACCTATCTTGTCCAAGGGTTAGGCTCCATAGGGCAAGCCGGAAAGGCTAAAAGTAGTCCACAGATGATTTGCGGTGACTTTGTATTGGGCATGCTTCAATTGTCACTGGATGAACATTTTTAGTTATATGCTTTTCTGCTTCTTTCTTTTGATCTTTTTTCTTTTCTGGTTTTTTTCCCTTTTTCCCAATTCATCCAATCATTTACCTTGAGATATACTTGAAAGCATTTGTTGTGAATGCCTTACCATATAGAACACATTGAAAGTAGGTTTTGTATGTATTTCTGGTTGGATGTTTTATTTAATGGAAAATCTTTTTTTAATTTATTCCTCTATTGATCCCTTGTGGATATCTGAAAACATTTGTCACAGACTTCTTTCAAGCGCTTTGATAATAACTCTGCACTTATCTTTGAATCTAAAAATTTGTGACTGATCTCTCGAGAGCTGTCTTTGTTTCAGTTTCTGAGTTTCTTTGCCTGGCTTTCAAGATGCGTGAGGCTACTAACTTCTGAACCAAGTGATCAGCTTTCACCATTCAATATAGGTTTTAATTGTTAAATTTCTCATTCTTGCTTAAGTTGTTTCCTAAGGTATTTTTCTTTGAAGCATAATGATGACGTACCTTCTTGATTTTGACAGTGAACTTCTTGTTATATTCTTGAAGTTTTTATATGAACACGATCCTGTCGGGCAATTGTTAGAAAATACTGAAGAAAATCATTGTTTTGAAGTTGATCTGTAAGTTTTCTTTCATGCTCGCTTTATAATTTACAGTTTGATGTATCTGTTGTTTGGATGCCTTTTATTCCCCATCTGATCCCAGGGCCCAATATACACGGCCACGTGCTATGATGTCTTATTGTATTTTCTATGCAATGAGATACATGTGGAATACATTTATTTAGAAGTGATCACATACTATACTTATATTTTGACACACTGAAAACCATATGAGCACTCAAGTAGAAGATAAAACTTACAAGTGTTGAGTGGCTCCAATTGAACAGAAAATCAAGGAACTTTGTTTGATATGGTTTAGACGTGCACAATTCAAGTTGTGCAATGTTTGTTTTGCATGTGGTTAAGTAAAATCCATGATAAAGTAAATCCAGCCACCAGAAAATTTACTTTACCCATGTTTGCTTTGTCATAACAAGTGGGAAAGTAAAGTTCCATATGTGAAAAACTTTACTTTAACTTTACCAGACCAAAAAATTTTACCTCATAAAAGACAAGTGGTTACTTTACCAGTCTCTCTCTATACCACTTGCAAAACGAACACAAATTTTTTTTCTTTCTAAATTAGTTAACTCAGAGAGCTTCCCTCATTTCTCTTTCATCTTTTACTAGCCAAAGAAAAATAACAATAAGAAACTTATGAATCATATATAACATCAAAAAGTGAACTTTGAAAATGGGAATGAAAACCTTTAGAAACAACTGGAATAGTAGGTTGTTTGGTTGCTTACGACTCTTTTGAGCTGCTCTGTTTTTGTTAAGTTTTTTTTTGTTGTTTTCTGTTTTGTTAGGGCTTTCAGCATGAACGAATAACACCATATTATAAGAAATATTAAACGAATGCATTGCAACAAAACCCAAAGAAATAAGCATAATACTGGAGACAACTTCCAAAGCATTAACTAAGAAAACCCACATTTGTTAAAATGTCAGTTGTTAAGGATAAACCATTATTATAGCTAAAACTAATGAGTAGAATGCAATTTGGGAAAATAAGTTGGAAATCAAGAATTTCTTAAAAATGGAGCTCTTTCATCTCCCTAACTATGTACATGGGTAAAGAGGATAGGAACAACACCCACAAAACATGCATTCCATGGCCAGTATAGAAGGACCCAAAAGACTGCTGAATCAAACATGGCCTTGTGTTGAAAAAAGGATTAAAATAAATAACTCATTTCCCTAATGAGTAGAAAGTAATTAACAAGAAACTCAAACCATTTAGTCTTATGGTTGCCAATGTCCCAAGCACATGGTATTCTTTTCGAATTCAGTGTTTAATTTAGCATTGGGCATGAATTACTATCTTAATGAAATCAATGCATTGGGTAAGTATTGCTTCTGCTGCTATATGAGTATGAAATCAATGCGTTGCTTGTTGATCCTATTGTATGAGTTATGCAAGTCTTCCATTTTGTGAGATTTCACAAGAAGTTTGATGTAGTATTGATTACTTGTTGATCTTATTGTATGAGTTATGGAACCAACATTTTTTGCTCCCAACTCTTGTGTTCTGATGTTAGATCTCAAAATCCTCTTGTGTAGGAAGTTTATTAAACTTGTATCTGATGGTGTTCGTTTTTTGTTTTGCAGATTGGTTTTGGATTTTATCGTGCTGGCTGCAGACTCTTAGGGATCTACCTTGTTTATTTTGGTCACAGACATTTGTGGATGTTAGAATCTTTTGAAAATGATGAAGTAGTAATATTTGTATATTTTAGAGATATGTGGGTTTATTTTGGTTTATGGATGTCGGATATTTGGTTGTGGATATTATTTTGGAATTATTAATGAATTTATTTTAAATTAGTTTGTGCATCAAGTTTGTTGGTTTGAACTTGTATTCATATTTTTTTTGTGGTATATATACAGGGAAAAATACAAATATAATTTTTTTTAAAAAAATAATATTTCCCAACGCACCAGTGTGTGTCGCAAAAAAGAAAAGGTATTACAACCTTTCCCGACGTGATATGTGCGTCGGCCTCCCAATGCATTAGTAGGGTTGGCCATTACCGGGAATTCCCAACGCACTGCCAGCGTCGGCCATTATTATGAATTCCCAACGCACTGCCAGCGTCGGCCATTACTAGGAACTCCCAACGCACTGCCAGTGTCGGCCATTACTATGAATTCCCAACGCACTGCCAGCGTCGGCCATTACTATGAATTCCCAACGCACTACCAGCGTCGGCCATTACTATGAATTCCCAATGCACTGCCACTGTCGGCCATTACTATGAATTCCCAACGCACTGCCAGCGTCGGCATTTATTTTGCCGACGCTGGTATTGCGTTGGCAAATATGGTTTTCGAATCAGGAAAACAGTACTTTTTGCCGACGCACATCTTTTTGCCGACGTATTGGACGACGCTGCAGTGCGTTGGTAATTATACAGGGATCTGCCGACGCAGTTAAAATAGCGTCGGCTATGGATTTGGCTACACATGATTGCCGACACGCGGCCGACGCACTGAAATGTGTTGGGAAATCTTTTGCCGACGCAAAACCTACCTTTCCAGATGCGGTGACTGCGTTGGCAAAAATGTATTTTGTTGTAGTGAATTAGATTCCATTTCGCAGATGTCCGAAACCACAAACAACAATGACGGTGTACCTGAAGAAGCACCCACAAGGCTACTATACGAACAGGATACCCACATCTCATTAGCGATACGATGTGGACGGGTAAGCTGTTAAAAAGATTACATTCTATTTTTGGTAGTAATGATTATGGGTTACTTTCGTTTGAAGTACGATAATGTTGTATAAATAGAGAATGGGAATATGAGTTGGAGTGTTGGACCATGGGTATTGATGTAGGGGGTTGTTGTTAAGAGTATTGCACAAATAAAACAGTAGGGACTTGTTTGAAAAATTAGGTGGTGTGAATCTAGGAGAGAAAATAATAATAACAACATAAAAAAAAAAAAAAAGGTTGTCAACATGAACCTTTAATCTGCAAAGTTATGACAAATAATCACAAATAGTAGGGACTGGTTCTGTGCCTCGCTTATATTTTCCAATTTGATTTGATCAGGGGGGCTTGGGTTTGCTTTGATTTCAAGGAATGGTGTTTTTTTGCCCTTTTTGTGGGTTAAAACTCATGGGGTTCATAGGCCCATAGCAATAATACTAGGTTGCATGTCACATTAGGACAGACTTCAGGGAATGACACAAACTTGTGTTTCAAATTTGACTTAGGTGAAAAGGACTTATCCTTCCACCTTGGATGATCCATAGGCCATAGTACTAGTTATCTTTGATTTTCAGCAAAACTATTTATAGTGTTTGCACTTTTGTTTATGCATTCACTTTCGCTTTCACTTCACTTGCAATTGTTTGGCATAAGAGCTGGAACTTGAATACATCCAGATCATCAGTTTCAAGTTAAAGAACAATGAGGTCACAGTAACTTGAGATTCAAATGTCCTATCCAACATCGTAAATGATTGTGACATTTCCAATGAAAAGGGTTTGAATTTGTTAACTAAGTGTCTACCATGCGCAGATACTTAGTGAATATTTTCTTTATTAGTTATAATGTGTCATATAGAATTACTTTTGTTGTTATATGTCCTTTTAACCTTAAATATTCTACACCTTATATGAAGGCCTACCACCTCGAGTCCCTTTCAAACACTTTGTTTCACCTAATATGAAAAAGAAAAAAAAATTGCCCCTCTTGCTGCCAAACATGTTGTGAGTGCTGTTGTGAGGTTTTTTCTTTTTATGATTAATTACAACATCCAATAAAAGACAATAATAGAAACACACCAACAACAATAAATCCTTATAAGCTGTGGACTTTAGGATAGTAAGTTCATATTAACATTTCCAACCGGTTAATGAACAGGTTGAACTTAGGTGGACCAGTACGTGCTATTCAATTCTCCATTCTCCATTCTAACGTAAAGATCTAAACCCAACTCAGTCACTGATTGGGTTCACCTTCCAACTAAACTTACAAAGGGTTCAACTTTTGGTTGATCCCATAATCATAATCATAATCTTCGGATAAGAAAACTTTTTACAGCACAGGTCCACATGGCAAGTATTTTGGACCAGCCAATTTATCTGCCACCCTTTTTTATACAATCCTGTGCTGTTTTGAATGAACAGCTATTCAATTCCTCCATTCAGAGCTAAAAATAATAAACACCCATATACAACAATCTTGAGGGACCGAACATCTGATGATATCAACATTGTAGACTACAACTTGACAAAAATTATAGACATGTACATTATCGGATTTCTTATTTAACTAAGTCTGGATGAATAATAGAACTTTTATGTCAAAGATGTTGTGTGTCCTAAAAAAAGATCTTGCGAAATTATATTAGGTCTTGTGAATGTTGTAAGTCTACTAAATAAGAAGTCTAGTATATCTCTTGATCGGCTCCTGTAAATGGAGGGAAATTATTTATTTATTATTTTATTTTTTTTATATCATGTAAAGTGACTGAATAACCTCACGTTTTGTTTTTATTGGTAATGTAAAGTGACTGAATAACCTCACGTTTTTTTTTTTTTTTTGTATATTCTTCTTTTTAACATTTGTGCAGGAGCTTGGTTCGTATAGGTGCATACCCACTAATCCAGACCATGGGTTGTGGGACCTAAATGAAAGGCAGCAAGAATATATCAGGCAGACCGAACTACATCGACTGATGGAGATGAGGTGGATGCGAATCGACCATGGCTTGATTACTGGACTGGCAGAGCGCTGGCGCCCTGAGACAAACACGTTTCACTTCCCTATCGGTGAGGTTACAGTGACTCTTGAGGACGTGGCCTACATTTATGGTCTGCCTATAAATGGGTCCCCGGTCACTGGCAGAACGTTCCCTAATGATAGTGTTGCAGATGTTTGCGAAGAGTTGTTAGGGAAGCGCCCCGTGGATGGAGTTGACTTTAATGGCATATCAATTAAATTCACATGGTTAGACCATCACTTCGGGCCTAAAAGAGATGATGAAAAAAGTAAGAAAAAGAAACTATCGATCTGAACAGGATGAGATCTATGTCACAAGGGCGTATCTATTCTTCTTGGTGTCCGGACAGATATTGGCAAATGCGTCGGGATCGAGGGGGCCTGCTTATCTACAAGAGCTATTCAGGGAGTTCAAACCATATGCGTAGGCTCTCGCTTGTCTAGCTAATCTTTATAGGATGCTGACGAAGGGAGTGAAATGGTCCGGTATCAAGAATACCGAGGGTGGAGAGGTGGCCATACATGCTGGTCTAGACCCGACAGATGAGAGTGATGCTTTTGAACATACATTCAAGACTATGTCAGGACCACTTCAGTTGCTCCAGGTATCTTACGATAGGTTTCTTTTATTGTTATGTATGTTTAGTTCCCTGTATAACCCAGAAGCATGTCATCGATCTCCTTAACTGGTTTTGAACTTCATCATCCAAAACTAATAAAAAATTATTTAAAGAAAAGAAGTGATATCAAAACTTTCATCGACAATTTTAACTAAACGATCATTGACATTATGCTTCATAGGTATGGGCGTATTCGAGGATGGCCATTGGTAGATCAATCAATCCCTCACGATACACTAGCGAGAACGTTCGGTTCCCTTTGATGGTCATATGGCGGAATAAGCTAAAGGGAATAAACCACTTGACAAAGTTGAGTCGTGTTCGCAAACAACTTAACAATCTCGCGTCGGGTGAGGTGAGACTAATTCATTACGATAGTTTTATTTTTTACTTTCTAAAATAATCATGGCATGATTTATTGAATGCTTAACAAAAAGTATGCTTCTTCATGCAGTTTGAATGGCAGCCATACAAGAAACTTGGCAAGCCATTCTTGAGATCGGTCCTAAAAGCCGACCGAGAACTCTTCACGTCCTATGCGCCCCTCATTTTTTATTGGTTGCTTGAGCGACACAATACCAAAAGGGTGATGAAGCAATTCGGCCTACGACAAGTTGTCCCCCCTCCTTTTGTCCTTCCTTTCCCAAGGGTCGAAAGAAAACAAAGAGTGATTGTTGACTATAGCCAAAAATATAAGATGGAGATAGATATGTGGGAGGACAGGAGGCGGTATATTACAAGAGGGAATAAGTCATCTAGTGTGCCACAATCTGATGAATACATGGCATGGTATTTGCAGAATACCATAATGCTTGTTGGCCGCATTAGGAGGGAAGAAAGCCAACGACCAATAGAGAAAGAACATACATTCGATCCTCAACCGAGCATCCCACAGAAAAGGGTCAGTTGATGATGAATATCTCTATGCTTGACAGCTATGTTATTTTTTCTTAAAAAAAAAAGATAGGTTAACCTTCTCGCTTATTCTCATTTGTAGGTGACGGATTTCATTGATCACATTGAGCGGTCATGTGACCGAGCGCTTAGAAATCAAGGCACCGATTTAGGGAAATTTATATCCTCATTGAGAGACAAGCTGAAGAGATTCACGGTTGCTTTTGGAACTACATTCAATGAGTATGTTGAGTCTTGCAACAGCTCTCAGTCCGAGGTGGATAAACAGTTGGTAAGGACCGTTCTTTTCTACTAAATTGATTCATCACACTTTCACCATGAATAGTATTCCCATTGTTTCGTGTTCAATGAAAAATCTTTTGAATCAAAGATTAAACTGAAAGAACAGATACAATTCATTAAAGTGTTAACTGTATTTTGTGCCATCAAATTCTGACTATCTGGGTTCGTAACATCATGTTTGCTATTCTCCGCTATACCGGCATCAAGTAATTCATTCACATAATGGTTGGACTTCGATTTTGACTCCTCCTAAAAGGCCAATTTTAAAACCTCGAGAGATGTTTCTGTATCGAACCATAGGATATAACACAGTTTGGAGAAGATCCACTAGATGACTTGAACCTTTTTACAACTTCTAAATTCAAGGTGTTAGAATCCTTTATGAGAGCCTGCAATAGGTCCACCCTAAGTAATGGCAAGCGGGAGGGAGGAATAGTACCATGTCCTGCAAAATTTGGTGCTTTAAGGATTCATGGATTCTGTTAAAAAGAGAGCTCCAATGCTTAAAATCAATAGCAAATATCTGAATGACAAATAGATAACTAAGAACATGTTAATGCATAAGAATTAATAATTAAATCGGAACATGCTGCACCTTAATGATGATACTGCAGAATTGACAATTGTGTCATCACCTTCATAGCCTTCACTTATATATCTAACGTCAACTTTATGCATCTAACGTCAACTTTCTGTATTCCACCATATATCTAAATTCAATGGTCCCCAAACTATCAATCTTCGTATTATAGTGTTATTGCTTGTTGGAATGTTACTATTTTCATTTGACTGAATGTTACTATTTTCATTTGACTTACACTGTTAATTGACTTCTTACAGGATGTTACTCCGAAGAAAGTGTATGTCAAGAGACCCGCATCGAAAACTCCATTTAAGAAAAAAAAAGAAAGGAAAAACTAGTCCAACCGAAGCTAGTCCAACAAGGTCGTCAATCACTATTGAGCCTGAATCAAAGGTCAAGCCAAAAGTGCCTGTTCAGGAGGAAATTCCATTCAAGCCTACTTCTCATACCGGCGAATCAAGCGTCCATGGATACGTCCAAGCCCTTAACAGTCAACTTGATGACAAACCCAATCTTGTGCGGCTAGAAGAAATATTCTCAACTTCTCCTTGCCCTGATGTTTTGTTGACGCCAACCCCTATAGAACCACTTGCGCTTGTTGTAGCACCCTCACCTGCTACAATTGAGTAATTAGTGTGGAGGTTGGAATACCTGCCAAGGAATAGGAGAGTGCCGGAGAGGTTCCCGGACTTCGAGCATGGAGTACCTCATTTTGAATATGTTCTATCAGATTTGGGTAAAGAGATACTAGAGGGCTTCCACAGATACTACACTACAAGGTAAATTAGGGATTTGGGAAATGATGATATGAGAAAAAAAATAATAGTGAAAAGGTGAATCTCTTTTAAAATGTCGGAGTTTTTAAAATATCATCTTATCAAGAACACAAAAATAAGGGGTTACAAAATCTTCTCATCATCTTAAATTCTACCACCTTAGGTTTTTCAAGCACATGCTACCTTCAACATCTAATTGGTGCTTGAGTATGGGCATTTACTACTGTATGATTGAAATAAATTATTGGGTATCTGTTAACCCATGCAGTTTACACCCAATCATTTAATGATCTTTGGATTCATCATCAGTTGACTACACAGATAAGATCCAGAAGGATTTTAATCTTGTATATGAAGTGTAAACCCTTAACTACTGCCTATTTTCTTGTCTGCTCATTGTTGGGTTGGTGTTGTGGTGATTTCAAGCAAGAAACATTATAAAATGTGTATAATAGAGTTCTAGAATATCTCTTTAAGACATTATAATGAAAGATTCTAAGCTTCTCAAAGTAAAATGAAACCCCTTCTGGTGGTGCATTGAGCAATTAGGCACACCTGTGTGCATCAACTTTCCAAAAATGTATATCCCTAGTCTCACCCAAAGATGCCATCCTCAGGAAATGCATTCTCTAAATATTAAAATGAATTGTGTCCTGTCACATAGACAAGAGGGTTTTTAATCGCTTAAATCTTCATCTAAGATCTTATTCGGTAGAATCAGTAAAATCTCATAAAACTTCTATTTATCTATTTTTTTGTTTGTTCTTTGATCCAAACCTTCTCCCATGTACCACAACATAAGGCCTAAACATCACTGTTTGTGTGTAATTTCTCATAGATAATAATAGCATGTAACTGAAATACTAGTGAAACTTTTATGAAATTTAGAAGCAACTTTGTATGAAATTTAGATTTTACAATTACTTTATGCTAACCCATATATATATATATATATCCTTTTCAGGAAGGATGAGCTTCGACTTATTTGTTCCTTAGTTGATTGTGACACCCTTAATGCTTTGTTGGACCCGGATACACTGTTAGATACTAAAGACATCTACTACTATTTTGAATACTTAAGGAGGACCTGCGGCGACGCATATCTAGCAGATCCAAGCCTTTGCATAAGTATTTTTACAAACTATTAAGCTGCTGATGTAATGTTTGAAAATCAACTTATTAATGCAATTTTTATTTGAGCTTACAGAGCTTTTGGTAGAAGAAGCACAAGGCTGGTGATGATTTTGCATTTGTGGTCAACGGAGCACGAGTGTGGGATGCAAAGGAATGTAAGACGCTCGTTTACATTTTACACCAGCACAATCATTTCACCTTGCTTGTTGGGTACACAGATGAGAGCCGTTAATTGGGAGTTCTATAATAGCTCTGACAGTGATAAATTTGGTTTAGTCGTTTGCGAAGGTTTTGTAAGTATCCATTAAAATCTTTTTGATTATTTACATTTCATTTAAATTAACTCACCCTTTAACTTAACTTTTTTAAACTTTTCTACAGAAATTGTGGTTAACCGAACATTTTTACAATTATGGGTGGATGGAGCCATGGGTGTGGTCGATGGACGTGAAAGCGAACATTGATCCCCATCAATAGAATGGAAGTGACTGCGGTGTATTCGCGTGTGCGTTTGCGGAGCATTGTATCTTTTGTCGTCCAGTTCGGTCCACCCAAGCTGACATGCCATATTTCCGCCGTAGGATTTTGATCGAGATATTCAAGAAAAGTTGGGAGTTGAATGGAAACAGATTCAATCTCCCTGACCTATGGTGACAAGGCTGTCAATGACTAATCATGCATGAAGGAGAATTGTTTTGCTAATAAAAACCCCAAATTTGTAATGGCTATAAAGTTTTTAACAGTGAGTTACAATTGTTGTTGGTGGTTGTGTGTTATTGAATTAATTGAGGTGCATATGGTTAAATGGTTGAATGTGTATTATTTTGTTTAAAACCTTCTGTCAGATGTTATTGAACAGGTTATTGTGAGAAATGTTGAAATCAGAATCCAGAATCCATTCATGGTTGTGTCATTTTTTAGATGCGTTTTGCTTTTAATTTTATTTGCTCAGGGTCGAATTCGACCTACATATTCACTTTGGAACAGGTCTTTCAGACTCCCTGCGTCGCATTCGATATATATATTAAATATTTTTTACTCCCAGCGTCGAATTCGACCTTTACACAGGTTATTAAGGTCGAATTCGACCTACATGTTAAAATTGGAACATCTTTTTTTCACTCCCAGCGTCGAATTCGACCTTTACACAGAGGATGTAGGTCGAATTCAACCTATATGTTAAATTGGAACAGGTGTTTTTCACTCCCAGCGTCGAATTCGACCTTTACACAGGTTATGAAGGTCGAATTCGACCTACATGTTAAAATTGGAATAGGTTTTCCCACTCCCAGCGTCGAATATGACCTTTACACAACGGGTGAAGGTCGAATTCGACCTACATGTTAAATTTGGAACAGGTATTTTTCACTCCCAGCATCGAATTCGATCTTAAAACATGTTATGAAGGTCGAGTTTGACCTACATGTAAAATTTGGAACAGGTATTTTTTCACTCGTAGAGTCGAATTCGACCTTAAAACATGTTATGAAGGTCGAATTCGACTCTGCAAATTACCTGTTTCACTTCCAGCTCTTTCATTCGACCTGGTAATCTTAGTAATGATTGTCGGATTCATTTTCTATTACATGATAACAAAAAATATGCATATCACATCCATTCCTTTTAAATTACATACACATAAAAATATGGAAGTTTCAAACATTCATGGAGACATACATCAACAAAAGATATGTAGATTACATCCACGAATGGAGACTTACATTAACCTAAAAGATGGTGTTTGCAACATTCACAAAAAGAGATGGAAGTATAATCCATTCATGGAGGAGTACATTAACAAAAGATATGAATAATACATCCACTAATGGAGACTTACGTTAACCTAAAAGATGGTATTTGCACCATTTACAAAAAGATGAAAGTTTCATCCATTCATGTGTGATTACAATAACAAAAGATATGAAGATTACATCCACTCATGAAGATTTACATTAACATAAAAGATGGTATTTACAATATTCACAAAAAGAGATGGAAGTAAAATCTATTCATCCAGTCGCTAATTTTGAGATGAAACAGGTGGATTTTTGCAGCTGCCCTTGTTGTGTCCACGTTGTCTACAATTGGAACAAGTTACCACTCTGCGCTGTCGGTTCCTATCTTCCACACGGATTCTATTTTTCTTAGGCCTTCCCAATTGCTTCTTTGCCAACGGAGGGTGTACCTATTCAATTGATCTTTGCTCCCACTGCTTCATATCACGTGTTGCATGAATTATATCATCATATGTCCTTTGATACATGCTCACACTGTACCAATGCTCACAATATTCATACAGATTTATATTCCGCAATTTCATTGATGCCAACGCATGGCAGCATGGGATGCCAATCACTTCCCACTTGCGACATGTGCATGACTTATTTTCAAGATCAACAACATCCACGTACTCAACTGACTGAACCTGGAACTTTACCAAACCGGCGACACGAACATGGTGTGAGGCCCCACCCCTGGTGGGCCCTCAGTTTGAATTTGAATACTATATAATAGCCTAAGTATTTTAATTATGCTAATTATGGGGTTTAGATAAGGGTAGTTATGTATTTTCCTAGGTTTAGTCTAGTTGTGTAATTAGTAGAGTCAATAGGGTATCTTTTGTTATTTTTAGAGTGACTTAGTTTGTTCGAGGCCCTAGCTAGAAACTAGTATTTACTATAAGGGGTTTGCACCAAAGAATCTTCTAGAAGCCCACCTAAAGACTTAAGTACCCTCTACCCTAACCCTAATCCTATTCTAACCCCAAGGGCATTTTTTGTCCCTAGCCTAAAAACCCCAACCTATTTAAACTAAACCCTCCCTGCCCAAGCAACTACTGTTCATCTGCTCTATCTCAATTCCCATCTCTTTTCTTTCTTCTTCTTCCCCGCTTCTCTCCAACGAGCCCTCATCTTCCCTCCAATTCCTATCTCTCTCTCCCCAGGATTTCCAATAGAAGGCCAACCCCGAGACCGATCTGCAACAGAGGAGACCTACTGCCGACACCCCTTGGTTCTCTGTTGTTTTCTCTCTTTTCCTTCTACCTTCAATCGATCAGGCAAGTGCCCTATGCTGATAGTCTAGATTGCATGTTTTCCTTCTTTGATTTGCAATTACAATTCCAACTGCAGTATATATATGTTTAGATCGATCTTTGAGCTTGTTTGATTGGTTTTCTTTGGCCATTGATGGATGGGGTTATCTCATTTGGATGATCAATGGCCTGTTGATGATGGATGGATGATATGGGAATGTTTGTTCTTCGATTATGCTTATGTGATGATCTAAAGAGGAACCCAGGAGAATTGGGTCACGGAAATAGGTTTCCGGAGATGGGATTGTGAAAACCCATCTTGCTGTGTCGAGATCGGGACCGAGGTGGGACCACCTTTGGTAGATCAGGACCTTACATCTGTTTGAGGGGCCCTGGGCAACCATGGGAACGGGACCTGATCTGGATTTTGATCAGAGGTGGGCCACCATCCCTGTGCATAATGAAGAGGAGTTGTGTTCTGTCGCAGAACTGAGTTCTGTAACAGAACACAACTGATGGGGGAGCATGGACAGTGCTCAGTGATGGCCAAATTCAGTACTGATCGAGTCCAGCGATGGCCGAGCTCAGCACTAGCAGAGCCCAGCGATTGCCAAGCTCAGCATTGGCGGAGCTCAGCGGTTGCCGAGCTCATTACTAGCCGAACTCAGCGATGGCTGGATTCAACGTTAGCCGAACTCAGTGTTCTGCCGAGCACAATGCTCAGGATGAGATCCGCATTTTAGCTGAGCTCAGTGTCTAGGCCGAGCTCGTCATCTAGGCCGGGTTCAGTGTTATGGCCGAGCTCAGTATTCTACCTAGCTCAGTGCCAGACCGGGTTCCGTGCCAGACCGGGCTCTGTGCTTAGCCGAGCTCAGTGCCTAACCGAGCTAAGAGCTTGACCGACCTCAATGCCTGGCCGAGCTCAATACTTTCCCGAACTCAGCTGGGTGACTGAACTGAGCTAGGCACTTTGCCGAGCTGAGCTGGGTGACCGAGTTGAGTGTTCAATTGAGCTCTAGTGCTTAGCCGAACTCCGAGATGGATTCTGAAAAGGCCGGATTCCAACACGGGAGACTAGAACCTGGGACATTCCCTTCAGCCAGAATTCTTAGTGTATACGGCCAACTACCCAGGCCAGGGGTTAGCCGAACTCACAGGAAGTTCTGGACAACAGGCTTGCCTGCAGGGTATTTTACTTCTCTGATCCCAGTGTGCCCAGCTGACCGCCCAGGCCAGGAGGTCGGCTGAGCACACTGTGTACAGTGACACTTCCCAGATTCTAATTTCTATTGTTGCAATCATATGTAGGACCCATTGACCATCCAAATAGACTTCCATCACTGTGCCAACCACGAGTCAATGGTGTGGCTCAACCTTGACTCGTGGGGTCCACTAATTAAGGTTCAGGTTATGTAATCTAAGATGATTCGAACTTTATACGTTACCAATGATGCACATAACTTCTGAGCACCAAACACAGTAATCCTTAGCATCTGTCGTTTCACTTAAAGATCAAATTACCTGAGATAGACCTGAACCAGAAGGTGGACTAATTACTTAGGTTGGATTGTTGATATACCACATTTGATCCTTGTACTTGGAGATTTATCTCCCTCATATTATTACTGTCACTCTATTGTCCTTATTATTGCTTATACCTGTTAATTAAATGGAAAACGGAGGACCCGAACCTAGGACTACTTAGAGGTGACCCGGTAATATGATTGGGTGAACATTGACCCGTGTCTGTGGCTAGGCGGGCCCTTTTATGGCCTACGTTTGGATGTGATTTACCCTAGACTGGAGATGTTAGATTGTATGGGCTTGTGACCCATTATGGATGTAAATGGATCATGTATTATTGAGCATGGACTTGTATTTCATATGGACTATTATAGACCAGGCCATGTATTTGGTGGGCCTTGGTATGGATCCATTGACTGGACTTGGACCTGAATTATGATCCATGGATACTTGGACCTCTTAAGGACTTTGTTAGGACCTTGTTCACGCAAGGCAAAGCCTAGACAGACACAGACCCTTATTGTTTCCTGAGTCGGCATAGACATTCACTCAGTTGATCTAAGCTCAGCCAGTTGGACTGATCATCACTGGTAGGAGCTATTGAGAGTATTGTATGGCTATCATGATGAGCATTGTTGGAGACGGACGGTGCGATACCAAGTCCGGTCTCAGTGTGTGTTGATGGATGATATTATTTGCGGGGCTAGATAATCCCCAGCACTGTGAGATTTTCCCCGCCGCGACTGTGTTCAGTATGGAAGGGCCGCGGCATAATATCCCGCGGTATCCAGCTTGTGTGAGTGTGCCATTTTGTGTAGGTTTATTATATTATGTTTATCTTGATTCTATTTGTTCATCTTGTTCAACTGTGTAGGATCTGTACCATTGTTATTCTCTTAACTTTATTACTGTCTCTACTCATTTGATGCATACATTCTATATTATAAGCATACTGTGACTTACCAGATCTTTAGATTTGATCCACTCTTGGTGCTTAGGTGTTGACCCCGAGTTCGAGGGTGATGCGTACGCACTCGTTGAGGTGCCCATAGTAGGTGACTATGGATGGGGACCGGCCGACCAAGAGGTCGAGCCGGAGGGTGGAGAGCCGGCACCGGTTGCAGGGGTTTGAGTGGTTATTTTTTCGGGTTTTTGAGAGACATTTGTTGTGAGATGGGTAATGGTGAAAATATGTAATTAAACTTTGGTTTTTGTCACTTCACATTTTAGGCTGGACTTCAGCCCATTTACATTTGACATATATATGATGATACCTTATGCTTCCGCTATCTCTGTATTGCTTCCACTTATTTTACAAAAAGTTTTAAATTGGACCTCACTGCGGACCTACGATCTTGGAAGTTCTCGGATTTTTTCGGGAAGTAGCGCGCCAATTTCGGTACTTTGACGGTTTTCTCGGTATCCGGAATTGGGGCGTTACACATGGAGCCTACGTGCTTCTTCAATTTCATTGTCAAGGTACTTCTCTGCATATGGAGTAAGACGTGTTGTTATGTTTTGTGTTTGAGCCCGACGGTTTTGGTAGAACTCCATTAATTTTGCACGGATCTCTTCGACTTGCTTTGTGATAGGAAGAACCCTTGTGTCCTTTAGAAGACTGTTGGTGCACTCCGCAGCGTTACTCGTTAGCATGTTATACCTCCGTCCATGCACATACGCCGTAGCCCAAAACTGACGGCCAATCGCACCAATGTATTCAAAAGCACGTTCGTCTAAGGAACGTTTTTCGCTCATGTAAACATTGAACTCGTTTGGTCTATATGCTCGTGCAGCTTTCCAGAATGTCCTAACGATACCATGATCGTTGAAAGATGCTTTGATATTCTCAGCTATGTGATGACAACAAAAACAGTGAAAAGTGCTTCGGAGCATGGATTTCAATGCAGGAATAAGACCCTTTTGACAATCAGACACAATTGTCAAATTCTTTGGCTCGCCCAATGCAATCGATAAGTTTGCTAGGAACCACTCCCAACTATCACGTCGTTCTGCCTCCGCAAATGCAAATGTCATTGGAAACAATTGACGATTCGCATCGTGTGTGACAGTGAGTAGTAGTACTCCAGGATATTTTCTACGAAGATGTGAACCATCCACTGCTAGCAAAGGCCTTAAAAAAGTTTGAAATGAACGTATGCAAGGCACGAATGCCCGGAAGAACCGCCTAAATCGGCCATCCGAGGTGATATCAATGTTTGTCACTGTGCCAGGATTGGTCCTTTGTAGCTCAAAACAATAAAGTGGTAATATCTGGAAGGACTCCTCATATGACCCTCGAATTTTACGCAGTGCCATCTCCCTTGCCATATGTGCTTTCCTATATGTGATTTTAGTACCAAACTCCATTTCATATTCATTCATTATCTCTTTCGGTCAAATATCATTATTGCAACGTATTTTCCCTTCAACGAACTCAGCTATTAACTGCGCTGATGCTTGCCTATGCGTTGTCCCCATCATTGGTTTGGAACAAGAATGATTCGGCTTGTACTTCCGAACTTTGAATTGTGGGCCAGAATCCACTATAGCGCCGTGTATTCCCCAAGAACAATTATCATCTTTGCAACATGCGGTTACCATCTTCATGCTCGTCTTTAAATGCTTGAACGTGAAATTGTTGTAAATTGCATGCTTGGCTATGCCTTTTCGGAACGCTTCGCGGTCTGGAAACTCACGACCCAGCCACATCTCCCTGACAGAACTTGTCCACTCCTTTGGCTATGATCTCGCTTCAAGGACCATTGTGTCCACAAACGTCTTCTCATGAATACTATGTGACCCATCTAAAATAGTACGTGCAGATCCGTTGCACCTTTCTAACTGAGTTGAATCCGTAGTACCTCGCTCTATAGGCCTATACTTGGGGTGGGGACATGCAGCTATCCGAGTCGACTCGGATGCAGTGTTTACGCCCAAGTCATTGAATTCGTAAGGCCCACTTTGGGTCTCAGCTGTTACAACATTGACTGCCACCTCATTTGACTCGTGAGACAAGGGTTGGCCCACCACATCGCCGACATCATTCATGAAAGACGAGAAGTTCACATCAACATCGTCTCTTAAGTTGATGGTAGGGCAGTCTTTCGTGGGAGACATAAATGTTGAGCCTTTTACTTTAGACTCCATATTCTTGATAATCTTATCAGTGGGATGACTAGTGCCCGTGCGATCAAACCTGCACATTCAAAATTGTACCATCATATTGTGTATAAATACTGAATACAACAACATTAATTACAAGTATGTATAACAATATTGAATATAACAGGCATAAAAACTAAATATTAACAACAACAACCAACCTTTCTTGATATAGGTGTAAGGTGCCATCTTCCTCGCCCGTTATTCGTGTTACAAATATTAATATCCCGGAAGATTTGGACGTACAGTTTTTGAAAAGTCCATTGATATCACTGTCATCATCAATGTTTATCATCGAAAAGAAGCTTCCATTGTGCAGTAGGTATTTTAAAGTAAGATCTTTGACGATTACATCCCAGCATGAGGCTTCAAGTGCCATATTTTTCAGCTCACTGATACTTATGTTACTCGATAGATACCTCACCTTCTGTCTGCCCCCCTTATATTGGGGTCGATTTAGATCAAATTCAAAAGTGCCATCGTAATGAAAAATAGCTAATTGTTGGCGGACATCTGACATGCTGTTACAAAAAGGAACGATTGATTAAATTAGTGGAAAAATTGAGCTCAATTGAACAAGTTCGTACTAAAATTTTGAGAGACAACCTTATACTGCCAATTCATGTTATGAAATGCAAATGCACAAAACAGTAAAAATAGTGCTTGAATGGCCAAGGAAACTTCTTGGGTTGGTCACTGCACGTTCACATTTAACCCAATATAGTTATACCTTTACTTAGAAAACAGACCCATATTTCTAACGGTCATGACCAAAACCTTCATGTTCATATTCAACCATACAAGTTTGTTTCAATAAAACTCGAAAACATGATGACAACAATCTAAACAATGAAGTAGGGAAGATGATGAGAACCACCTTAAAAGGGAAGATGCCCATAACATCAAATAAATTTATTTAAAAGCTATGTAAAGATAAGTTCTGCTCTTATTCTTAATATATCATTGCATAAGTACCTTAGATCGAAGGGGAGATGTCCAAGAGATGTGGAATCAGACAAAGAATGGCGAAAAAGCAGCTTTCAGTCTTCTACAACTCGACTCGTAAGGGTAGGGCACGAACGGAAAAAGGATTTGTATATATAGTGGATTATATCTCAGGGTTGAATTCGACCTTTAACACCGAAAATGAAGGTCAAATTCGACCTCCGAAAAAAATGGTAAAAAAAATGAAAATCCTGTACGGATTCCCTGTTAGGTGCATAGATGTTTAAATTGCACTGTTGCGTGTAGTGACCATTTAAAGTGTATTTTCGAGTAAAAACCCCAAGAATTTAAATCTTAAATATGAAAGAAATCTAATGGGTTTCTAATGGGTTCCCCAGATGTGGGTTAATGCCATGCCTGGCTTGGGTCGACCGTCATGAGTGACCACTGTGTTTCTCTAGTCTCTCCAAGGTACTTCAATTTACCGTAAACTTTTCGATATATAGAGAAAGGTAGATGAAAAGACAATACATGCTGAAACTTTTCCAAAAACTTTCTTCTGTCTTCTCTTTCATTTCTCCTCTCCAAGTTCTGGCAATGAAACTCAAGCAAAAGATGAAGAGACCCCCGAGCCACTCCCGCCTCGACTCGGACGATTCCTTCTCTGAGTCCTACTCGGACTGGTCCAGGCTTCGAGTCCGACTCCGAGAAATTATTTGAGCAGCACTGGTAACTGGTAAGTGATTAATCTCATTTCAAACTGCTTAGTTCGAAATGACTTTCTATTTTCTATATGATTAGTTAAAAAGAACAACTCATATCAGACTCTAATAAGTCATAACAGAATTCTGTTATGAGATTTCTTGATTGATTTATAAATCTATTTAAGAGACTGTATAGATGGTGGTCTATTTGCAATTGAATATTTCCTAGAGAGTGAGAAAGAGATTTGGAGTGCCTGCTCTAGTTGTAGCGAGAGAAAGAGATTTGTAGTACGTGCTCCTGTTGTAGAAGAAGAGGAGAGAGAGATGTTTAGTGGTGCAACAACATCAACATCAATGAGGGTTCCACTTGGTTACAGATTTCGTCCTACAGACAAAGACCTGTTGAAGTACCTGCAAAGAAAGATTGAAAATCTGCCCCTGCCATGTGACATGATCAAAGAGGTTGAATTATACAAGTTTGATCCAAGTGAGCTGCTAGGTTTGTTCTAATTCTATCCCATCTTCTTTTCTGTTTGTGAAATCAATCAATCACTCGTTTTTTCATGCAATATTCTTCTTCTTGCTGTTCTTGCTATTGTTGTTCTTGTTCTTACTCTTCTTCTCCTTCTTCTTTCTTCATGTTCTTTCATGCAATATTCTTGTTGTTGTTGTTGTTCTTCTTCTTCTTCTTTCTTCATGTTGTTGGCATTGCTATTCTTGTTTCGTTATTTTTCTTTAAGATCACATTCACTTGTCATTCTTGGATGTATGCAGCAGGTGCTCAATAGGGTGGGTTTTTTTTTTCGGCCGTCTCAATCATACATGGGATGATTCAAGATCTCTTAAGAGTCTTCTACTTCTTGTTAACAGACTCAACTTCTTTATCTGGGTTTCTTGATTTTGGATTTTTTAACGAGATGATGTCAAATGCATGCTGTTTCTTCGAGTTTTAATGGTTAATTCTTGTTGCTGTTTTTCTTGTTCTTGACCATTGAACATTACAAAAATCACCTTCTTCCATTTTTCTTGGATGCAAGCAGTACGTGAACTGTGTGGGTTTGCTTTTGCAGTCTCAATCATACTTCGGTTGATTCTCTCTCTCTCTCTCTCTCTCTCTCTCTCTCTCTCTCTCTCTCTCTCTCTCTCTCTCTCTCTCTCTCTCTCTCTCTCTCTCTCTCTCATGCATGTGTAGTTTCTCAGGGATTGTTTCAGTCTTATACATAATGATGAGGCCATTCCAAGTTTTTGGGTCAATGGTTTGGTCATGATCCAGACCATTGATCCGATGGGTTTTGATTTTTGAACTTGGATGGGAGTGGTGTAAAATCCATCAAAATCGGACGATATTAACCTTCGACTGGTTACTTTGCTTCGAGTCATATAGATAGAACGAAATCACAGCAGTGGCTCCCTTTAAACCCCATCCCCTGAATCCCTTTGTTGTTGTTAGACATGCCGAAAACCTCTCTCTCTCTCTCTCTCTCTCTCTCTCTCTCTCTCTCTCTCTCTCTCTCTCTCTCTCTCTCTCTCTCTCTCTCTCTCTCTTTTCTTGCCTTTGGGTTTTTTTATTTTTAATGAGATTAATGTCAAATGCATGCAATTTCTTTGAATTTTGATGAGTTGTTTATGAATTTTTACATTTGACTTCACAAAGACTAATGGGGGGTCATGTCTTGATACCAAATGATCAGTCTCTACTTTCAAAATAAGTGGTCCTACCCAACTATGTAGATTCTGTGAGCGCTTGTTATTTAAAGATTCTGTATTGCCAAATAGATTTCTGTATGCTTACATATATGCTCTTCTTTGATTCTTCATTTAGTAGGGTTAGCTAGTTCTTGTCTTCCCTGTTAATAGTTGTGTTATATATATGTTGTTGCTATTGTTAGCAGTAGTAGTGTTAATCTTACGTGTCTAATTACTTCAAAATTTAATGGAATGTGCTGCAGCTCAATTTGGCTCAAGGGGAGAAGAGAAGTGCTACTTCTTTACATCGACTTATCGAAAATATCGTAATGGGAGCCGACCAAGTCGATCCACCAAAAATGGGTTTTGGAAGGCTAGCACAGGAGAAACTGAGATTAAAGAAGGAAACAACTTGATTGGCACTACAAGATCCCTTGTTTTCTACCATGGAGAACCTCCACATGAAAAGAAAACGAATTGGATTATGCACGAGTACAAATTGAATGAATATCAACGCGTCAACCATGCACAAATTCCTATTGACCCAATGAAGGTATATAAACATTACACCATTCCATCACTCTATAACAATTCAACTTTATATGAATGCATGCATTATCATTATCATTGGTAAAATTCCAGATACACAACATCACCCACTTGCACTCTGTATCAAATAAGGTCCCAAACGACTCGAACAATGCATGCATGTTTAATTAAATATGTATTCTTACTTCCTTTTTTTTTCCCCTAATGGTTTTCGTTTAAATCACAATCTCCAGCTAGACGAATGGGTTCTTTGCAGCATTTATGAGAACTTGAGTGCCAGTATAAGAGAAAATAGGAAGAGGAAGGCCATTGTACTCTCTGAAGGATTAGGCACAACGAGCAAAAAGAGAGATATTGTTTTACAACAAGGACCCCTCAATGGAAACCAAGAAAATGACCAATCTATGGTCCCCTTTTTTTATCATTCTCCGGAAGAGCTTATACCTAATGCTTCAGATATGGGTAGTGAAATTCCTCTTTTGAGTGACACTGACTTTGCTGACTTTGCGGAACATATGGAGATGCTGGATCAAGAACCAACAGGCAAAAGTTTGGACACACCAAGCGAAAGGAGAGAGATTGTTTCACAGCAAGAACCCTTCAATGCAAACCAAGAAAATGACCAATCTATGGTCCCCTTGTTTGATAATCTTTCAAAAGAACTTATACCTAATGCTTCATATATGGGTTGTGACATGGCTCCTCCGAGTGACATTGACCTTGCCGAGCTTGATGAACTCATAGAGATGCTGGATCGAGAACTACCAACAGACTAGTATTATCCGTCGTTGTCTACCTCTTCGTAATCGATCATCTTAGCCATTTCCTATTCAATCTTTCTTATATTGTAAAATTTATTAGAAAAAGTATGAGATTTTTTAATAGATATAATTTCTATTCATTGAAGTATTAAATGATTTATTCAATTAGTTTGTCTAAAGTTCATCTAATGTCTCGAATCTCCTGGATGATGCATCATGCACTAAAGTATATATGGATAGGAAAATCTTGGCCACCTTATTCCTTTATTTTTAAGAAGGATTGAATGTGGCCCGCTTAACAGTGTAGTTAAATAATCATTAATTAAGTTGATTGTCCAACTATACCAAATAGCAGGTTTAGAGTGACATGCTCAAACTTAGCTAAAATCAAACCACAACTCAAGACTGATCCCTGTAAATGTGAACTATAATATTGATATTATATGTGATAGGATCGGATTGCCTGGACATAAATTGATATTAGATAACTCGAGCCCAAATCTGGCCCTTTGATGGCATTAAGAATACCTATTGGTTGGTCCATAGATTCATCTAACTATATTGGACATTTCATGAAGATACAATGCAATACAGAATTCGTTAATCAAATGTGAGAAGATCTCAAATCCTATACTTATCGCAATAGGATCGGATTGGCCCACAGACATCTTCCATGATTATCAGGTGAGCCCATGTTCTAAATTTACTCACTTGATGCGTAGGGCGTGAAATTAAGACGTGGTTTAGGCCAAAAACAATTAGCTAATTTTGTTCTGTTTTGGTATTAATTTGGGTTATAAGGTTGGATCAAACTCTTCATAATCTTTCAGTATGTCAGTTTTTCTTTTGAAACAAATACAAAATGAACTTTCTTTATATTTCTCTTTTACTTGTTTTTGGGTTGTTTATGTGCCGGAAAGAGTCAGGCTGTAGCATGTTCATGCCTAACCTGTTTATATTATAAGTGGCCGTTACAGTCCACCATCTGACAACTACAATGCAGGGAATATGTGTCCATTGGTGCAAAACAGGGCCCAAACATAAGATTGCTCACAAGCCAGGAAGCCTGGGTCCTACCAAGATATGGGCCCATCTTGAGTATGTTGACCCACCCATGATCATCCATAATGAGATTCTAGGAAACTATATATGAATAGGAGATGCTATCAATTGGCCCGACTCTGGTTCAGATCCGAGTCATTTAGATGGGCTTGGACATGCATCTGCATAAGATGGGCAGGGCCGGGGTCATTTTCAAAGTTTAAACCTCTTAGTGAACAGGATCCATGCCTAATATCACAAGCCCATTTCGTTTTGTTTAACATATGTAGAACAAATATTATTAACATGAAATATAGATACACTATATTAAAAGGAACTTTTATGATTTTTCCTCATTTTTTTTAAAAATCATATAGGGCCCAAAACACCTGAGCCGGATCTGATTGTAGAAGCAGGCTCTGAACCAGTGAACTTGGGCCTTACCATTTTCAGAATTGATGTACTCAGTTCAGATCCAAACTCTATGGCCCCTCCCTGTCTGTCTGACCTGGGCATAGAATCAGGTTCTTCACTTTTAAATGGACTCAGGCCTGGACATAGGTAAGTCCGGACCAAATCGGGCCTGTTGACAGCATGAGAATACCTATTGGCCGGTCCAAAGATTCATCTAGTTGGACAATTCATTCAGATGCAAGCTAACCCATAATAAAACCCATGGTGAAATTCTCTCAACCCCCATGTTTAGCTAATGCATCGGCCATTGAATTTGCCAATCTACCAACTCGAAGGAATATAACATTCATGTTGGTATATTACACCCAAACCTCATTAAAGAAAAATTGTAACTTCCAAGGATTGACCTTACCATTTGACACCCAAGTAACCGTATTTGAAGAATCACTCTCCACAATAAGGATGCCATTGAAAAATCTTGAGGCTCCTGTAAATATGGCCAAGGTTTGATTAGAATGGATATAAGCCACTAGGAATGGGGTAGTGCAGTTTAAGCAATATACCAAATTCATACTCTTCTTATCCTACAGCGGCGCAGGGGCAGACCTAGAAATTATTTACAGGGAAGGAGGCAGGGGCGGGCAATATGTCAAAAAAAGGATCTTGAAAGGGCCCAATATAAAAACGGACCAGGATCCCCGTTTGGACAAATAAGGGTTGCCACATGGGAGAGATGTCAAATCAGTTGACATCCCATCAACTCAAAAAAAAAAAAAAATTCCTCTCCCCAATATGGCACCCCATAAATGATCCAAATAGGATTTCCTAGTTAGACCCGTTTCCTATAAAAATATATTGGAATCGGATCTCCCGTTTGGTCCAAATAAAATGACCCTGTTATAACCAATCAAGGGGCCCAACATCAGGGGGGCGGGGCGCGTGGTGCCCCTGATTGGTCCAACCGGGGATCCGTTCCCAAAGATATCTAATCGCATTCATGACGAATGATAACTTTTTTCACGCGTATATCTTTCTTGATCGTCAAGTCAAGCCTTCAGATGCGTCCCACGTGAGATGGTATATAAACTATAGAGAAAAGTAATTAATGTTCTTCACACCATTTAATAATACGTGTAAAGAAGGCGTAGGCAGCTGTTTCTTGGGACTTCCTTTCTTGTCTCCAGTGCCACCGCACAGGACACTGTCAAGCAAGTGCCACTGCAAAAGGGGCAGACACTGTCAGCCAGGAAACCCTTAGCTGTATTAACAATGTGTTAAAAGAAGCGCATTTTGGACCGTTGAAAGTCGATCATCCACCACTTATGTCTCCCAGTTTCCGCGTTCATCTTCCCCTGACCTCCTCAATATAAACCCATCTCCAACAGCCTCACTTCTCACCACCACACCTCTGACCTCTCTAACCTTTCTAGCTCCTCCACATTGCAGAACCCAGAAAAAAAATTTTTTTTCTTTCTATCTATTTAATTTCAACCAACCAACCAATGGGGTTTCTGAAGCTCCTCTTCCTCATCTCCTTCTTCTTCCATTCTTCTCTGGCAGCCAGAAAACTGACTGCTTTAGTCCAAGACCAATCCATGCCCCTACAGTACCACAACGGTCCACTTCTCAGTGGAACCATCTCACTCAACCTGATCTGGTACGGTTCCTTCAAGCCCTCCCAGCGAGCCATCGTTACCGACTTCCTCACCTCCCTCTCATCTCCATCTCAGAACCAGCCATCAGTCTCCACGTGGTGGAAGGCCACTGAGAAATACTACTCCCTCGCCCACCCCAAATCCAGCAACAAGAAGCCTCTCCTTCTCACCCTAGGCAAGCAGATCCTGGACGAGAAATGCTCTCTCGGCAAATCCCTGTCTTCCAAACAGATCCAACGGCTTGCAGCTATGGGAGAGCAGAAATACGCCATCAACATTGTCCTCACTGCGTCCGACGTGGCAGTGGAGGGCTTCTGCATGAGCAGGTGTGGAACCCACGGGGCATCTCCCAAGGTTGCAAAGGAGGGGAGGAGGTTCGCGTACATCTGGGTTGGTAACTCGGAGACTCAGTGCCCGGGTCAGTGCGCGTGGCCATTCCATCAGCCGATCTACGGCCCGCAGACGCCTGCTCTTGTTGGACCCAACAACGATGTGGGGTTGGATGGGATGGTGATCAACATAGCGAGCCTATTGGCTGGGACTGTGACGAACCCATTTGGGAATGGGTTCTTTCAGGGGCCCAAGGACGCGCCGCTTGAGGTTGCATCCGCTTGTCCTGGGGTGTATGGGAAAGGGGCGTACCCGGGTTACGCCGGAGACTTGTTGGTGGATGAGAGCACGGGTGCGAGCTATAACGCACATGGGGCGAATGGGAGGAAGTATCTGCTGCCTGCCTTGATGGACCCCACCACGTCTACTTGTTCGACTCTGGTATAGGTATAAGCCAATAGGGAAATGAAATGATGATAAGAAGAGGATCTATAGTCTATACAAGTAATATAGGGATTAGAGTTATAGATAAGGATATTCTTTTTATTTGTTTATATGTTTTTATCTCCTGTTTTGTTGAAATTTTATTGTGAATAATGAAATGCAAAATGATTTGTTTGTTTTTGGTTTTCATAAGATGTTGGCATTTGTGGGTTTTTTTTTTTGGCTGGAGCATTTGTGGGTTTTGATTTGGGCATTAGCTGCAGCATCAGAGAAAATTATGTAGTAGTTATTAAATGTGATGGGGCTTTAATTTGAGGAATTGTGACCTAATTAATCGAATGACCTAAGATTGTGCTCCTGGAAAGTTCAGATGGGGGTGCTCTTTTACGCAACTAGGAGCTGAACTTTGTTAGTTTAATCAAATGGGTTGTGTGTTTTGTGGGATTCTTCTAACCTTTTTAATAAACTTCATTAGGACTCTCTGAATTAATGAACCTGTCTTTCACTAGTAACCCCCTTTTTTTCTCTCCGTCACCAAGATAAACTCTTCTAGTAAAGTGACAATTGAGACTCCATATCTACAATTATTTCTAAGTACAGGATTTTATAGGAAAAAAAAGCCTCTTAAAGTGCATCTATCTCCCCATGATGAGGACAGTTCCATTTTTAAAAAGTTTCAGTACAAAAAAGTACAGGTATTCATATGTGCCTAAAGCTTTTTAAAAATAAACTTTCAAAAAAGGGGAGGGAGTGATAAAAGCATAGGAATACTCACATATTTATAGCACTCTCATTTTGAAAAAATTTTAAATACAAAAGTGACTTTTTTGACATAGGAGTATTCTTGTTAAAGTTTTCCGAAAAGAAGAGTAAAGGATAAAAGCATTAAGAATACTTCCGCGTGTATATATATATATATATATTTATATATATTTATTTGTTAGCAATATTGGAGGGGATCTCCTCATGAATTTATTTTTAACTAGAGTTACAGCCAGCCCTGAAACATTATGTTCTCCTACACTTCACCCTTATCCACCATCTTTCTAGATATTGATAATCTACCATCACATTATTATCAGCAACAAACAAATTGAAAAAATACAATCATTTGAGAATCACTTCATTGAAATCCAAATCACATTCTGTCCTCTCATAAAGATCTCAAACCATCTTAACGTGAATATGATTACTTTAAATCAAGAAAAACCCACTTTTCAACACATTCCTTTCTCGGCAACCCAAAAAGATAAATATAAGTAAATCCGGTCATCTTCACTTCTCCACCCACATTTCAAACCACCAAGGATTGTTTATAACTCTTTATATAAAACCACCTTTATTACCCACATGGGCCACATCAACCCCCTCTCCCCAAGTCTGCCTTGTTCTGCAAGTTCTCTTGGAAAACCACATCCAAACCAAAACATGATCCTCGGAATGGAAATCAGTTGAACTCGAATGACCCTCGCATAGACCTATATACTATATAAAAGGCAAAGAGTAACAATATCATCACCCATTTGCATGTGGGCGACGATATCGTGCCTTAGCCGGACAAGTCAAAACGAATAAGAGATTTGGAGGGAAAACCTTTTCTTTGTGGTTCGAATTATGGGGTCCTTTTTCGTGCTTGGCTTTCTAAGAGGCTGTTTCCAATAATAAAAATTTGTTAGAGCCATAAATTTGAAAAACTCCCGATTCTTAAAACACTCACATTGAGTCTAAATTCTACATGTAATTGTGGATTGGTTAGATCACAAACCATGTCCATGGTGGAAAGAGTTATCTTCATTTAGTCAAGTCTTACAACGAGTCTTACTTTGGGTCGAGTAGGACTGATTACTGAGGACGATTTTAGTGTCCTTAAGAATCAGTTAATCACCAATGACCAAGGATGAAAATAGCGGTAGTGGCGGGCGTAGCGGCCCGCCGCCAAACAGCTATGAAGTGGGCGATACGTAGCGTAGCGGGGATACGTAGCGGCGTAGCGGTGCGATTTGAAAAATTACCTAAAAAATCTGAAAAAAATCCAGAAAATTGTAAAATGAAAGAATATGTGGTTCTTTTGCAAAAGTAAGTAAGAAAAGGGGGCGTAGCGGTGCCCTCAATATATGAAGTCCTGTATCGCTGTATAAATAGAAAATAATAGTAATGATTAGTTTTTTCACATGTATTCATGTTTCTTAGTCATACTTACTTAGAAAGTAATGGAAAGCTTATAAAAAAAAAAACTAGAACTTGAAATAGAGGCATAAGACTTAAGAGTTAGGTCATTACTCATTAATGAACATTGAACAATTAAATATCAATACTTCAACATTCAAGGTTCAAATTCAATGAAGTGAATGAACTATGAAGTTATGAAGTGATCAATAATCAACATTCAACACCAATTTAAAAATGACAGAATAGAGAGTTAGTGAAGAAAATAGGAATACCTTAGTCACCAGCACAATGAGGGTTCTTTATAAAATAATTTAATTAAGACCAATTTGAAATCTAGTAGTAATAGGTAACTATATCTTTACTACTATACAATTTCAAACATAATTAAATAAGTTTAATATCTTATCTAGCAAGTTATGATAATAATAGACATCCAAGCATAAAAATGGAAAGACAACCAACAAAAGAGTCTTAGCTATCATGGTCAAGTATGATCCTTTTGTCTTCTTGATTGCCACATTTTTCAAAAACATGCGCTTCGCAGAGGGGGTCCGGGGGTATCCCCCGGCGGGGGTCGACTTGACCGGTCAGCTCCCGGGGGCCCAGTGGGGAGCGCCCCCGAAAAAAAAAAAAAGGGATACGTAGCGGCCGCCACGTACCATGGCGGCTTTGTAGCGGCCGCTATGGGCCGCCACGGATGCGACGGCCGATATTTCGGCCGTGGCGTGGCAGTACCCCCGCCAGGGCCGATATATCGCGTGGCGGCCACTTTTTTCATCCATGCCAATGACCCTTGCATAGACTAAAATATAACACGAAGAGTGACGATATCATCGCCCGTTGCTTAGTCAAACAAGCCAAAAGGAACAAGAAATCTAGCTTTTCTGTGTAGCTTGAACTAAGATGTCTTCTTTCATGCATAACCATCTCTAAGATCTTTTTTTCCGTAAAATTCTCTTATATTCCCGTAAAAGCCTCTTATAAATTTGTTAGATCCGTAAATTTGAAAAACTCCTGAATATTGAAATCTTCATATTGGGTCTAAATTCTACAAGTAATTGTGAATTGGTCAGATCACAAACCATGTCCATGGTGAACAGAGTCGTCATCAATTTGCCAAGTCCTACAACGAGTCTTACCTTGCATCAAGTCTGACAGAAAACGGACGACAATTGTGGTGTATTTCACAAAATCAATTGATCCCGATTGACCCTTGCATGAACTTCTATATATATACTAGCATGAAGGCATGTGCCATGCACAAGTTAAGTCTCATGTAATTTTATATATAATATATTAAAACTAATATTTCTTTCATATAAATGAAAAACATAAAACAAAGTTGCATCTTTCTCAGCTTTGTTGTCTTTTTGTAAATATATTGTGATCTTGTGCCTTATAGATTCTACACTGCATTTGCCTCATTTAGGTCTTATTCATCTCTGAGTTAGAATAAAGGGATGCGGAGAGGGAAGTTGGGCGGGAGATGTGTAGAAAATAAATGTTTAGAGGTGGTGTGATGGAGAGTTTTAAGGGAGAAATGGTTTAAAGATATGAAATGGATTTTTTTTTTTAAGATATGCAACCATTGATTCAAAGAGAGATAAAAAGTTAGCATGTCCTTTGGGCATGTCTTTTGAAGTAATTAATTGGGCCCAATTGCTGATGTGGCTCAAAGAAAGAGAGATTTGAGCTTTTTTGTGAAACTATTTTCTAACCACTATTTAGCTTTAAAGAGAAAGAATATATATGGGCAAGGCTCTCCTAAAATCCAAGAGTGTCATCCCCATGATACTACCAATGAAAACCAAATTGGTTGTCTTCTCTTTCTTAAAATAAAATTAAAAAAGAACAGTTTCAAATATTGTGTGTTTTTAACATAATTTGAAGAAGTTATGACTTATTTACTTCTAAAATGTTGTCCAGTTGTGGGATTAAGTGTAATTTAAGTTGTTTTTAGTGTATTTTATGTTAAGGCTGGTTGACCGCTCCCCTACCTGCTATAAATATGTTCCAACTTTTTTTTTTCTTGTGTGATATCTTGATTAATAAAAATCTCAAGTTTCGCTTTGTGGGTCTTGATAGTGTTTCTCCTTGAGTGCGAAATTCCAAATATCTTCGAGCTTAAGAGGGAGTGTAATCCCGTCAATTGAATCGGATAGCTCAGTTGGCCTAGGACCATGGTTTGCACCCGGAGATTGTAGGTTCAAAATTGTACTACCACACTGGGGCTACATGGGAGTTTACCCAGCTTTCCTCTGAGCCCGAGGGATTAGTCCAACCCAAAGGGTTGAAACCCTCCGATAGCGAAAAAAAAAAAAAAACTAGATCGCATCAATTGAATCCATTTTTTCTACTGCATCATTATTAGTATAAGAGCAAGAATTGCATCATAAATCTCCCAAGTTGAGAATCATACAGTTTTCTTCTGGTAATACTCCTCCTCACAGTACATCAATGCTGAGAAAAATATTTCAATATTTCCATCACAAGTCATCCAAGACTGTTTGTATCATTCATGCTTGTCTTCGTTTTGTATTAAAACTCTATACATAGGGAAATCATGATAAAAAATCATATAGGTTTTCTGAGAAAAATAAAAAAGGATCTCTTAGCATCTATGGTTGAATAGCTCTTCTTTTTTTTACTTTTTTTCTCGAAATAAACTTGCATTTTAAATAAAAAGAAATCACGATGAGACTCACCAATATTGTTAGTAATCACGGTAAGATACACACAGTATTTGTAATATGGGACCAGTCTAATATTTAGAGTTATAGTGGGACCTGTTTATTATTTTAAACACAAAGAGAAGAATCAACTTTAAAAATCATATATAGTTCGTATGTGCTATATGGTCACTAGCTCATTAAGAAGAGACATGCTAAATCTTTCCATCCGTTTTTAGAAGTTTATTGTTATTGTAGATGATTTTCTTCACCTTATCCTTGAATAATATAATATCGAGATTTTCACAAGAAATTGGCATGTTGTATCCTACTTTGTATGGTAGCCAAACACCTAGATTTTTGGAGAGTATATTAGATTATAATTTATGAGATAATATTTCAGAGTCTTTAGGAATATCTTTTTTCCAAACATAATATTTTAGAGTCTTAAAGAAATATCCTGTTCCTGACATAATATTTTAGACTCTTTTGAAATCTCTTGTTTCCAAAGACACCCCTTAAGAATTTAAGCTATTAATTACAGGGACAATGTGATAAGGTTGCGAGGACAATTTGGTGAGGTGAACTTTTCACCTAACCCTTTTATGTGATGAGATCTTTTTAACCTCGCACTCATACATCTAAGTAGACGCCATGCGGTGAACCACATATGAACATTAGGCAACCTGCTTGTAGGTGAAAATTTCCCCACTTCATTTCTGTTACAAATTCTCATACCTTATAATGAGATGATATACAAATTTTTCTTAGAAAACCAAATTACACCTCGGGACTCTTTACCCAACTTGGATAGTTTCCAAGAATCTATTTATTTGCATAAAATACGTAGGAGTTTCATAGATAGGAGTTCATGATAAAACAGGCTCCGTCGAAGGATGAATAAAGAAGTAAAAGTTTAAGGATATGGCGTGAGGGAGAGAACAATATAAGATAGCAATGTAAATGGGACCTTGACTTTCCTAGGATTTAAATTACTAGCGTGATGGTTGGTCATTTAGTTTTGGGATTTCCTTGAATCAATTTCTATTAAAGAGAAAGTTATTTGATGTTCAGCTTTTCATATTTAGTTTTGAATTTTCATTTTTAACCCTTTTAAAAATAAAAAGCCTTAGGTAGCGTTTGGTTCACTGTAATGAATGTCGGAATGGAATAGTTATTCCAACGGAATGGTCATTACAGCGTTTGGTTCGCAAAAAAGTTGCGTAATGACCATTACCTCCGGAATCCTATTCCCTTATGTAGAGGAATGGTCATTCCATTCTTTTCTACTTTTTTTAAGGCCAAAATACCCTTTTTCACATCCATACATTATTATTATAATAATAAGATTATAAAATAAAAGAACTTATGTGGGCTCCACCTATATAATAATAATATAATATATACATTATTATTATTATTATAAGATTATAAAATAGAAGAACTTGTGTGGGCCCCACCTATATAATAATAATATAATCTATACATTATTATTATTATTATAAGATTATAAATTAGAATAACTTGTGTTATAATAATATAATATAATATATATATTATTATTATTATAAGATTATAAAATAGAAGAACTTGTGTGGGCCCACCTATATAATAATAATATATACATTATTATTATTGTTATAAGATTATAACATAGAAGAGCTTATGTGGGCCCCACCTATATAATAATAATATAATTTATATTATTATTATTATTATTATAAGATTATAAAATAGAAGAGCTTGTGTGGGCCATACCTATATAATAATAATATAATTTATATATTATTATTATTATAAGATTATAAAATAGAAAAGCTTGTAATTGACCCAATCCATGCACAACCCCCTATTAGATTGATGAGAGTTTGAAATACATGATTAGGCTTCATGTGCTTGGGAGAATTTGAGAGAGATGATTGGGACGTGGGATAAAATAATAGTATTTTATAAACAATGACATACTTATCTTTGTTTAATGAATTTAAGGACAAAGCTGTCAATTTAAAAAAAAAATGAACACAAATCTTTTAGTGGTGACCTATTCTCGTTATGCCTAGTGATTTTGGGGACATGGAAGATGGGGGGGGGGGGGGGGGGGGGGGGGGGCGGGGTTATATGCACAACTGAAACCACGAGAGCCTAGTTACAAATTCTATAAACCCTAGGGGTATATAGAAAAAACTCTATTAGTTATATAATGAGATCTTATGTGATGACTAGGGATGTAAACGGGTCAGTTCCGGTCCGGGTCCATGGAGGACCCGGAACCGCACAGGAGAATGTGGATTCGGACCCAGAACTAGAACTATTTATGGGGTGGGTCCGGGTCTAGGTGGAGATTCTCGAAAATTGAGGTAATGTGTTGGATAGGGGTGGAAGAAACCGAACCGAACCGAACTCTGGACCGTAAACCGAACCGTAAAATTAAGTTCGGTTCGGTTTATCGGTTTTCGGTTCGGTTTCGGTTTTGAGTTTTTGGCAAGTTCGGTTTTCGGTTCGGTTTCGGTTTTTAGAAAATAATTTCGGTTTAAACCGAAAAAACCGAACTATATTTCATATTTTAAATTAAATATATATATGTTAGTATTAGACAGACTATTACTGTAATTTATACAGTCTAATAGACTATAATCTAAAGACTAAAAGAGTAAAAGACCAAATGGGAAAGGAAAAACCGAAAAAACCAACATTAATTGAAAAATTCGGTTTAACCGAAAAACCGAAAACCAAACCGTTTAATTATTTTCGGTTCGGTTCGGTTTTACATCTTATTCGGTCCGGTTCGGTTTTTAATATTTTGACATTTCGGTTTTCGGTTTTTTTTCGGTTTCGGTTTAAAACCGAACCGAAAACCGTACTTCCACCCCTAGTGTTGGATCTGAGGTCCATGGGTCTGAACTAATGTGGAACCGGAATTGGACCTGTTTATTAATTCACGGGTAAAAACAAAAGGACTCGGACTCATTTACTTAGTGGTGCCTAAACAATGACTCAAACCCAGTTTTTAATTGGTGGGAACCTCCGGAATCAAAAAATCAAGGACCCATTTACATCCCTAGGGATGAGTATCTTCAAACAACCCCACTCTTCTTTCCTACGCATCATCTACCACGTCTCTGTTTCTTCTCCACTTGGTTTTCACCACCCATTCATCGCCGCCCTTCATCAACGGAGCTCAACAACCCCATCATTCTCTTCCCCCATCAAGACCCAAACCCATCATCTCCTCTCTCCAGTCATCCACTGTCCATCCTCATAAGCCTCTCAACATACAACCCATCCTATGTAACTCAACTTCACCAATTTCTCTACCCGTCTCCACCTTAAGGTCCTTAACCACCACCATTCTCACATCAAAGAGAAATCGGCCCACCTCTGTTTTTCCCATTGCACACACCTAGCCTCCTAATGCGGGGGAACAAACATGCCCTTAGACTCCATTAGTTCATCGTAGCTCCTTGATCTATGACCCTAAAATTTAATAATTTTAGAGGTAGAATTCAATCCAATGGTTAGGAAAGTTAGATGAGTGTTAATATTGGACCTGTGACAATTCATGACAGCGTCGTGCCCAGAAAAAAAAAGGGAGATAGAAAAAGGGGTGTGTTTTAGAATTCCCCATACACACATAGACGCAACAAAACAAAAGGGCTCGATCCATTGCCAACCCAATGGATCATTCTCGGAAGAAAACCAAGTTTCAGAAAATAACCTGGGTAGGATAGATTCTCCTATTAACTTTCCATGCTATAAAGAAAAATAAAATCCAAGAGTGTTGTTCTGATAATACTACCAATGAAAACCAAATTGATTTTCTTCTCCTTCTTAAAATAAAATTAAAAAGAATAATTTCCAATATAGTGTGCTTCTAACATGATTTGAAGAAGTCATGACCCATTTACTTATGAAATGTTGTCAATTAAGTCACAGGATTAAGTGTAATTTAAGTTGTTTTAGCATATTTTGATGTTAAGATTGGTTGACCACTCCCCTACCTGCTATCAATATGTTTCGCCTTTTATTTTCATGTGTGATATTTTGATTAATATAATTTCCAAGTTTCACTTTGTGGGTCTTGCAAGTGTTTTTCCTTAGAGTGCGGGATTCCAAATATCTTCAAGGTTAAGAGTTGGAGTGTAATCCCTTCAATTGAAATCATTTTTCCTAGTGCATCATTAATTCATTATTGGTATCAGAGCTAGAATTGCATCAATAATCTCCCAAGTCGAGAGTCATACAATTTTCTTTTGATAATACTATTCACAGTACTTCAATGCTCAAAAAAGTATTTCAATGTTTCTATCACTCCTTGTCCAATATTGTTTGTATCATTTATGCTTGTCCTCTTTCTGTATTAAAATTCTATTTATGTGAATGATAAAAAAAATCATATAGGTTTTCTGAGAAAAAAAAAAGATCTTTTTAGCACCATAGTACGTGGATTAGATTTTTTTTTTTCTTCCATTTCTTACCTGAATAAAACTTTATCTTAGCTGATAAGAAAACATGTGATTTATTTTTTTCAATTTTGATTTGCCGATATATAACTACAAGAAAAGGTGCCCAAGGAACTATGATACGCGGGGGGGGGGGGGGGGGGGGGGGGGGGGGACCACACCCCAGCCAACACAACCCGGGGGGCGGGGCGGGGGCGGACACACCCCAGCCAACACAACCCGGGGGGCGGGGGCGGGGGCGGACACACCCCAGCCAACACCCCCTTGGCAGTACGATAATAAATCAACTAGCACAATAACCCGACCAAAGCTCGGGCTTGACCCACGTGGCTACGGCCCATACATCTAATTAGTTTTTTTTTTTTTAGTGGGGGGGAACCACACCCCTGCCAACCGGGGGGGGGGGGGGGGGGGGGGGGGGGGGGGGGGGACACACCCCAGCCAACACCCCCCTTGGCAGTACGATAATAAATCAACTAGCACAATAACCCGACCAAAGCTCGGGCTTGACCCACGTGGCTACGGCCCATACATCTAATTAGTTTCGACATTTTTTGGTAAATAGATACACATGAGTATTGAGTATTGTAGTGGTTAGGTTAATTATTTAAAAAGAGTAAAGGTCATGAGTTCAAATATCTTGACCTACGTTTTAGCCTTTTACCAATGATCAATAGAAAATCAAAATTAAATCCAAAACCTTTGTCTTTTATATATTATAATAGATATTTTAAATTCCGAACTGATGTTTCTAACAATATCGCTAAACAATCTTTTTCCCACGCCATTTCCAAATGCCCAAGTTAGATTAGTTCTTGTTTTTATCATACCTTGTCCATTGTGGTTTTTCACTATACTTTGTCCATTGTGATTCTCCTAAAGATCCTCTTATAAGATTTGATTTTTATACTTACCAATTTTATATCAAATCAAATGAAGCTGATATGTATTGTCCTTCTATGGAATATACGGTATACGTTTGGGTAGAATATCAAAGAGTTCAAATCCATTTATATGTACTAAAATGTATATAATTAAAATTTTATTATAATATTTTTATATCCAACCGGAAGCATACTTGTCATTGGTCGGGTTGGGTACTGGGCAAAGCAGGTGTGGATTACAACAGGTTTGGGTTCAGCCCAACTTGTACCCATATACTGACCCGAAACCATCCCAACTTCACATTCACAATGATGCAAATTGGTCAAAGTTGAATGGAAGACGCTTGCCTCTAAATATAAAAGTTTGACCATTGATCAAAACACTGTATCAAGCATTTCCACAAATGGCTAGCTTGCTCCACTTAATTAGCCTAAAGTTCAAGCTCAACCGGTGGTCCAATTAGTTAAGTTCCATTTGGGGTCACTTAACTCAAGTTCGGGTTGTTGAGGTTGGTGCAAATACTTATGTGACAATTTAAAAAGCTGGAAGTCAAGTCAATTGGAGCATACTGCTAATAATGTTTAAAACACAATAATATTAAATTCAAGTTTATCTAAATATTTCGAATTATAACTCAATTAAGATAATAATATGAGAGATGATCATATCAACAAACTTATGTCTATCACTCTTTCCACCTTTAATTGTTAATCTAATTCAAGATAGCTGATTGTTAGTCTGTTCCTTGTCAATTAGCATCCTGTCTCATTCTTCCTTTTTCATTTTTGGCGACCAAAAATTGACTCCCACGGCCCACACAAGGGTCTCCAGCGGCGGTGCTAATATAAATGATGGGAAGGGAAAGATGAAAATGTTTCCTCTATTTGAAAATGCTTAAGTCAAGCTTAAATTTAATATACACTAGCACAAAAATCCGTGCTAATCACGGATATGCATGAAGAGGCAGAATTCTATATACGTTAGAAGTGGGAGAGATGAAAATCTAGTAGTGGAGGAAGCATATTAGTGGAGGGAGAGTATGTTAGCAGTTGTACGAACTGAAAGTAACTTTCGGTCATGATAGAAAGTATAATAAAAATTAGATCCAAAACCTTCTAACTTAATATATTATAAGTGCCAAGTGTGGCTGTTGACCTATATGTCCCTAGAAAGGTTTTGGCCGTGGAAGAATCAAATGCTACAAGTGTGAATGTGGACCAATATGGAACAAAATAAGATCAAGCACTTGAGGTGGATATTAGATATTGCCTATTAGAGATCGACCTCATCTGGTTCTTTCTGCACGATCCAATCTTTGTAGCTTTGTTTACTATGGTCATTGGTCAAGCCTAATATGACTTACTAAGCTCAGATTGTGGTAAGCTCAAATAAGCTTGTGCCTCTGGTGGCTTGTTTAATGTAATGTTCAAGCTACCCTAACCTTCCAAATAGGGACTGAAGGTAGGGTTCTCATTCAGAAACCTAACATTCAAAAATATCAAAAAAAAAAAAATGAAGAAAACACTTTTATAACTAGTCATTGCCTCTAGCCTAGCATAGTCCAATAATTAGGTTTTCTCCATCACTGTATGGCCCATACAGCAATAGTTTGGTGACCAGGGACCACAACCAATGAGTAGCTTCTTCACATTCAGTACTCCACATGCACACTATAGGAGTTTATGACCCAAGAACCTCCTGGAAGTTTGCTTTCTCTCTTGTACATGTCCTAGATTAGAGCCTTCAAAGTTCAAGGTCCCACCTCCAAACAAACAGGTATGGAGATGGATAAGAAGAGGAGGGTTGGTACTTGGTAGGGTGGGAGCATCCGACTTTTTTCAAAGGCTTTGGGGCCCAAATGAATAAATGCAGTTTTGCCTTCTTGTATGACTTCCAATGGTTACCCTCTCTTTGGCTGCCTTTATATATGCCCTTTTCCTTTATTTAAAGTCAGACCAGGTTTCAAATGTAAAAGGACATGCAAGGGATCGGACAAAATCGTTGCCTTCTCTGACTTGCCACCCACATCTCTTCTCCCGTTTTTGAATCATACATTGCACGAGAACAAGGTGGGCATGTACAACAACACCCCACCAGCTATTAGCCCATCAAGTAGACCAGGACCCACCGACATTCAAAAGGCAGGGCCGGTTGTGCCATCTCTTTCGCTGCTTTATTGATTGAAATCATGAATAGTTAAGATGTTTGTTGAATATTTGTTGATTTAGGGTAAACATTCAATGGCCAAAATAGTGGTTTGGATTGCCCGACCAGCTTGATTTGCAAACCATCAAAGAAGTTCCTAGTGAGGCCCAACTATTGGGTGGGTGCCGTGGATGTTGTTTCATCATCATCATAAAGTTTTGTTTTAACTATGTTGGAATTAGTTACATGAATTATATTTCTCCTCGTAATGGGCAGTAAAAAATTTTGTGAAGTTGTTGATTCTCTAGCATGTAATATGAAATTAACTTTATGGCTGATGAGATTGCTAGGCTGTTGGGGTGCTTATCTTTGGCAACAATGATTTTTTGATGATTATGTTTTCTACAATCTCGCAGTGCTCAGAATACCTAAATGATGTTGTTTTATAGGATTTGATTATATGCAAAGGTTCTTTTTATCATTTTTCTGTCGGTGAATGGCTTTTTCAGATCAATACATGCAAAAAAAACGCTTGCTTTTTCCATATCAATACATGCATAAAACAAGCATTTTTTTTTTTTTTTTGCCCGGTGGCCATGAGTGATAGTTTCAATTTTGAAAGTGTAGGTGCAAAAAATAACGACCCACAATAATGGGGGGTGCCTTAGAGGACTTACCCGAGTGAGATTAGGGACACCGATGCCTGCGCCTGGAGCCTGAGAAAAGGAATGAGAAATGCAGGTCAGAGGACCCTGGCCTGGGCGGCGCAGGGCTCTCCGATGCCTAAGTTAGTGTATGAACTAAGCAGAGGGAGGAGATTTTGGGGAAGAAGATGGCATACCAGAGTGGTAATGGCGTCCCCCTTTTCTCTGGAGGAGTAGCTATGTTTATATAGAGGAGGAGGAGGCAAAGGGGTTGTTGGCTGTCTTGTCATAGCCCACTTTGTCAGGTACTAGGGAGGCGTGGTCTCATCGTAGCCTGTCTTGTCCCGTCGTAGCCTGTCTTGTCCCGTTAGGCCATATCCTGGCGCTTTGGGAGCTGTGCAGGGCGATCTGTCAGGAGATTCGGGCTGTCCCCCTTGTCTTGTCGCACGTGCTCTAGCGTGCTCAAGTGTCCAAGGGCAGACAGCTGTCAGGCCCTGCCTCGGCTAGTCCTGGCATCCTGACCGAGGTCGGGGAGCCGAGGTCGGAGAGGACCTTGACTTGGTTCGAGCCCTTGCAGAGACGCCGAAATGGAGGACCGGGGAAGAGTTCCTAGCCGAGCTGGAGACGACCTGGCCGAGATGGAGCTCAGCCGAACTGGCGGACGTGGAGACGGGCCTTGCCGAGATGGCCTAGCTGGCGCCGGAGCGGGAGATAGAGCATCCGGCCAGTCATCCGGCGGAGTTCGGAAATATCCCCACACAATAGCCCCCCAGCTTCTGAGCTCGATAGACTGCTCTCTTGAGGTCAGAGGTAAGTATCATGGAGGATGACTGGCTGGCAATGAACCGGAGCTGGAGGTTGGCATCACTGTGACACTGAAGCTGTAACAAGATGCTTCTGTCGAGCTGGAGAGTGCATTGTTGCTGAAAGCCAAGGGAGATGGCTCATTTATTTAGGAGTATCTTGCTACTGCTGCTGAGGAGGAAGCAAGCTGATGAGGAGGCTGCTAAACCGGAGACTGGCACTGCTGCCGAGCCGGAGGAAGGATTTCCTGCCGTACTGGAGTCTGGCGCTGCTGTGGAGCTGCGAACTTGCATGAGGCCGAGGAGGTGATACGGAACAATCTCTACTGCAATCTTGTCAAGTGCCCTTAGCCGAAGTGGCCAGCTTTTGGCCGAGACGAACTGTCTTGCGACAGTGGGTCGGAGATGAGCATCGGAGATGAGCATAAGTTCGGCAACGGTCTTTGAGGGGTGTAAAAACCCCGACTTTAGGAATCTGACCTTGGCCGAAATGGCTGGCTTTGCGCCGAGGTGGAACCATCGTTCCGCTGGACTCGGTTAGGCGAGTGTGAGTGCGGCGATGGCCTTCTTAGGGGTGTATGAACCCAGACTTTAGGAAAGGCTGAGTGTAGGAACTGCATGCCATTTCCAAGGCGTAGAGCCTGAGTGTGTCCAAGACACGGGGCTTTAGGAAAGGCTGAGTGTAGGAAACTCTTCCATGCCGTTTCCAGGGCGGATGAACCCAAGAGTGTGTCCAAGACACGGGGCTTTAGGAAAGGCTGAGTGTAGGAACTCTTCCATGCCGTTTCCAGGGCGGATGAACCCAAGAGTGTGTCCAAGACACGGTGCTTTAGGAAAGGCTGAGTGTAGGAACTCTTCCATGCCGTTTCCAGGGCGTAGAGCCTTGTAAATGGGTGAGGTGAAGACCCTGAGTTTAGGAATTGGCCGAGTGTCCGAACTCGAGGCCTTTTCCAGGGCTGTTAACCCTTGGAGATGGGTGAAGACCCTGACTTTAGGAATTGGCCGAGTGTCCGAACTCGAGGCCTTTTCCAGGGCTGTTAACCCTTGGAGATGGGTGAAGACCCTGACTTTAGGAATTGGCCGAGTGTCCGAACTCGAGGCCTTTTCCAGGGCTGTTAACCCTTGGAGATGGGTGAAGACCCTGACTTTGGGAATTGGCCGAGTGTCCGAACTCGAGGCCTTTTCCAGGGCTGTTAACCCTTGGAGATGGGTGAAGACCCTGACTTTAGGAATTGGCCGAGTGTCCGAACTCGAGGCCTTTTCCAGGGCTGTTAACCCTTGTCACTTGCTTTTCTGGCATTCGCCGAGATGGAGAGGCCCGGGTATACGCACCCGAGGGCGGTCTCGATGGAAGTGGCCGAGACCAACATGAGGCCAAAACCAGCGTGAGGTGAAGACCAGCACGTGGACGGACCAGCATGAGGTCGTCAGATGCGGTCGAGACCATCATGAGGCCGAAACCAGCGTGAGGTGAAGACCAGCACGTGGACGGACCAGCATGAGGTCGTCAGATGCGGTCTAGACCATCATGAGGCCGAAACCAGCGTGAGGTGGAAACCAGCACGTGGACGGGCCAGCATGAGGTCGTCAGATGTGGTCTAGACCATCATGAGGCCGAAACCAGCGTGAGGTGAAGACCAGCACGTGGACGGACCAGCATGAGGTCGTCAGATGCGGTCGAGACCATCATGAGGCCGAAACCAGCGTGAGGTGGAAACCAGCACGTGGACGGGCCAGAATGAGGTCGTCAGATGCGGTCGAGACCATCATGAGGCCGAAACCAGCGTGAGGTGAAGACCAGCACGTGGACGGACCAGCATGAGGTCGGAAGCTAAGTGACAAAGTTCCGTCTAGCTGCCCCCGAGTAGGAAGAGATTCCTGCAGAGCTGGGGGCTGCTAGCGAGCCGGAGGCGATATGATCTGTCGCGGAGGTTGAACTGCTCCTGGGCCCGGTTGCTTCTGCTCTTCAGGGCGCGTCTTTCGGGGGGGTAGAGTCGAGTATCCTGCTGTTGGTCGCCTGCTTGGCCAGATCTTGCTCCTGACCTCTCTCGGCGGGGGACCGTCGGCAGCTGGGTCGACAGTGCGATAGGTTCCTTTCCCTTTCTGGTTCTTCGAGGCATGGTGATTGGAAAGATTTGGAGAAGGTTGGGAAGGCTGGGATGTTACTTTCCCACAGACGGCGCCAATTGTAGGTGCAAAAAAATAACGACCCACAATAATGGGGGGTGCCTTAGAGGACTTACCCGAGTGAGATTAGGGACACCGATGCCTGCGCCTGGAGCCTGAGAAAAGGAAGGAGAAATGCAGGTCAGAGGACCCTGGCCTGGGCGGCGCAGGGCTCTCCGATGCCTAAGTTAGTGTATGAACTAAGCAGAGGGAGGAGATTTTTGGGGAAGAAGATGGCATACCAGAGTGGTAATGGCGTCCCCCTTTTCTCTGGAGGAGTAGCTATGTTATATAGAGGAGGAGGAGGCAAAGGGGTTGTTGGCTGTCTTGTCATAGCCCACTTTGTCAGGTACTAGGGAGGCGTGGTCTCATCGTAGCCTGTCTTGTCCCGTCGTAGCATGTCTTGTCCCGTTAGGCCATATCCTGGCGCTTTGGGAGCTTGTGCAGGGCGATCTGTCAGGAGATTCGGGCTGTCCCCCTTGTCTTGTCGCACGTGCTCTAGCGTGCTCAAGTGTCCAAGGGCAGACAGCTGTCAGGCCCTGCCTCGGCTAGTCCTGGCATCCTGACCGAGGTCGGGGAGCCGAGGTCGGAGAGGACCTTGACTTGGTTCGAGCCCTTGCAGAGACGCCGAAATGGAGGACCGGGGAAGAGTTCCTAGCCGAGCTGGAGACGACCTGGCCGAGATGGAGCTCAGCCGAACTGGCGGACGTGGAGACGGGCCTTGCCGAGATGGCCTAGCTGGCGCCGGAGCGGGAGATAGAGCATCCGGCCAGTCATCCGGCGAGTTCAGAAATATCCCCACACAGAAAGAATGATCAATCTATCCACATGTGGATGATATTAAGGTGCCAACCCACAAGAGCATACTAATAAAGTCTCTTTTATGGTCACACCTGTGGACTCCTAGTGCAGCTCAAATATATGTGGCCTAGTCCGGCCTACCTTAATTTGCACTCACATCCACTCCAAAGGTCCAGCACCAAGACCAATTTAACTATCATTTGACCTTTTACCTGCCATTGCATTTAATCTCTAACAAATATCTAACAAGTGACTTAGTATTTTCTTCATATCTAACTTAAACCTATATTAAAAAAAATAAGAATATCCAAGAGTGAGTTGCTAAGGTGGAGTGCACATGTTCATACGGGAAGGCACTCCAATTCTTTGTTTGTGATAAAGAGTATTCAGTACATCTCCTCTCCTGCTTGGTCCAAAAAACAAGCATATCAATGAAAACACGTTGCAAGCTACTTATTTACATCATTTCTAGGACCTTAATTGTCATTGAGGACAAAAATTAAATAAACAAAACATGTAATTGCCTTCATGAAGCCAGACTAAAAAGGCTCTAATTTGTTATGAAACATACTAAACTCTTCATTTAAAGGAGAAATGAGAAAGGACTAAAAACAATGGCACTTGCAGCGAACTCAACTCGTAGCAACCATGTTCATATCATATGTACTTCTTTTTATGGTCCTCCACTGCTCTTTCCTTAGTTTGAAGATCACAATATATATCTAAATCATTCATCCAACAAGCTAGAATTAAATAACTGTGGGGCATAGAACAATTATCCATCGCATTTAATTTTCCTCTCCCCACTTGTCTGGACACACGGATGGTGGGATCCACTGGATGAGTAGACCGAGTCTTACACAGTCCCACTGTATTGATTGACATGAGAGAGCAAATACAAATTGAAACCATTTTCTTCTTTCTTTATTGTCATTGCTTTCATCGGTTGAGGCAAGAACATTCATGACAACCTTCTCAAACACTTATCCTTACAAACCCAATCCATCCTTGGACCTGTTTGAAGGTCAGATTATGTCTCGCTTGAACCAAGCACACCCACATGGTTGACTTTTGGCATCCGAATGACTTCACCAAGTGGACAATCTTTATTAGAGGAGATCAGTGAGTCCAAATGACTTGTATTCAAAATGCTTGCCCAAAAGTACAGACCATTTTATTTAAATGACTCAAATTCATGACCCAAATTTTTCAGCTAGTGGTTACAACCATTAATGGACAAATCGATATGGAATTGCAGGGTGCAAATCTGGTTTTAGATCTTATCTCTCATGGATTGAGCTTGTGAGTTTAATTAATTTTCACTAATTAGTACTAAGATTCATATCCTTTCTACTATTGAGATAAAGGAAGGGCAAGGCTTTCTTCCAAGGGAGGCCTCTCAAGTGGTGGTGCTGGGTTTTGGTCTTCACAGCCTACAAGAAGCAGACACTCCTAAATTAAAGGCATCCACACAAATTTTTGCACAACTTGCATGAGAGATTGCTATCGGAGAAAATCTCCCGAGGATGAAAGATGGAAAGGAAAATGTGACGCTGACATGTTCCATGATGCCTGATGGTGTTTTTCAACATATTTGGTTACTGGAGAGGGCAACAATTTTCAAGTTTCCATTCCATTAGATCCATCCATAATTTAAATGAAAGTGCATATTGTCTAATGCAGTGCATTTTGGTAAGTTAGTTCTCTACATGATCTACATTACTTTGATAATAACTAAATCACAATATCTAATTATCTAATAATTGTGACCAAAATATTGAGATGCAAATCAATCAGAATTGGAACATGACCCATCAAATCAATGTCTAAAAATCTTAAAGCCAGAGTTCAATGCATCACTACTAGAAATTTCACCTTTGGCGCATGAGGAAGCGGGCGTCCGCTTGGGGCGGTCGCAAGTTGTACTTTTAGCGACCGCCAAATTGACCATTAGCGACCGCTTATGGCGGTCGCTAAAGGCGTACCTATTAAACCCTCGCGCCATCGCTCTTTTCCCCTCCCTCTTGTTTTTCCCCCTTTTCCCTCCCGCGCTCTGCTCCTGCGATCTGCCCTACTCCCGATTTCGCCTGAGTCGCCTGCGCCGGAGCCCCTGCGCCGGAGCCCGCTTCGTCCGGTGTCGCCTCCCTCCCTCCCTCTCTCTATTTCCCTCAGTCCCTCTCCCCTCTCTCTCTGTTTCTGTCTCTCTCTCTCTGTTTCTGTCTCTCTCTCTCTCCCTTCCTCCCTCTCCCTCTCCCTCTCTCTTTATCTATCTCTCTCTCTCCCTTCCTCCGTCCCTCCCTCCTTCTCCCTCTCCCTCCCTCCCTCCCTCTATTTCTCTCTCTATTTCCCTCAGTCCCTCTCCCTGTCGCTCTCCCTCTTTCCCTCCCTGTCCCGCGCGCCGGAGCCGCCTGCGCCGGAGCCGCCTGCGCCGGAGCCGCCTTCGCCGGTGTCGCCTCCCTCCCTCCCTCTCTCTATTTCCCTCAGTCCCTCTCCCCTCTCTCTCTGTTTTTGTCTCTCTCTCTCTCTGTTTCTGTCTCTCTCTCTCTCCCTTCCTCCCTCTCCCTCTCCCTCTCTCTTTATCTATCTCTCTCTCCCTCCTCCCTCCCTCCCTCCTTCTCCCTCTCCCCCCTCCCTCCCTCCCTCTATTTCTCTCTCTATTTCCCTCAGTCCCTCTCCCTATCGCTCTTCCTCTCCCCTCTCTCTTCTGTTTCTCTTCTCTCTCTCTCTCTCTCCCTTCTCCCTCTCCCTATCCCTCTCCCTCTCTCTTTATCTATCTCTCTCTCTCCCTTCCTCCGTTCCCTCCCTCCTTCTCCCTCTCCCTCCCTCCCCTCACTTTATTTCTCTCTCTATTTCCCTCAGTCCCTCTCCCTGTCGCTCTCCCTCTTTCCCTCCCTGTCCCGCGCGCCGGAGCCACCACCGGAAATCTCTCTCTTGGTCCCTGTTCCGGAGCCGCCAACTGTCTCTCTCTCCCATCCCTCCCTCTCTCTATTTCTCCTCTCTCCCTCACTCCCTATCGCTCTGCCTCTCTCCCTCTCTCTCTGTTTCTCTCTCTCTCTCTCTCTCTCCCTTCCTCCCTCTCCCTCTCTCTTTATCTATCTCTCTCTCTCCCTTCCTCCGTCCCTCCCTCCTCCCTCTCCCTCTCGGACTGCACTGTGCTGTGCTGCCTCCATTTCTAAACAGGTAAATTTTTTTTTACTGTTATTTTCAATGAGTGGATAGTGGAGAGTATGATGCACATTTTCAATGACTGTATTATAATTTGAATTTTGATGGTTTTCATGATATTCTAGTTTATTATTGAAAAACAACTTGCTTTAATGCTTTCTGTATTCATACGGTTATGTGTTGTGTGATCTTAAATAGCTGAGATGGTTGTGAGATTATCAAATTGATGTAGTGAAGTGGTTACATAATCTGTATGGACACGGTACAACTGCAGCAAATAGATAATTGAAAGCAAGGGAAAGATAATCTATGAGAATTGTTACGTTGATGTGAGCATAGGGTTCTTATCACACCAACTCAAGCATGACAGTCCATTAAGTACAGTGAGCTTTGCCTGAAGAGAAACAATTCTTGAGGAGATGAGAGGCTTTATGAAGATGTCCGCTACCTTGCCATGAGTAGAGACATATCGTACATCAAGTTGACAATTGGAGACAACATGGTGAATGAAGTGATGTCAACTTGAACATTTTTGCACTGGCCATGAAAGATTGGATTAGTAGAAATGTAGGTAGCACCGATCCTATCACACCAATTAGTCAGTGACTGGGTGGAGAGAAACCATGTTCACGCAGTAGACAGTAGAGTGAACCCAAAGCAATTCGCATATGAAAAGAGCAATGCCTTGTACTCATCCTTAGTTCTAGAATGGACCACCATCGCCTGTTTCTTAGAGCTCTTATAACAAGGTTAGAGCTAAGGACGATCCCATAACCACTAGTCTAATTGTTATCATCAAGGCTGAGAAAAAATGTCTTTTAGTACAAAATTCGCTTGTGGACAGTTTCACTACTTTATCTTGTGTTCTCCACACCCAAACTATGTTTTTTTTTTTTTTTTATCATGACTTCTTGAGTTCCGGAGATAAAAACTTTTGTTCAATAGACCCACATGGTGTGTGTGTTTGATTAAATATTTATGAAATGAATACGTAGAATGACAAATATTGTGTTCAATAGACTTCTTGAATTGCTTACTGATAGTAGTGCTTTAATGTTGTAATGACAAATATGTTATTAGTTTACATATATTTGTGGTCTACACCATGCTTCTTTCTTATTCTTCTTTTATGATGGTATCAATGAAATTGGAAAATTTTATTCATTTGCATGCATTATTGAAACGTAGACCCGTTCGAGAGTTGTGTACGACATCTGTTCGGTAATCCTCGACGCGACGGATTTGGTCTTTGACTGGATTCGTTGTTCTTGTGATTTACATTCGAACTTTGTCGTATGCGAATCTTGAATTGTCCAGTTCGGACAGTTTGGGAATGCAATTATCCATTTTATACTCAATAGCTCATGCAAGTCCGATGTTAGATAGAGTTTCGGTTGATGTCCCATTGTTCTCTGGGTACATACATAGGTACAACTGGTGTTGTATCTGTGTCGTGTACTTGGAGAACCACGCGGACATGCTGCCGAAATTTCGTCTGACTAGGAGACGAAGCATTCGAGTTATTGAGTGCAAGTTGGATCGTGCATTCTCGAATGGGATAGGACCATCCACCCTTTAGTAAGTTGTTTGCAGTTTATGAATAAGTGACCTGCATGATGCACGATACCTAGAGCTAATTGTGCTTGCTCATTTTAGATTTCCACAGAAATAGTTACCGAGATGGACAAGAGATGGATTGATTTACCGAATAGGATGTCAAGGGAATATATGGAGGGGATTAACCAGTTCATGGAATTTACCAATGGGTTTGACAATGAGTTCATCAGTTGTCCATGTAGAAAATGTGCGAATCGGTATTATTACAAAAGAGAGTTTGTACGAGAGCATCTGTTTCTGAACGGATTCTTGAAGGAATACAAGAATTGGATAAGACATGGAGAAGAGTATGTTTCCTGTCGCATAGAGGATAGAGATGAGATACAGGTGGATGATATGGCAGAGACTGATCCGATGATCGCGATGCTAAATGATATTGCGTGCGGTTTGGCACCCGAATACACAAGCTATGAGACTGAGGGGGCGAGAGGGAGTAATCCTCGCTCCGGTGCCGATGAAGAAGCGCAGAGATATTTTGAAATTCTAGACGATGCACAGACAGAATTGTATCCTGGATGCAAGGATTTTAGTAAATTGTCCTTTATTGTTGAGTTGTTACATTTGAAGGCATTGAATCAGTGGTCTGACAAGTCCTTCGATATGCTCGTCCAGTTGTTGCATCGAGTGCTCCCATCTGGTGCAAAACTTGCCGAGTCTTACTATCAGGCTCGCAAGTTAACTGAAAATTTGGGCTTCACATATGAGACTCTGGATGCATGTCCAAACAATTGTATGTTGTTTAGGAAAGAGAATGCCCATCTTGATACGTGCATTGTGTGTCAGACTTCGAGATGGAAGGATGACGGGGTTGGTTACAATCGTCAGAATGATTCTACAACTGTTACAAATCGTGGCAAACTCGTGGCAGCAAAGCAAGCGAGATATTTCCCACTTAAGCCAAGGCTGAAGAGGTTTTTTTTGTCATCAAATATTTCAAAACTGATGAGATGGCATGCCGAGAATAGCAGGGACGATGGTAAGTTAACCCATCCAGCAGATTCTCCGGCGTGGAAAGACTTTGATCGGATGAATCCAGACTTTGCCTGCGATTGTCGCAATGTTCGGCTTGGTTTGGCTGCGGATGGTTTTAGTCCATTCAGATCCATGACTGGGGCAAATCATAGTACGTGGCCAGTTGTTTTGTTACCTTATAATCTCCCGCCGTGGATGTGTATGAAACAACCTTTTCTGATACTATCCACACTTATTGATGGACCAAGAGGTCCAGGGGACAAGATTGATGTATATATGCAACCTTTGATCGATGAATTGAATGAATTATGGGCTGATGGTCTGATGACATTTGATGCCGAAAGCAATGAAATGTTTAAACTCCGTGCCGCATTATTGTGGACAATCAACGACTTCCCTGCGTACGCTAACTTGTCAGGTTGGAGCACAAAAGGAGAGTTTGCATGTCCTTGCTGCAATAAGGAGAAGAGGTCAACTTGGTTGAAGCACGGCAGAAAATGGGCATACACGGGTCATAGACGTTTTCTACCTCCATTGCATAGGTTCAGGAGGGACAAAGTGTCATTTGATGGCACTCGGGAATATGGTCCAGCACCTCGAACAATGACGGGAGTTGAATTGTTGTCACAGCTCGAGCAAGAGAAAATACGTACTGTTTACGATTTCCAAGACTTACTGGCCCCCCCGCTCCCTTCTATTCCCGGTGCAAATAGAAGGCGAAGTCACAATTGGAAAAAAAAAGTATTTTCTACGAGCTACCGTACTGGAAAGATAACTTACTGAGGCACAACTTAGATGTCATGCACATCGAGAAGAATGTCTGCGACAATATATTGTGGACCATCCTCGGAGTCCAGGGGAAGTCGAAGGATGGTGTCAATGCACGCCGTGACTTGGAAGAAATTGGCTTGAGAAAACCGTTGCATTTGCAGCTGAGAGAGTCCAACAAGGCATACATGCCTCCTGCACAGTACACGATGAGTAAAGATGAGAAAGATGTCTTCCTCTCCGTTCTGAAGGGTGTCAAGGTTCCGGACGGGTACTGTTCAAATATCGCTAAGCGTGTGAACATGAAAGAAAGAACATTACAGGGTTTGAAGAGTCATGACAATCATATTCTTATTCAGCAGTTATTGCCTATCTCCATACGGAATTGTTTGCCTAAGAATGTTGTAGCGCCGTTGATTGAAGTTAGTAACTTCTTCAGACAACTGACTTCTAGAGTTATACGGATTGATGAATTGAATAGTCTGCAAGAGAGGATTGCTGTGACATTGTGTCATCTAGAAAAGAATTTTCCACCTGCATTTTTCGATGTCATGGTTCACTTGACCATACACTTAACCAGTGAAGCCCTACTTGGAGGCCCTGTCCAATTCAGATGGATGTATCCGATCGAGAGGTACATGAATACATTGAAGAGGTATGTTCGTAATAGAGCTCGTCCAGAGGCATCAATAGCTAAGGGGTATTTGATGGATGAGTGTACCAATTTCTGCGCAACATATCTTAATGATAATATTGAAACAAAGTTAACTAGGCCCTCGCGGATTAATGATGGCCCAGTTGGAGAGGGCACGCCATTTGATCTTAACAATATTGAGTGGATTCAAGCTCACCGGTGGGTGTTGTTCAACGTCCCATCTGTTGCTGCTTTGGCTCAGTAAGTTATCACTCATCCGTAATACTAAATTGTCAATTCTATTGTTTAAATTATCATACTCGTCATTAAACACGTGTTATGCATCGCAGGGCACACATCGATGACCTTAAACGGGACATGCCTCGTGCTACAGAGAATCAAATTCATCAGTCCCATTATCGGTCATTTCACGATTGGTTCAAGAACCATGTACGTATTCATTCATTATGAGTAGTGTCACTTGCTACTGTCATATTACTTTCATGTAGTGATATTCTTTGATTACATGCATTGCGTAGGTGTGTAACTTACGAAGAACCAACGATCCTAACTTGACCGATGAAATGAACCAGTTAGCTGATGGTCCCTTTATGACGGCCCGACGTTACACAACTTGTGATGTCAACGGCTTTCGATTTCGCATCAAGGATGTAGATGAGAAACGAGCTACGCAAAATAGTGGGCTCGGTTGTCCATCCGTCGATGCTGGTTACTACTATGGCCGGTTGAAAGATATTGTTGAAGTTGTTTACAATCACGGGTTAAAATTTATATTGTTTAAGTGTGATTGGGTGGATCCCGTCCGAGGAGTGAAACTAGATAATTACCGGTTTACATTGGTAAATTTTAACAATTTGTTACATCGTGATGATCAATTAAGCGCCGAACCCTACATAATGTCTTCAATGGCGGAGCAAGTTTACTATGTCAGAGATCCGAAAGATCCTAACTGGCAGGTGGCAGTTAAAATGTCAAGGAGGGGAGTGTATCAGATTGAATGTGATGAGCCAGATATTGATGCATTCGCCCAACAAGTTCTTGACCAGAATGCAGTCATTCAACGTGATGAAGATGTTAATTGGGTTCGGGATACCATCGACGGAGATACAGTTGACTTACATGATCTTTGAATGGTAGGAAACTAATTCATCAATGTTAAACTTCAGTGTAAATAGTTTTTAAATGTTAATTTCAATTATCACGTTAACTATATGTTAATTTCATTTGACTTACCTGATCTTTGAATGGTTAAAAACATTTGAACAGATATGTCAGGAAGAAAGAGGAGAGATCGTCCGCGGACGATTGACGAGCTACTGCGCCAGGCCCAGGCCAGTACGTCATCGGGGGACCCTAGACCTACATCGGGTTCTGCCCAGTCCAGTTCGATGGCCCCATCGAGTATGCCATCGAGCTCTCATCCGGTGCTAGCTACTGCGCCAGCTTCTACATCCCAGACTACAGAGGCCGATACACATATTGGTATAAGTTTGTTTAATTAAAATATTTTATTTCTAACAAATTATATTATTTCAATTTAATTATATTATCTGTAATTTAAACAGATTCTGTGAGCACGGGCCCATCTACCAGCAGGGGTAGAGGCCCTGCTAGAGGGATCCGGGCTTGGAATTCCGGTCATCCCATTGACGTGTCCTTCGATGAGACGTACCACCCAGTGGGTCCGCATGCTCGGCAGCTTATCAGCCAGCTGGGACATATGGTCCGGGATCCACATGCATTTCCTTTGACCACACTTGATTGGGATGCATTCCCTGTGGAGGCACTGGATCGTATCTGGAGTCAGGTCAAGGTAATAATTTAACATTTCTCCGCATATATGAGGCAATTTAAGCCATAACTAAATGAAGCATTACTTGTCCTTTGCAGGACAATTTGAGGGCTTGTCCTGAGCTCTTCCGGCCAGTTTGCATGTCGAAGTGCCGGAAGATGTGGAAAGATCACAAAAATAAGATGAAAATGCAACATTGGAAGCCACACCAGGATGCCCCTGACATACTTGATCGAGTTCCGAGGGGCATTCTCCCGGATCAGTGGACTCAGCTCGTCCGGTACTGGACGAGCGAGGAGGCTCAGGTGATAAAGTTGTATATATATATATTTTCTAACGTGCATTTTATCGATTTATTATTGACTATCGTAACTAACAAAAATTAACTGATAAATATTGAAAACAGAGAGTGGCGGATACAAATGCGCGGAACCGCGCAATGCAGGGTCCCGCACACAGGTTGGGGACTCGACACATCACGCAAGTCCGCCACGAGGTGAAAAAGTTAGATCGTATATGTAATTTATAATTTTGTCATTTTGTATGCTATTATACTAATAAACTAACTCTCAATGAAACAGCTGCGTTCGAAGGGCGATCCGAGCGACAGGATGTCCGTTTGGATGCATTCTCGAGATCCTCGTCATCCAGAGGTTGCAGCCATCCTCGTAAGTTCTTATATTAAACCACATAAATTATTCGTTTGTTACTATGTCCTGTTATGCATGATAATATATTAAATGAATTAACTACGCAGGCCCAGTATCAGTCACGCCTGGAGGAGTTGCCCGAGGAGGAGCGTAGTTTGCCATCACGGAGGGATGAGATATTCCAGTCCGTCGTTGGCCGGGACGGGCACGGATACACGCTCACGTATGGGTCGGGCATTCCACGATCGCACATCGCACGGGCGGAGTCATCCGGTGCTAGCTCCTCCCAGGGACTTCGCCTCCGTACAGATGAGGAGGTTGAGGAGATGATGCAGTCCCGGTTAGCAGCAATCAGGGCAGAGATGAGGGAGGAGATGAGGGCGGAGTTGGCAGCGCTGGAGGCTCGTCTATCACAGAGTCGCGGCCCGCCCACTTCAGACCCATCACCCACTACTCAGGTTAGTAACAAATAAATTTGTACATTTAAATTGTTAATTATGTCATTGATGTATCAAAATATTTATGTTATTTTTTTTTAACATGTTTTTAACTATATATTAAACAAGTACAGGCACCAGACGCTGGCAGCGGCTATAGAGCGAGACATGACTCGGTTGGAGAGGGCAGTCATGATCCCGCACGCTAGACTGATTCTGACTCGGTACAATTATTTTTTTTTAATTCAAGATTTTAATTAGCCTCTGTATACAATCACTGAGCAAACGGGCTCCGGTGAGAGACATTCATCCGTTAATGATGCATTTGAGCCTAAGATTCATCCTGCACTGTTGAGCTATTCTGGTTGCAATGTTTTCGTACTGTTTCATTGTACTTAGTTTTTTAAATGTTTTTTTATTTTAATCTGACCACTAGTATTATTCATCTGTATTTGATTAGTTGTCAATTGTGTCATCCAAGGTTGTGCAAGTGGATAAGTTGCGTAAGGCTGGACTCATTCAAGGTTGCTCATTGGAAAACGCCATTATTTGCAGGTTAGACAATCCATTTGCCTTTAACTTTATATACTATCTTTGTGAAAACAATTAGGCTCGAAAACGGCCCGCCGGGGGTCCGGAACGGGATACGGCCCCCGGAAAATTCCGAAACCGGCACGAGCACTTCGCTCGAGGGTAGAGTGACCTGTAGGAACTGACGGCTCGCAAATAGGACTCCCGGTTAGAGAATTACGAGCGAAAACATCGGATTTTCCAACACTTAGGCTCGAAAACGGCCCGCCGGGGGTCCGGAACGGGATACGGCCCCCGGAAATTCCGAAACCGGCACGAGCACTTCGCTCGAGGGTAGAGTGACCTGTAGGAACTGACGGCTCGCAAATAGGACTCCCGGTTAGAGAATTACGAGCGAAAACATCGGATTTTCCAACACTTAGGCTCGAAAACGGCCCGCCGGGGGTCCGGAACGGGATACGGCCCCCGGAAAATTCCGAAACCGGCACGAGCACTTCGCTCGAGGGTAGAGTGACCTGTAGGAACTGACGGCTCGCAACTAGGACTCCCGGTTAGAGAATTACGAGCGAAAACATCGGATTTTCCAACACTTAGGCTCGAAAACGGCCCGCCGGGGGTCCGGAACGGGATACGGCCCCCGGAAAATTCCGAAACCGGCACGAGCACTTCGCTCGAGGGTAGAGTGACCTGTAGGAACTGACGGCTCGCAACTAGGACTCCCGGTTAGAGAATTACGAGCGAAAACATCGGATTTTCCAACACTTAGGCTCGAAAACGGCCCGCCGGGGGTCCGGAACGGGATACGGCCCCCGGAAAATTCCGAAACCGGCACGAGCACTTCGCTCGAGGGTAGAGTGACCTGTAGGAACTGACGGCTCGCAAATAGGACTCCCGGTTAGAGAATTACGAGCGAAAACATCGGATTTTCCAACACTTAGGCTCGGAAACGGCCCGCCGGGGGTCCGGAACGGGATACGGCCCCCGGAAAATTCCGAAACCGGCACGAGCACTTCGCTCGAGGGTAGAGTGACCTGTAGGAACTGACGGCTCGCAAATAGGACTCCCGGTTAGAGAATTACGAGCGAAAACATCGGATTTTCCAACACTTAGGCTCGAAAACGGCCCGCCGGGGGTCCGGAACGGGATACGGCCCCCGGAAAATTCCGAAACCGGCACGAGCACTTCGCTCGAGGGTAGAGTGACCTGTAGGAACTGACGGCTCGCAACTAGGACTCCCGGTTAGAGAATTACGAGCGAAAACATCGGATTTTCCAACACTTAGGCTCGAAAACGGCCCGCCGGGGGTCCGGAACGGGATACGGCCCCCGGAAAATTCCGAAACCGGCACGAGCACTTCGCTCGAGGGTAGAGTGACCTGTAGGAACTGACGGCTCGCAAATAGGACTCCCGGTTAGAGAATTACGAGTGAAAACATCGGATTTTCCAACACTTAGGCTCGAAAACGGCCCGCCGGGGGTCCGGAACGGGATACGGCCCCCGAAAAATTCCGAAACCGGCACGAGCACTTCGCTCGAGGGTAGAGTGACCTGTAGGAACTGACGGCTCGCAACTAGGACTCCCGGTTAGAGAATTACGAGCGAAAACATCGGATTTTCCAACACTTAGGCTCGAAAACGGCCCGCCGGGGGTCCGGAACGGGATACGGCCCCCGGAATGTTCCGAAACCGGCACGAGCACTTCGCTCGAGGGTAGAGTGACCTGTAGGAACTGACGGCTCGCAACTAGGACTCCCGGTTAGAGAATTACGAGCGAAAACATCGGATTTTCCAACACTTAGGCTCGAAAACGGCCCGCCGGGGGTCCGGAACGGGATACGGCCCCCGGAAAATTCCGAAACCGGCACGAGCACTTCGCTCGAGGGTAGAGTGACCTGTAGGAACTGACGGCTCGCAACTAGGACTCCCGGTTAGAGAATTACGAGCGAAAACATCGGATTTTCCAACACTTAGGCTCGAAAACGGCCCGCCGGGGGTCCGGAACGGGATACGGCCCCCGGAAATTCCGAAACCGGCACGAGCACTTCGCTCGAGGGTAGAGTGACCTGTAGGAACTGACGGCTCGCAAATAGGACTCCCGGTTAGAGAATTACGAGCGAAAACATCGGATTTTCCAACACTTAGGCTCGAAAACGGCCCGCCGGGGGTCCGGAACGGGATACGGCCCCCGGAAAATTCCGAAACCGGCACGAGCACTTCGCTCGAGGGTAGAGTGACCTGTAGGAACTGACGGCTCGCAAATAGGACTCCCGGTTAGAGAATTACGAGCGAAAACATCGGATTTTCCAACACTTAGGTTTAACTTTCAAAATTTTGCTCTTAATACTTGATTTTATTTATATTTACTATATATTCATAATTTTTATAATTAACTTTTACTATTTGTTTTCGTTTTTTGTCTTCAGGTTTCAGAGCATCGGATCGATCACGGCACCCTTCCCAGCAAATATATTTGTTTTTCTTTTTTTTTTAAAGTTTATTTGTAACGATTATAATTTGTTTAAACATTTGTAATGTTATAAATGTTTTTAATATAAGACTTTGTTTTGTTATTTGTATTTTTAATTGAATGTTATAGTTGTAGATATATAAACTGTTCAGGTACAAATACAGGTACAAACATAATACAGGTACAAAAAGCAGGATAAAAATAGAAAAATATAAAAAATTTTATTTTAAAAAAAATTTTGGCATTAGCGACCGCCATGGCGGTCGCAAATGGAGTATTAGCGACCGCTAATGGCGGTCGCTAAAAGTTTAATGGGCGGCCGCAAATATTAAAAAAAATGAGGGAAAAAATTTAAAAATATAATCAAAACAGTATTAGCGACCGCTATTTGAACCATTTGCGACCGCCAGTGGCGGTCGCTAAAAGTGATTTTCAGTATTTAGAAAATTAAAAAAATTACATTAGCGACCGCCATTTATACCTTTAGCGACGGCTTATGGCGGCCGCTAAAAGCGGTCGCAGCGGTCGCTAATACTTTTAGCGACGACGTTTCCGCGGCAGTTAATTGGCGGTCGTTACGCGGTCGCTAAAGAGTATTAGCGACTGCCACTTGACTTTTAGCGACGGCTAATGGCGGCCGCTAAAAGCCTGTTTTCTAGTAGTGCATGTGGTAAATTAAAAATGAATTATTGTATTGATGTGAGTGATCCATAGATAAAAATTATCTCATCCTCTCTTCTTAATTAGGGCCTATTTGTTTCCATCAGGATACACATGAGTCTTTTTTTTTTTTTTTAATAAGGGGCTATATAAGAATTAAATACATAGAAATTTGAAGTCAAATGAGCTTCACAAAAGCTTTCTTAAAAGATGTAAGGTGTGACTGATATGAGACAAGGGGCAAAGCACATATAAGGTAACAATAAATGCGAGAACTTGACTTTCTTTGCATATTCATTTCCCATCTTTCATGAAAGTTATATGATAGCCTTTTTTATAATTACATTGAAACTTCATTTTTAACTACTTATGGCATGAAATCCTATCCATTCAATTATTTTGTAATCCACTCAATCCAACATGCTCTAAACACGGGCGGAGGGTTTTTTTTTTTTTTTTTTTTTTTTTTTTTTTAACATAAGGTGAATTGCAATCCCCAATGGACCCCACCGGCGGGGCCCACCACATATATGGGTTCACACGAAAAAAAAATATCGTTCACTCAATCAATTCCAACCAACCAATCCTTGCAGCAGTAACCATCCATCACGGGCCTTCCAAGTGAGTAGCGTTAGATAACTCAAAGTTGGGGCCCACTTGGGCTGAAATATCGACTCACTTGCAGCAGGTTCTTTCACTTCACCGACACATCGATCCAACAACAGCTGATGTATTATGAGAACGAGCCTTGGCATGCCGCAGGATAACAATGAAGGGAGATACAAGGACCAATGAACAATGGGTTTGGACGTGGATTACTTGTTTGTGTCCACAATATTAGGAAAAATTTTCTCCACCTGGAGCTTGCATCAGGACAATTAGTAGGGGGCGGAACCAGGATATGGGTATTGAGGGTGGGAGGCAAGTGTAAAAATTGCGTTAAATTTTAAAATATCTAAATGGCCTTTCAGTTTTTTTTTTTTTTTTGTGTGTGTGTGTGTGGGGGGGGGGGGGGGGGGGGGGGGGGGGCGCTCCGCTCCAGACTATTACCAAAGGTGGGATCTCCTTAATTTCTTCGGGTCATGTGTGTGACAAATGACACCGATATACAGTGTGCTGGAGAAAATCGAATCAAGTTTAATTACTAAAAATTATGCAAGTTTATTGTAATAAAATCCAACAGTTTCTACTGTCTAGTGTAATTCGAGAGGATTATTAAAAAGTGGGTTAAAATATTAGATTAGTCGCTTATTAAAATCAAATTTAAAAATAAAAATAAAAATGTTGAAAACAATTTTTGTGTGGCAATTTTTTTAAGTAAAAAAAGATATATTAAAACGAAAGATATCTAGCTACAACTTACCCAACATGAGATCTGGCAAAAAAAAAAAAAAAGCAAAGATCCCAAAAACCAAAACATTCCAAACACAGAACCAAACAGATTATAGAATATGAAACATTTGTACATTGGAGTGGGATTGACGTTCCCCAACTTGTCGCGGTTCCTTTTCGTTGTTGAAGTGGACTTGTGCTATATTCTGGATTTGATTACCTGAGTTGCATTTTCACTCTTTAGAAAATTTTCATTCTAGTATGAGTCAGGACCGGCAAACTGGTCATTTGTAAACTACATTATAACATAGACAAAATAATAGGAAAGAATTGGAGTGTTTTGCAAATTATTCATTTGAAGATTGGCCACTTCCTAATAATGGGCAATTTCTTGAGCAAGCAAAGAGAAAAATTACAGGACAACACTTCTTACCTGACTGCCGAAAATTTTATCCCCCTAATTCCATTTCTTATGGGAGCATGCTTCCTTTCTGATTAAAGAGGCTTCATTCCTCATGTTTGTAGTCTCATGGGTCCGAACCTTTCTAGTTCAATACGGAAAACAAATAATGAAGACAGAGACACAAGGCACTATTTGATTGGTGGCACTACTCAAGAGACATCTTCTTTTCTTAAATTTTTGAAAACAATGCCAATCCTGTTTTTACTAGAGAATTTCAAGTTCTCTATTTGAATTGTGGAAATTCATAAAACTGACATTTCAAATGCCACTTTTAATGTAGGGACTATAAAAAAATCCAACATTATAATGTTATATTAGTCCAATAACACATGTTCAGTACGGTATCTCCCTGCAAAATAAATAGTCACATATTAAAAAAATTACCTCTTTCCATGGGACAAGTTGGATAAAATAAAAATTAAGAAATTTGAGAAAAAAATGATATAATTACATAGAAACAACTAAAACATGAATTGTTTGATGGAAAAATGAGTAGGTAGTTACATAAGTAGTGACATAATTTTCGGTCAAAATTAAAATTTAAATCTCCTATCTAAATATATTATAATTGGAGGGATGCTTATGAAAAAGGAAGTCATTGCAAATAAATAGGCCTTGTAGTATACACACCACTAAAAATTGACAGCAATAATATTCTCATTCGTGGCCCAGGATCCAAATAAATAGGCCTTGTAGGATACACACCACTAAAAATTGACAGCAATAATATTCTCATTCGTGGCCCAGGATCCGAATTTCACTGGTAAAGTTTTATAAGAAGAATTTGTGGCTTGCATCGTGCTGTGAAGTCCAAATCCAATTCCAACCTCTTCTATCAATTGTACCTACAGCCACGAACCAATCATCTCTTTCCGCGAAATGCCACGGAAACTATTTTCTCAGTCTCTCTATTCCTCGGGAGAGATGATTGTCAGCCAATTTGGGTGCAGGAAGCAAACGAAAAAAATATAGAATATGAGACACGTGGCACCCTCTTCATCGTGCTTATCCCCACTTCTCCAATCACTATTGTACACATGGCATCCGCTGGGCATTTCCATTTTTGGTCCCTGCCTATGTTGCACTCCACTTGATTAAAATATTTATCATAGGAAAATGGGTTTTATATTATTATTATTATTATATATAGGAAAACTATCGGATAAATTCTCATAGTGGCCTATGAGTAAGGAGACGACCCGTTACGAGTTTAGAGACGAAATGGGTCCTTTGGGTGGGTTTATTTATTTATTTTTTTGTTGTTTAGTGATGTTGTCAATATTGACAATATAGTTGTCGATATCATGGTTTAAAATCTCGGTATCGGTCGCGGTATCGGCCGGGCCGAAAAACCGATACGTCGCGGATATCGTCGCGGATATCGGTCCGTCGCGGTCGTCGCGGTGTGAATTTTTTTTTTAATCCAAAAAAATCTGCAAAAATATTCAAAAAATCCAAAATATTAGAAAATGTTGGAAAACAATATTTTTTTCCATTAGTAACAATAATAAATCAAAATCTCGGTCACCTTAAGTTATGAGTCCTGTCTGTATCGCTGTTCGCTTTATTCTCCAGTATTTTATATAATGCAACCATTATCGATGCTCATGATCAATAAGATGAATATCATAAATCTGACATAATGCAACCACAATTTTTGGCAAAAACTCATACTTTTTTTGTTCCAAAAGTATAGATCTATTTTAAACTAATACATTATCAATGCATTTGAACACTAATGTGAAAAAATGTAATTGATTTCAAGAAAAGCCTCAAATTTTGGAAATAAAAAAATTTAGATCTACACTTTAAAATACTAGATCTAGGGGAAAATAAGTGAGTAACATCGAATCTAACTCAATATAAAGCCTTTTGGTTCATGAATTAGCATATTACACAATCTTTACTACTATATCATTCCAAACATAATTAAATAGGTTTAATATCGTATCTAGTAGTTTATGATAGTAATAGACATCCAAGCACAAAAAAAAAAGAAAGACAATTAGCAAAAGAGTCCTAGCTATCATGGTCAAGTAGATCATTTTATTTTCTTGAATTTTGATTGTCATTTATCTAAAACATGCGCTTCGCAGAGGGGGTCCGGGGGTATCCCCCGGCGGGGGTCGAGCTGACCGGTCAGCTCGCGGGGGTCCAGGGGGCAGCGCCCCCGGCGGGGGATCGGGGCAGCGCCCCCGGAAAAAAAAAAAAAGGAGATCGGCCGATATTTTGAAATATCGGCCGAGATATCGCCACGGCCGATATTTTGAAAATATCGGCCGATATATGGCGATATTTTGGCGATATTTTATCCGTATCGCCGCGACCGATATCTCAGCGAGATATCGGTGCGGTATCGACCGGTACCGGTACGTATCGGCCGGTACGTACCGGTACCGGCCGATATTTTAAACCATGGTCGATATCGACAAATATGCGTAAACCCTTTATATATTGCCCCATGTCTGTATTTCTTTGTCAGACCCTTTTCATCGTTTGCAACTTGTGTTCTGGCGATTTTCCTTCTTAGAAAACTTCTACATGAAATTAACCAAAGTGGTTGTTGGATTCCATTAAAAGGTTTGGCCTTGGTTGATGGCGATTTTCGTTTTGATCTTGGTTAATGGCGGTTTTTATTTTAAGTTTTTAGGGTTTGAAAAGGGGTCTCAACACCTTTATTTAAACCAGTTTCAGGCCATTCAACAACCCCCATTCCAAGCATCGTTTGCATTTCCCCTCTGCAAAGAACACCCACCCGTCTCCCAATCCAATCTCTGCCACGAAAGAAGCCCCACAAACAGACCACCCGGCTGAAGTCATTGGCCGAATTCGTGACTACCCAGATCGAAAAGAGAAGCCCTCTTCAGCCCAGCAGATATCCTCAGATAAGCATATGGTTCGGGTGAAGACCGATATTGGGTATCGTGATTTCAGCCTTGATGGGGCATTGGTTTCGGAGGAGGAAGATCTTGATGGGTTCTATAAGAAGTTTGTTGAATCGAGGATCAATGGCGTGAAATTAGGTTCAAAATGCACGATTATGATGTACGGTCCCACGGGCTCAAGGAAGAGCCATACAATGTTTGGGTGCCTAAAGCAACCCGGGATTGTCTATCGAGCTCTAAGGGATATTTTAGGGGGAGGAGAAGAAGGCGGCGATGGAGGTGGTGGGGGTTTTGGTTTTGGACAATTCGTGCAAGTTGCTATTTTGGAGATATACAATGAGGAGATTTATGATATGTTATCAACTAATAACAGTGGTGGTGGAGTGAACCATGGTTGGCCCAACGGGACTACATCTAAGTTAAAAAAAAAAAGTCTGCATATCTCTTTGTTACCGATTCCTCAACTCTAGTATTGAATTTTGATTGTTGGATTTTTTTTATATGGTTGATTTGATTGTTTATTGACCTATATGATTGATACTTTTTATAGATTTAGGAGTCTCATTGTCTGCTCTTGTGTTTTCTCTCCAGACTCTGGCATGCTTTTTTTAAGGGTGGATTTGAAGAAATTTGATGAGTGGTGAATGCTTCTTTATCTGTGTATGTCATGTTTCATGTGTGACATAACATATTGGATGTTAGATTTGGGGAGGTAAAAAGGAAGACAAATAAAACTTCGCATATTGTCCTACCCAATTTCCACACCACCACACATTAAATAAGCGTCAAATTTGCTAAATTTATACATACATAGAAGGGGTACATTCTTTGAAGGTGATTTACTGTAAGTATAATTTGTATAGAATCTTGTGCTTATTGGTTAGTTGATGTGTAATCAATACCTTAAGTATGCTCCCTTCTTTTTGACAGGAAGTTTTTTAGAAATACTTAATCTGAATCCAATACGCTAGTTCCGTAGCCCTTCCTCTTAATATTGACAAGCTAAATATTTTCATCTCAGCCTTCATAAGCATTATTTTGGCATGGTCGAATTCAAGTTACAGTCAGTAGAATACGTGGACACAGTCGATCTTGAGCGCAAAAACTTGTACATGTCGTAAATGGGTTGTTCCAAGCTTGAACAGTGCAGTGCTTTTTTTTGGGATGATTGTTGATGTAAATGGGTTCTTCAGCAAGGCTTGGAGATGCATTCATTTTTGGTGGAGTTGGTAATATAAATGGTTGTTCCAAGCTTAACCAGTGCGGTGCCTTTTTTATTTGTATGACTGTTGATGTAAACGACTTCTATGGCTGCTGATGTAAATGGGTTTGTTTGGTGATGTCAATGGGTTCCATGTAGATTTGAAGCATGTAAATGAGTTTCATGTAGATTTTGAACACTGCAAATTAAGCTTTTTATCTATTGCGTTTTGTTACTTTTGTAAGTATTGGACGGCTGTATTGAATGTTGGAATGTGAATGGTGCTAACAACTTTTTGAACATAAATGGAGAATGTTGTATTCAGTTATTCCATGGTGTTTACTTTTTAGGATATTCCTAATGACCATAAGTTGGGTTTAATATGTTGGATTCACACTATAAAATCATGCAAACCAGTCGATTAGCTATTAGATAAAAGTTACAGTCTGGTAGTTGTTTGGTGAAATATATCTTCAACCATGCTAGAAAATGGTATCACAGGTTCCTGGCCTCCTCAATTTTCATAGGTATGCTCCCTTATTTTCATGGTATCCTTGTTTTGTTTTCTTCACTTTTTGGTGGGATACTGTTTATGGGGCTACCTTTTTGTTGTACTTTTTTATTGGAAATTGTAACATTGGCTTTGATATGGTTATATTTCATCAGTCTGTCAGGTTGATAGACTTGTACTTAGCTTCCTTTTGCCATCTATATTACTAAAGGGATGTATACACTTCATGAGAATTCCTAGAGGAGGACACCTGGCATGTCTTGGAGAGGGACACGTGGCAGCAGCCTGCTAGAAAATAAAAATTGCTTGATTAGAATTTGAATTATCCTAAACTCTCTCAATGAGATCCCTATTACCAATAATAATTATCCTAAAATCTCTCAATGAGATCCCTATTACCAACCAAAATAGAAATTGCTTGATTAAAATTTGAATTATCCTAAACTCTCTCAATAAGATCCCTATTACCAATAATAATTATCCTAAAATCTCTCAATGATGGTGGACCCCATTAATCTGGGTCCCACTTAAAAATAATTGGTCAATTTGTTAGGTCTACTATCATTTGATCTTTCTTATTCAATTTATGGGTCTCATTCCGCATAATATGGTTTTATGGACGGTTAGAATAGAGATGGTGGACCCCATTCATCTGGGGGTTCACTTAAATAGGTTATGTTTGGTCAATTTGTGAGGTCTATGATCATTTAATCATTTGATCATTATCAAGCAATTCATGGGTCCCAACCCGCATCATATTGTTCATGGACGGTTAGAATATACATGGTAGACCCATTCATCTTGGGGGTCTCACTTAAATAGGTTAGGTTTGGTCAATTTGAGAGGTCTATGATTATTTGATCTTTATCAATCAATTCATGGGTCCCGGCTCGCATCATTTGATTTTATGGACGGTTAGAATAAAGATGGTGGACCCCATTTATTTGGGTCTCACTTAAAAATATTTGGTCAATTTGTTAGGTCTACGATCATTTGATCATTTGATCTTTTCAATCAATTCATGGGTCTCATCCCGCATAATATGGTTTTATGGACGGTTAGAATAGAGATGGTGGACCCCATTCATCTGGGGGGTTCCACTTAAATAGGTTATGTTTGGTCAATTTGTGAGGTCTATGATCATTTGATCATTTGATCATTATCAAGCAATTCATGGGTTCCATCCCGCATCGTATTGTTTCATGGACGGTTAGAATATAGATGGTGGACCCATTCATCTTGGGGGGTCCCACTTAAATAGGTTAGGTTTGGTCAATTTGAGGGGTCTATGATCATTTGATCATTTGCTCTTTATCAATCAATTCATGGGTCCCGGCCTGCATCATTTGATTTTATGGATAGTTAGAATAAGATGGTGGACCCCATTCATCTGGGTCGCACTTAAAAATTTTTGGTCAATTTGTTAGGTCTACGATCATTTGATCCTTTGATCTTTTTAAATCAATTCATGGGTCCATCCCGCATAATATGGTTTTATGGACGGTTAGAATAGAGATGGTGGACCCCATTCATCTGGGGGGGTTCCACTTAAATAGGTTACGTTTGGTCAATTTGTGATGTCTATGATCCCAGCCCGTATCATATGGTTTTATGGACAGTTAGAATATAGTTGGTGGACCCCATTTATCTTGGGGCTCCACTTAAATAGGTTAGGTTTGGTCAATTTGTGAGGTCTATGATCATTTGATCTTTATCAATCAATTAATGGGTCCCAGCTCGCATCATATGGTTTTATGGACGGTTAGAATATAGATGGTGGACCCCATTCATCTTGGTCTCACTTAAATAGGTTAGGTTTGGTCAATTTGTGAGGTCTATGATCATTTGATCTTTATCAATCAATTCATGTGTCCCAGCCGCATCATATGGTTTTATGAACGGTTAGAATGGAGATGGTGGACCCCATTCATCCGGGTCCCACTTAAAAAATTTGGTCAATTTGTTAGGTCTACGATCATTTGATCATTTGATTTTTTTTAATCAATTCATGGGTCTCATCCCGCATAATATGGTTTTATGAACGGTTAGAATAGAGATGGTGGACCCCATTCATCTGGGGGGTTCCACTTAAATATGTTAGGTTTGGTCAATTTATGAGGTCTATGATCATTTGATCATTTGATCTTTATCAAGCAATTCACGTGTCTCAGCCCGCATCATATGGTTTTTTGGACGGTTAGAATATAGATGGTGGACCCCATTCATCTTAGGGTCCCATTTAAATAGGTTAGGTTTGGTCAATTTGAGAGGTTTATGATCATTTGATTATTTGATCTTTATCAATTAATTAATGGGTCTCGGCCGGCATCATTTGATTTTATAGATGGTTAGAATAAAGATGGTGGACCCCATTCATCTGGGTCCCACTTAAATATATTAGGTCAATTTGTTAGGTATACGATCATTTGATCTTTTTTAAATCAATTCATGGGTCCCATCTCGCATCATATGGTTTTATGAACGGTTAGAATAGAGATGGTGGACCTCATTCATCTTGGGGGTCCCACTTAAGTAGGTTAGGTTTGGTTAATTTGAGAGGTCTATGATCATTTGGTCATTTGATCTTATCAATCAATTAATGGGTCACAGCCCGCATCATATGATTTTACGAACGGTTAGAATAGAGATGATGGACCCCATTTATCTTGGTCCACTTAAATATATTAGGTCTATGATCATTTGATCTTTCTTAATCAATTCATGCCCCACCCTAAAGAAATAAAATATTTGGAAAAAACCATAAAGATCAAATTAGCAAAAAAAAAAAAAAGGACTAACAGTTTACTAATTAATAATTTATTAAAAATAATTTATATCAGTCTGTGCATTCGTGGTTTCGTGGTTATGCACGGGGTTTTGCTAGTTGTACAAAATGAATTGTATTTTTATATAGAATCCTTTTGTTGGATCATGTATACTTTGCGTTTGATGGAATTTTTTCTTTACTGTTAGCAGATTGTATATAAAATGGTTGAATGCACTACACCATTTCAGGGCATACCTAACGGTTTAAAACCGTTACTAAAAAAATTTGTAACGGTTTTTTCTGGGTCACAGTTTGGGCGTTCTAATCTGTTATAAACATTCCTAACGGTTAAAAACCGTTACAAACACATTAATTGTAACGCTTTATTTCCGTTACTGAAATTAGTTCCTAACGGTTTTTAATACTCATTTGTGTTAATAACTTTAAATAAAAAAGTAACAGTTTCTGCAAGTTTTGTAACGGTATTTTACACTTAAATATTTCTAACGGTTTTGTAAACTTTAAACGGTTTTTCGTGCCAAATTTGTGTTACTGATTCATAACATTCCTAACGGTTGTGAAATCTTTTGTAACGTTTTCTAAATGTTGCTATTCGCACAAATTAGTAACAGTTTATAACCGTTACAAAAACTGTTTCATATGTAAAAAAAAAAATTATCCAAAAACCACCCCCCGAATACCAAACCTGCTGCATATATAAAAATACCCTTTTACACGGTTCAAACATTAACAAGAAATCTCACATTTACATCCAATCAAATAATTTTAAAAGCCTATAATTTAAAAAAAAAATGACCCCACCAAGTTCCTCACACAGACTCACCTGGCAGATGGGAATATAAGTTTATTATCATTTAGATTGAGGAGCAGCTCTCAACTAAATTATCATTCAATAATAATTTAGATCCTTATTGCAGTGCAAGGGCAGAACAACATGCTTTCCTACCACATTGCATTTTTATTACTGAACAGTATGTAAGAGATATTTCTTTCCATTTCTTTACCATTGTAACTGTGTGGAAAGAACCATGGAAGTCACACACCAACAGCCTGGAGAAAGGTTTGGCATTAAGTAGCATACTTTTGAACATGATGCATTTGAGGAATAGTGCTCATTTGAAATGGTTCCAGTAGTTTCAAAGAGGATTCAATTAATCCTTGCATTAGTGAAATGCCAATTGAAAATGAACATGAAAACGAAATAATGAAAATGAAAATGAATATAAAAACATGTAGAAGAAAACAATGTACCTGGTACAAGACCACCACCAAGCACCTTGGCAACCTCTATACCAAAGAGTCCAAACCTAAGTACCAAATACAACAATTATCAGCATTATAAACTAAAAATTCAGATACTTAAAAAGAAGACGAACACTCATTTTCCAAAAATATTCACACAGAGAGAGAGAGAGAGAGTAATGAATCCAAAAGAACTACTCAAAGTCTTTCGTACAAAAAGCCTCTCAAATTGTTAAGACATTTGCAGGCAGATTACCCAACAAAAACAATATAATGACACCATGGGACAAATCAAATGGAGTCTCAATCTCCATTCCAAGAGTCTCTATATTCTTAATATACCAAGTGTGTAAAAATTTCTAATGTAAAAGATTTCTCCGAAATTTCGACATAGTCTCCCCTGTACGTGTGACATTTAATTTTTTTTTTACAACCTGTATAAGTACCTGTACATGACAAAAAAACACTTCATATAAACAACCCAATGCCCCAACACACTACAAAGTCATTCACCACTACGTCATCAGTCATACACCATTCAACCTTCTCTGCTTTTAAATCATCTCCCTACCATGTTGATGTGTATACTATTCTGTGTATACTCTTATCAGCCCATTTGCAAGTGATTCCATTTTTCTTTGTTTTTGTTAGTTTCAAGATACATCCAACACAACCTGAAATGCCTAACATGTTTGATGTGTTGGCATATATGTGTTATGTTGGCATACATGTTTCAAGATACATCCAAATAACCAAGACATCCTTTTGGACTAAACACGTGATGCAAGATTCCACCAAGGCCATTTAGTCAAATTCTTGTTCGATATCAGTTGTTGAAGCAAAACCAGGCACTTTGAAAAGATACAGCATCAAAAAGCACTTTCCAATCCTACTCGCTTCAGAATTCATGGCTCATATCAAGTAGCATAAGAATATTCAGCCACTGCAAGTTGGAAAATTGCAATGCCGCACTCCACGGTTGTCAGTTTCGCATACAATTCAGAAAAGAAACTGTGGGATACAGCATCAAAAAGCACTTTCCAATCCTACTCGCTTTAGAATTCATGGCTCATATCAAGTAGCATAAGAATATTCAGCCACTGCAAGTTGGAAAATTGCAATGCCGCACTCCACGGTTGTCAGTTTCGCATAAAATTCAGAAAAGAAACTGTGCAAATAATAGCCAAGTCCATATCTCCACTTCTGATTCTATATTTTAGTAGCATTTGTACAATTTATATAGATCATAGCTCTATTAATATTTACATTTTTTTATTAGAAATATAATTTTCATTGTATACTAACTCTTTAAGATATATTCCTATACATTTATGGGGGTGTTGGTATAGTTTTTTAGTATCTGTTAATAACATCAACATCCATACTGCCTAAAAGTAACACTTGTAAGTTGTAATGACATTTCTAAACAAGTCTAACTTTGGTCATCACCACAAAAGGACCATAAACAAAAGAACTGAATAAAATCTAAAAATAGTCCGCTCAATCTCATCATACTCTTTTGACTATAAACATACCAAGAAGAATAATCAAGAAAGCAATTGACATTAGAACCAACAAAATATCTCAACCCACACTCAATTGAAGTTTCTAAATAAAGCACTAAAAATTCATTAAAAACATACACAATACCTGAGAAAAAGTAGAGAACATGCCTCGAGTGTTTCAATCGAGCAGTGTGCAAATTTCTTCAAGGGGTGGAAGCCGGGCTGCCGCTGCCTAAAAACATTATAAAAAAAATCAAAATCAAAGAAGCCGAATACAATAATCTGAGAAAAATAAATAGAGGAACATGTACTTGGTGAGCCTGAACTAATTGGTGGAAATCGGCGCTGCTATCAACATCTCCAGGTGCCACGCTCTGAAATGGGGAAGAAAAAGAAAATACCCAATTCAATTCAAGTGATGAAATTGAGAAATCAAGGGTCATATGCAATAATTAATCATACAGGGTGTAACCCGTTTGCAAAGAACCCAAATGGAAAACTCCTCTTTCTTTTTTTATCTGAGTTGATGAGAGCAAAAGAAGAGATGTTTAAGTGCCCCCCCCCCCCCCCCCCCCCCCCCCCCCCCCCCAAAAAAAATTTCAATATTAAGCATGGAATCTCTTTCTCTTTTTTTATTTTGTTTTTCCTTTATTTATCTGTTCACTGTTGGTTCAACTGAAGCCAAGAATCTCTTCTTCTGCATCATTCCAGTATGCTTCTTTTGTACCAACCCACACACATCATCATCTGCTTCCTCATGTATCTATCCACCTAAACAAACACTTTCACGTTCCATAATCTCAGGGCAATTACAGCCATCTCAGCCATTCATCATCACCACCTTTATCCCTCTTCTTTCTCAAACAACACCCATCTCTCTCACATTTCCAAACCCAACTGCAAACACCCTCATAGAACCCAACACAAAACAAACCCACACTCTGCTCATACATTCTGCAACTCTGTCACACCTTCACCCACATCACCTTCAATTCCAACACCCATCACCTTTTCTCCCTTCCCCTGCATCCAAACGACCCATTCGCCATCTTCACCCTTTTTCAACAACATTGGGCAAAAAAAAAAAAAAAAAACAGAAACTAGCATTGTTTCTATTACTAGAATATCAGGTCTTTTGAAAGACACTAACCATAAAGCTAACAAAATCTAGTACTCCAAAATCATGCACTAAAAAAGAACTCAAACTAATCTCAACAAGTGAAATGAATGACCATTCAATCTGCCAGTATATTCAAACTCACTGTAATCAGGGCAAATACAAACTTACACAGATGCCAGAAAAATTCTTATGGTATATAAAAAAAACTAACCATATGAGATTTAGAATATACCGAGAGAGAAACTCACTCATATAAACCCACAAGTGGACCCGAGCCTAATTTTCAGGCCCTTGGATGGAAAATGCCAAATCCCCAACAAAGAAATGCACAAAATGAGTTCATCCCAACACCCCAAAACATAAAACTGGCATTTCCAAGAGATCAATAGCAAACACAAATCACAAAAACGGAGAGATCTAAAAAGAATGAAGAAACCCTAACAAATCCAAACAGTTTGTTTGAGAGAAGAGAATCAAATTCCACAGCATGAAGGGCCCCTAAATTAGTAGGAAGCAAATCGAACAGAACAAAGATGACTATGAGGGCCTCTCTTTTTTTAACTTATTTTTTTAGCCAAGAAGTAATGGGTTAAAAGAATGATGCAATTACCCAATGATCATGAAATTGTAGAACTCGAAAACTGTAAGAATCGGATAAGATAGTAATGACCAAAGCAATGCTGCGAAATGGGTAGAAAGAAAAGGAAGTTATTTATACTTATGGATATATAATGTAATACACTAGTATGTAACATAGTAGTGGCATACATCTAATATCATGCTAATACAATAGCTAGCCAATGAACCATTATCAATTATAAGTTATAATGATAGGACTCAGACCTGAAAAGTTTTGCTAAAGATCTTGATCCTTGATGTACTTTCTCTTACTGCACATTCTCCATCGGATGACCAAACAAACTCCAGTACAGAACCAAAAGATCTATTTCTCCATGCCAATGCTGTACATATGATGTATTCTCCATCTCCACAAACAACAACAAACCTCCCATTTGGGTTATGCTTTAAGCTCTGGAAAGAGACAAAAATATAAAACCAGATCAATAAACCATTATCGTAAATTTCCCGAGTCTATTAAAATACATCATTTCAAGCATTTTCGCAAAGATAAATTTAGTACAGACCACAAAACCACGGGAAATGAAATAATTGACAGATTTGTACTCTTGATAACCAAAAAAATAGTAACAGTTTTTCTTACTTTATTCAGCAGAAAGTAAGTACATCAAGACTTTTACTATTTTGCTTACTTGCATGTCCAATTGAGGGGGGTGGGGAGCGAAGCAGCTGTGATGGAAGAATACAATTTTTTTCTGAAACAATGACATCATTTTACATTTACAGACACATGCACACAGGAATTACGAGAAAAAAGCTAAACCAAACATCATATCGCGGAGCTGGGGAATGCCCCATCTTTTGTCAATTGGTGTGCGTCTTGTAGGATATGAGACGAAGAAACCGCCATCGGAATCATTGATCATACTGCCTACCCCCACCCTCACTGATTCCTTAATACTTCCATCAAGATTCAAGATCCACACACCGGCCAGAGGAGCAGACCAAGAATATAAGTCTCTATGCAAATTATAAGAATGTCATGATCTACTATCTTCATATTTGTATCTTAAAGTTACTAGTCATGTTCTTCAACAAAAAGCAACATCAATTTCCTCACTTTGTCACCCAAACAAGCCTTACTTCATAATGGGTGAAGACAGTAATTTTGTCAATGATTTATACCAATGTTTGAAAAGGAATAAATGGCTTATGCCTGGGGGCTCATCCAAGCCAATTACAGACAATAAATTCTTTTAAGAAATAATAACTGAGGCATCTAGATTGACTCATTGATCAACAAAACACAAATCCACCTCCACAGATCAACTAGGAAAACCAGAAATCCACCAAATATAGCTTGCTATTTGAGCAGAAAATCGTCTTGATCAGCATTCATTTGCATAACACACAAAGAGAATTTTTTTAAAAAAGGAACAATTTGCAACCCAAAGGAAGTTTTCCTTTACAATTCTGCATACGTCATTCATTCAACTTCACTTACATGATCCAGCCAAAAAACAATCTACACAAAAAAAAAAGAAGTAGAAATAGGCACCATCATCTTCATTCAAACAAAGAAAAACGAAAACAGAACATTCAGTCAACTTCATCAATCTATCTTTACCAACTAATGCATGTGTTACACTTACAAGAACAAAACAAGGTGCCTGGAAAACATTAATTACCCAAAGCAGATCAAAATGCATAGATCAGGATTTTGGGGCAAAAAGGATAGATCTTTTAAGATAAAGTTTCCTGTAAAACGAACCTTTAAGAAATCAAGGTGACAAAGGTTGAGAACTCATTATTTAAAATAGGCCGAGCACTCATTATCTAGTTATTGAGATGCATCGATCTCCATCTCCATCATCCAAAAGTTCACAGTTTACACCGGTAAAAATGGTGCTTTCAAACCAAAGATTGTGCCCATGCTTGTCTATTCAGAGGATGCATTGACCCCCTGTTTTATCATCAAAAAGAAATCCTTCCTTCTCTTTTTATAAAAAAATTTAACAGTAAACTTCAATCCAACCCATCAGCAGTAAAGCACTCATACCTACCAGGCTACCTTTTTTTTTCCATACTTTCAATCATGGTCATCGTCTTCAATAAACCAACATTTGTCTGAAATCAGTTGATGGATTCTACTTCTTCACTTATCTTTATTAGGCAATTATTATTGGTCATGCAAAAAAAAAAAATGTAAATTCTTTTTTTGAACAAAAGATGAGATTTCATTAACAGAAGGAAAAAAAATTACACCTACATGAGATACAAGGCAACAGAACCCACTACCCCACTATGCAAAACCCGTCACTCAATCACAGGAAACGAGAAGTCTATTGGATTGCAATGCTGTATACATATAGCATAAAAAACTCCACTCTCCATATTTGTAGTGTACAGAAATACGATGGGTTCCAATCCCACATATAAGTAAACTACTACTATGGCATCAACATAGAAATGGATCTCAGTCTAAAAACACATCTCCAAAGCTGACAAACACTAACTCACTTCTCAAGAATGAGACTTTTACTAAATTTAAGCTCAACAGCCTCAATACTTGACACTAAAACAAGAGAAAATAAATAGGGCTTGCAGGATTGTAAAGAAAAGGGAATAAGAAAAACATACTTATATGAACCATTGAAGTATTCCATTCCTCCCCTGTACAAACACAAAAACAGTAATTTTAGAGGTTTTGATCAAATGGGTATTTCAGATGACAGGGGAAAAAGAATGGTGATATGGAGATGTTCTTCTTGAATGATCCTTCGATGTTCTTCCTGACTTTGCGTGAATGCTCCTCTTCTTCGGTGTTCCGCGTGAATGGATGAAGGGCAGCAGTGGAGTGGGCGCGCTGGGCGAGCGGGGAAGAAGAACAGGGGAAGAGAGGAAGTCTGCTCTGGGTGATGATGAGATGGGGAAGGAGTTGATCGTCTGAGGGAGAGGATGGATATGAAGATGGGAGGCTGGCTGGTCTACGTAGGGATGGTGTGGTGGATCTGACTGGGTGATGGAGATGGTGAGCGTGAGGTGGTGGCTGTGATGGTTTCTGCGTGTGAGGGTGGAGATGAGGGAGACGGAGATGGTGGTCCGCGTCTGGGAGAGGTGTGGGTCTGCGCTGGAAGAAGATGGGCGTGAGATGATGGAGGGACGACTGAGGGGCGTTCTGGGATGGACGGGGGTGATGAGAGAAAATGTGTGAGGGAGAGGGTGATGGCTGGCTGAGTGGGGGATTGCTGGGAGATGGCCAGAGAGTGGGGAGGATGATTTGTTGCTGCGATGGATAGATGAGGGGAGAAGAGTGATGGAGGGGAGGGGAATGAGAGGGGAACCGAGAGGGAGTTCGAGTTCTGCGCAGGATGGAGAGGGATGGCGATGGCTGCTCTGCTGCGATGGGAGATAGATGCAGGGGAAACAAAAGGAAAATAAATGGGCGCGGAAGGGGTTAGGGCATCAGTCAAAAGAAAAATAGAGGCTCGATTTTTTGGCGGAGTTTGGCGGGGTGATATTTGCTGGGAAAAAAATTTACCTTCGCAGGCGAAATAAATAAGACGCCGGAAAAAATTATAATCGTTGCCGGTAAAAAAGGCAAATCGTCAGAAAAACTCAACTTTTTCTGGCAAAATAAATAAAACGCCGGGGAAAGTATGACCTTTGCCGGCGAAAAAGGAAAATCGCCGGGGAAAGTAGGAACTTTGCTGGCGAGAATTTATCGCCGAAAAAACCCTTACTTTTCTTGGCGAAAGAAGCTTTTTCGTCGGCAAAGGTCCTACTTTCCCCGGCGTTTACTGATTGTGCCGGCAAAAAATGCTGGTAAAAGTGCAAATTGTTGTAGTGATTGGTAGTCAAAATCTATTTTTGTTGGTAAGTAACGGTTTATTAACGCCCATAAAACGTTAGGAAAATACGAAGATACCGTAACAAAATAATTATAAAATCGAGTAAAATTAATGTAACACTTTAAAACCAATGTTAACGCCCATAAAACGTTAGGAAATTAGTTACACTTAAAAACCGTTACTTACCAAAAATCTTGAGCGTTACTAATATCCTATTTTGGTGTAGTGATGTATGTGTTAGAGTTCCACAACATGTATATAGAATGGTTGAATGCATGTATATAGAATGATTGATAACAGAGTGACAAGCAGGTTGTCAGCTACTGCCGAAGAGGAGAAGAAAGAGAAGGGGGGTGGTGGGTTTTTTGCTATGTTGGGGGTGGATTGATAAAGGAGTTGTTTATTATGAATTGCATGAAGCTGTTTGATGCTGTTGTTGTCATTTCCACAACCTTTGGATTCGCAAGAACAGATAAAAGTTACCGATAGCGACAACATTAAGTAGTCGATATCGATTAGTTTTGTCAGTGGGATGAATTAAAAGTTATAAGTATGCAGCTGCTGGAACAGATAAAAGTTGTCGATAGCGACAACATTAAGTTGTCGATATCGACTAGTTTCGTCAGTGGGATGAATTAAAAGTTGTAAGGAGGCAGCTGCTGGAATAGATAAAAGTTGTCGATAGCGACAACATTAAGTTGTCAATATCAACTAGTTTCGTCAGTATGATAATTAAAAATTGTAAGTCAGCAGCTGCTGGAACAGATAAAAGTTGTCGATATCGACAATATCGCGAATAAAAAAAGAAGAAGACAACATTAACATTGAATCTACAGGTTCACCTAAGCATCATCCAACCTCGCCTCCTCTCACTCCCCTTGGATCTGCAGGTCCCTGGCCCTCATCCCCTCCCTCCCCCACCACCTATAGGCCCGGGCCCTCTTCCTCTTCTCCTCCTACAACTTTGGCTCCGTCTCCCCTCCCCTCTTCTCCCTCCTCTTCCTCCCTCCCTCCATGGCGATCCTCCCTCCTCCTCCGACGAAGACGACCCCATGATCGCCGCCCTCCATTTCTTCATATCATCCCTCTCCCTACCTCCCCTAGCCACATCCACCACTCTAGAGCATTACCGGCAACAAACAAAGAAAACTTCACTTTTTTTTTTAGTTCTGCAAATCAATAACAACCTGTATAGGGTGGTCGATTTCGACAATGTCCTAAATGACAATAAAAAAAAAACCCAAAGGACTCCTCCCGTCTCTAAAGTCCTAGTGGGTTGTCATCCTACCAATGACATACTAAGGGGACTTTTCCGGTAGTTTTCTCTTATATATAAGTGTTATTTATGTAAAATATATATTTTTATTTATCAAAATTATTATCTTTAAATTAGTAAATGAATAGATTTAATAATTTTACATTTTTTTTCATATTGTTCACAAATTCCTCAAAATTTATAAAGAATTAATATATAAATCTTTTATGTCTTGATGTTTACTCTTAAAATAAGAATATTAAATAGTTCTTGTCATGATTTAGAGGCTTAAGAATTGTTCTCTCATGAGCAGACTATGGGGCGGTGATCCAACTTGGAAAAATTTTATTTTATTTTTATTCCATGATTTAGTAGATGCCTAATTTTACACTCATTCACAAACAAGCACTCTTGTTGGAATGAATTTATAACATCCATCATTAAACATAAAAATTTAAGGTTGCTAGGATGCTTATGTTTTAATTACTAATCACCCTTATACATGAGGAGACCTTTTCATCTATATTTATTTGTATTAAAAAGAATACATCAAAGTGGACCAAACAAGCTCGACCACACATCAACAATACAAAATCCCCTTAGTAGGGAAAAATTGTCCTCTTAGCGTATCATCTAAAACTCTGATATATTTCAGCCACCCCCACCCACACGACCCGGTCCCTGGGTGCGGTCGGCTTACGCGTTGACTATTTAATGTAGTTTCGAAGTGGGCCGGTGCCCTTAGCAAGTGCGCTGGTGGGAGGGGCACGTGAGGCGATAGCCATTGCCCATGTCTTCGGCTCACGTGCGAGAAATCTCCGAGTGCCGGCCCTACTTTCCGCCTCTCCTCTCCTCTCGACAAAACCGGGTCAGGTCTGGAGAACCACCAGTCAACTACTCCGTCGGTGCTTATACATGAAATTACCTTTGTGCCCATCACTTTACAGAAGCTTCTTAAACACGCTGCACGGAAACTTCGAGATCTGCCCATCATCTATCTTGCGCGGGTTTGGTAACCAAGCAATTGCTCCTTTTCTTTTAACTTCAATCCAAATCGTCTATTTCATAGGCTGCGTTATAGATGGCAAAAGTAACGGTCCAGATTGTCTGATTGGTAAGAAAGACAGTATCGTTCCATCTTACATGATTTCGAACTAGGCATGCATTGTCATGTCACTCGTGTCGTGTATGTTGAGGCTAGAAGCTAAGTACATTTTGAATTTTAGGTGGTATTGATGTTAAGAGTAGGGAGAATAGTTTGCAATGTGTGGCCATCTCATCACCATTGATTACGTGGCCACTTAAGTACAAGGGAAATTAAATTTGGAGGCTTAATGTAAAAAAAATATTATAAAAAAGAAAAAAAAATCATACATATTAATTATCTGAAATAATATCTGGTACCTCCACTGCCTAAATACTGCCTAAATAGATGAAGAGACAGCTATTTCTCTCTGATCCCCGTACTTGATCACATCTGTCGGTCAAGGACTGTTCTTCTCCAGCATTTTAATCATTTAAAATCTAGTCCCTTGATCCAAATGGCACATTTGGAGACACTGAAGTGAACTTTGAGAATCGCTTCAAAGGGTCGGTATTGATTGAACATTATCAGTCCCCAACAACCTGCAATTGTATGTATAGTAATGTTAAAACCATTCAAAAATAAAATAAAATTTTTATAGCAATGTTAAAAGCACATTCATAAAGTCCATAATACTCCAGGAGCATGCGAGTAACTTGGGACAATTGGCATAGTGCCTACAAGCCACAAGATGTTTTTGTTTACACCTGTAGCAGATTGAGATAGGTGTCTTTCTCGATCACTTTGTCTATCAAGTGTCATCTGCTTTATCTTGGTGACACTAAAAAAATCAAGTTGCTACTCAAACTAACAAAAAATTTTTTAGGGTTTACGTTTTCCTAATATTCACCTCCTTTCTATAGATAACCAATTATTTGAAACGCTTGAAATCAAAAGTAGAGGAATGGAGGTCATGGCAAGACTGAGACTAGAACATACAATTGTTAATTTAAGTAAGAGAACGCGAGAATGGAGATGAGATTAAGGAATAAATGTTTAATCAAGAAATTCCAGAGCCATTACCACACACATAAAAGGCAATCAATACCCCGTCTGCAATTTCGTGTTCCCAGAAGGAACCCATGACAGACACTCAGACAGGTCCGTGCCAAACATATACTTTTAAAATGACCATAGAACATGTGTAGCCTACTGCCACAAAGAATCGTGCATGACTACACCAGGGGAAGGAGTGGCGGCCCACAGCTCTTGCTCGTGCCAAATGCTATTTTGAGGCTCATTTGAATTTTCCGTCTTGCCTTGTCCGAATATTTTAAGGCACAATGAGAAGGGTCAGGTCAATTTCGCATTTCGCAATCCTACTGCAAACTTCATTTTTGAACAACTTTATATTATGATTTGGTATGTTATTTTTATTTTAAGCTTAAGTTAATGCCTGTATATAAATGAGATGTGGGCAGATTGAAAGATCACCTTATAAACAAAGGTAAAATAAAAATACAGTTTAACCAAATTATCCTAACGATTGGTCTAGCAACTTTAAATTTCAATGCCATTTTAGTTAAATATATATACTTCAAGTTCAATTTTATACCGAGTAGAAATTGAGAGAACCTAAAATTAGGCTTATGCAAATTATGGGATGACAAGGGTATCACAAAAAAAAGACTACCTTGATCAAAGGTGAGCTGCATAGATTTAAACCGTACATGTAACCTCCTTGCAAGCAATGCTTTAAACCACAAGACTCAAATGATCAATTTTTCTGTCATGTATGTGATACTATGGTGTCGGTAGGTGAACATTTTGGTACTTGTTATAGTTCTTACAATCTACTTTATCTCATCTGATGGTAGTGGAACTTTAGTTAATTCAGATAAAGTTAGCAGTTTAGCACGTTAAGCACATCTTTTAAATCACACACAAGAATATTCATAGAAAGCCATTCAAAACACAAAAAGCTAGTAATGTATAAAATATGAATACGGTACATCCCAATAGGCAGGGACACTCTAGTAATTCCCACAAATATCTTCCCCACCACGTCACAAAAAAACCCAAAAATCCCCATCGCACCCCTACCAGCCTGGCAAAACCTCTTGCTGGCTACTCTGCTTACCCAACCATTCCGACCCACCTGGCCAGTCCAATACGTGTGCCCGATAACTCCATACAGCTGTCACCTACACTCTCCTCCCCCACCCCCTATAAAACCCTCCTTCTCTTCTCTTCCTCCCCACACTACCATCACTTTCTCTCTCTCTCACAGCATTTCCAACTCCAAGTCGCTCCAAAGTAGAAAAAGATGTCATCTTTTTCCTATTTTACCCTTGTCTGCTTCCTCTTCTTCCTCCCACTCTTAAACCCTGCCACTGCTACAACCAGAAAGCTCTCTGCCCTTGTCCAACAGCAACCCCTCATTCTCAAATACCACAACGGGCTTCTTCTCAAGGGGAATTTCACTGTAAACATCATCTGGTATGGGAAATTCACACCTGCCCAACGCTCCATCCTCATCGATTTCATCCAATCGCTCAACACCCACCAAAACCCACTCCCCCCCTCAGTATCCTCCTGGTGGAAGACCACAGACAAATACAAGGCTGGGTCCAGCAATCTCGTTCTTGGCAAGCAGATCATACAAGAAAACTACCCACTTGGGAAATCCCTAAAAAGCTCCGACCTTGTCAAGCTGGCCGGCGAAGCCGCCGGCAGGAACGTCATTAACATCGTCTTCACGGCGAAGGAGGTTACCGTGGAGGGCTTCTGCATGAGCCGGTGCGGGACCCACGGGTCGGTTCTGCGTGCCGGAACCAAGACCCGGTTCCCGTACCTCTGGGTCGGGAACTCGGAGACTCAGTGCCCTGGTCAATGCGCGTGGCCGTTCCACCAGCCGATTTATGGACCCCAGACGCCGCCGCTGGTGGCGCCGAACGGCGATGTCGGGGTTGATGGGATGGTGATTAACCTGGCTACGGTGCTGGCGGCGGCGGTGACGAACCCGTTCGCCGGAGGGTACTATCAGGGGCCGGCGACGGCGCCGCTAGAGGCGGTGTCGGCGTGTACGGGGGTTTTTGGGAAGGGGGCGTATCCGGGTTACCCGGGGGAGGTGCTTGTGGAGAAGACGACGGGTGCGAGCTATAATGCGCGTGGGGTGAATGGGAGGAAGTATCTTTTGCCTGCGATGTGGGACCCGGCGAAGTCCGCGTGCGCGACGCTCGTGTGAGAGTTGGATATGGAGAGACAGAGGATGTGTGGGATGGATCATGGATGTAGATAATGGTGTAATGAGGTGTTTGGTATATAGGTTCTATAAATACACATACTTGGTGTATGTTCTCTGGGGTTGTAGGTGAAAAAAATACTGAAAAAAAAAATATATGGTGGTGGTTTTCTTCTTGTATGTGCATCTATTTTTGTGTTTTGGGTTGATGGATGGAGATTGGATGTCATTGTTTTGGCCAAGTGGGTGTCTTTTGCTGATTGTTGGGGGCAATGGAGCTAATGGGACTGGGACTTCCTGCTCTAATCATATAATTTATACCATGAACAAAAAAAAATTGACTTCCTACCATATAATTTAGGCAGCCCCTGCTCTAATCATATACAATTATGAAAGTCCTTAAAATAATTTGTTAGAAGAGATTAGTTCCATTTGAGAAAATGTTTCATGGTTGAGATCTTGGGAGGTTGGGCCCTGTAATGGAATGGCTAGACCCTTTGAAAGAGTCTGAATACGCGGCCGTCTTTCCTGACTCCTGTTGTTTGTGGATGTGAGTGGGATGTGTAAAAACTCTACTGTGGTGTCCAAAAAGAAATTCCTCCAGTTCCGATCTTTAAATTTTACTTAAGAAGGATTGGTCATACAGTTACATTGGAAATGTACAGGAGATTCAATTAAGACAAATAACAACACATGTGATTGTGATTATTAAGTTATTAGTTTTGTGCTTAATATTACTGTGGACTGTCCCTTGTTGAAGTGAAATTTTAAGGATGGCACAGGGCAGGTGGGTGTTATTTATCTTGAATGATCCATATTATCATTATGATTTATAATATGATTAAGGCATATAATTTATACTACTGACCAAGTTATCAGTCATGTGATGTTACAATGAGGCAACTCGTTTTTTTTTTTTTTTTCCTTAATGGTTAAATTTATTGAAAAAGCTAGCGGTAAAAATGACTATACTTACAAGCTACAAGCACCCAAAAGGAAACAAAGAAATAAAAAAACCTCAAACAGCAAAATAAAAAAAAGAAAGACCACCAAACACCTAAGAACAAGAAGAAAACTAAAATTCGTCTTGAGAAAGCAACCTCCCACATAACAAGAAGAAAACTAAAATTCGTCTTGAGAAAGCAACCTCCCACATAATTTGATCCATTGAAATGCCATGGAAGGGAGGGCTAATCCACACCCAATAAGCCATTATAAATTTTATCTTTCCCATGATAGAATCAACGATTGATTGAAGTCTTTCAAAACACCTGGCATTCCTCTCCTTTCACAATAGCCAAATAATAGCATAAAATGACACATTACACATTAGTTTGTTCCCAGGAGATCGCATGGGAGAAATCCATGCATGAAAGAGGTCCAAAATGGAGCGAGGAAGGACCAAATTGCATCCAAACAAGCCAAGCAACTCATTCCACATCCTCAAAGAAAATCTGTAGTTGAGGAGAAGATGGCCCACCAACTTTTCATGTCTAAACACATTGGGCAAGCATTGATTATAACCACACATCTTCGTCTTAATTATCCATGGTAAAGATTCTATTTTGGATAGCAGGTCACAGAAACAACATTACTCTGGGAGGTATTTTAACTCTTTTCCAAATCTTGGCGAGCTCGTTGTAGATGCCCTCTCAGATGGCGTCGAAAAGGAGGAGACGGAGAAATTGCCATCTTTAGATGCACTCCAAATTCTAATATCTTGTCCTTCCTCTGGAATATAAACATCATTGAGGAGAGGAATAATTTGGTTCCCGTCATGCCCCCTCAGATTTCCCTGAATGAGGCTACTCCTTTTGAATGAAGCATAGTTTGAAAATGGGTCATTGCATGGATGGGCATTCATTGTGAATGATTTAAATGGGAGTTTTATACATCTCAGAGTACAAAATCCCTTCAATGGGAATCCTATCTGAGATTGGGGATTCTCTCTAGCAAAAAAACAAAAAAAAGAGAGAGATTGGGATTTCAAAGTTCAAAATCCCTTGAATAACCTGGTTTCCAGCCCCGAGGGAAGTAGTTTGGGAATTTGGCACTGGTTGATTTTTGAAACAGTATAGGTTTTTAGAAAAATGGGGCTTGAGAGATTTTAAAAAATGGGGCTTCATTTTTTGAAAGAGAATGGATGGATTAAATGTGGACTGTAGATCATAAGTGGATTGGTGTGAAATTGAAGGATGTGTCACCTTTTGGAGGGCATGGGTAACTGTGGTTGAGTGTTTGATCCAGCATTGGTTGGTGGACCATTTTGAATTTGAATCAGCAGTGCACAGGAGTTTTATTGGGTTTCCAGAGCTGAGTCTGAGTGCCTACTTCCCTAGTGACATTGAAATAAGATAGGCATATGATGTCGAACGTGGCATTGTATGCAGCCTTCCTAATGTTGTGGCCATTAATAGGATGCCTGTAGCATTATCTAACTTTGAAAATATTGTCCCTTTGTGGTCAGCAGTATCTACTGTATCTGTAGCTTACAGTATGTATAGTTTTTATTCAAATTTCATTTTTTATTGTTACTGTGTGTGTATGTCTTGACTGCCATCGATGCAATTGGACGAGGCGGGTCCAGCTCGATTAACCCGCTGCTCACGTTTCCTTCTTTCTACTGTGAAAGGTCTAGTCTATACACTGACTGATGAATTGATGAGGATAAAAAGGATGCATAACAAAGACAGTTGTAAGTGGATTTAATTGGCTCACTCCAATTGCAGAAATATTAGCTGACATCAGGTAATCAGTTCCAGCTGCATGATTATACTTGGATTTTTTTTTCTCTCAGGGGAGGGGGAGTGCTATTCGCATCTCAAATTTTTCTCTCTCCACTGCACTAGAACATAAAAAAAAATATTTTTTTCTAAACTACCCCTCTTCTTCCCTCATCCTCCTTCTCCTCCCTCCCTCCTCTTCCCTTCCTCTCCCACCCTCCACTCTCTTCCCTCATCCCCCTCCCAGTCTCCGGCTAGGGCTCGGCACCCCGCGGCGGGAGCCCCGGCCGGCTGGCCGTCTCCCTGCCCCTCCCCCTCTCCCTCCCCTTCCATTTTCTTTCCATCTTCTCCCTCTCTCCTTCCCTCTCCTTCCCTCCCCTACTCCCCCACTCCCCCTCCCCCTCCTCGCCGCCGGCGGGGAGGGAGATCGGGTTGCAGCAAGCGGGTGAGAGCCAGCTCGCCAGCCGGCTGGGGCTCCCGCCTAGGGCTCCCGGCCGAGGCTCCCTCCCCGCCGGAGACTGGGGAGGTGGGGAGAAGAGGGAAGAGGGTGGGAGAGGAAGGGAAGAGGAGGGAGGGAGGAGGAGGAGGGAGGAGGGGGGAGGGGTAGTTTAGGAAAACCTATTTTTTTAATTTTTTTTTTGTGCGGTGGGAAAAGAGATTTTCGTGGTGCCAATAGAATCCCCATTTCTCTTTATTGGTCACCCCTTACTCACACACCCACTCCTTTCCCTTTATTTTGAATTGGCATGATGAGACTTCTTTTGCCTTTTTATTGTAGATGGTATTTATAGTGCCAAGGTCATTCATCAATTGGTTGGGATTAATTTGATGGCATGATTATTTGGACTAGTGAGACTTTTAGTTCTTCCATTTATCAATCACATTTTTTGATAAAATAACTAAAGTGGCTGAGTTTCATCGTTCTGATTATAACTTGACTATTTAACCCTTTATTAACTATTATTGTTATTGACGCACACTCTCAATCACTCGGCAAATAATCAAGATGATTCTGACCAAGGGCGGAATCAGGAATTTGTATTTAGGGGGAGGGGGGGCAAAGTAAAAAAAAAAAAATTCTGATAAAAAGTTATAAAATTTAATAATTAAACACATAATAGATAGCACTCAAAAGTGAAATTACATTACTATTATTTAGAAAAAATCAGTATCTTAGAAGTTCATGTCATGACCCTTGTCAACTAGCACTCAAAAGTGAAATTATTGATTATTATTTTGGAACAAACAAATATGCCCACTATTATATATTAATGAGCAAGACTCATATTTAAAGTCTAGACCATTCAAAAAGGTGGTCCCACTAGTTTTATCTGGTCCAAAGAATTTACTTCAATCGGGTTTATTCTAACATAGATAATCACAATTAAAACATAACTTTTTTAGAATTGTTTTTCCTCTTTCCTTTCTTCATTTCATTTCCTTTCTTTTCTTCCATCATTCTAATCTTTCTTCTCTAGAATTTGCTATGATCTTATTTCTTTTTTAGAATTATTTTTTTTTCTCATTCTTTTCCTTTCTATTTTTCCATCAATATTCTAATATTTCTTCCCCAAAACCTGCTATGATTTTGTTATTTTTTTTAGAATAAAAAACTATATTAATTAATTAATATTATATGGAGGGGCCATCCATTAAAAGATCAAAGGGCCAGAAGGACATTACCCCCCATCCCCAATTCCGCCCGAGATTCTGACCTTGTAGATAACTTACTATCTTAAATTATATGACTAGCAATGTAATCTTGTTCCAACTCTAGTGTCTAATTTGGTTTCTTTCGACAAGTGAAATCTTTGGTCCTAGGTCCAAATTGTAACACAAAAATAGTAAGTTAAAGAAGTCCAAAGCTATAGAATGCCACATTGGAGCTGACTTATTAAAAATTATTGGCGTTCAAAATAAACTCCATTTCTGAGTATCTCAAGTATTCCCGAGTTTTACCTCAACAAGAGTTGATCTTATTGTCAAAATTACCTATTTAAGGGAAAATTGTGGTTAATGAATATGCATAAAATTATATTAAGATAAACTTCTATTGCATAAAAATTCAGGTATTCTCTATTCAGTACCACTTGGAAGTTTATTTTCAATTGCTTGAATTTTTAATAAATAGGCCCCAAAGCCGAGTTCTTCTCCATCAACCCAGGATTTCAAGTGAAAACCTGAGATGATTTCAACTCCAAAACAATTGATCTGGCTTGGTTTTCCAAATCCATCTGCTTTATTTTTTATAAAAAGTTCCAAATTCTAATAACAATGCTTATCAAAAAAATTGGAAAGCAAACTTGATGCACATGCACTTGCAGATGCCAAAGGGCTCTCGTGAGTTTGGAAACGTCACCCATTCCCATTCGATGCATCTCCTCCTTTCCCGCAACATATAGCCGATGCAATGCATCTTCTTTATTTTTCCCCTCAGCAGGTAAAAGGAACCATGTTTTTCACAGAAGTTTTCATTGAGTAACGAAAGGAGCTGATAATTACACCCCTTTACTTTTGACGAATACAATTATGTCTCTGACTTGTCTTTTGTCATGTCTGCCCAGCTTTGGTTACTGTACCTTTCGATTCCCCTGTCTGAAAACTACATTTTTCAGAAAGTGCAAAAGCCTGCTTGAAGGGAACTTTGGCAATTTAAATTGATTAAGAGATTCTCGTGGGTTTAGTCTCTTCTCTAGGTTTGCAAAAAAAAAAAAAAAAAAAAAAGATTCTCTAACAATTTTGTTTGGGTAGTTATATCTCACTAACGTGTGTGTAACATGGATTTTTTTTCAGAAAAAAATCCATAAAACCCTCCTTCATTTTCTCTATCAATCTCACTGTGATCAAAGACAATCACATCTCCAAAAAAATAGGTTGTATGTATTGGCTGCTGAAACTATGTCATGACTTTAAATAAAGGGTAATTTAAGTATTTTAAAACTTAAGAAAAAGATTGCCATAAAATATCGTTTAATGGCTAGATGTCCATAATTAAGAACTTACTGAAAAACTTATAAACTAATTTTAGAACTTTTAAAATAAATTAAGCAAAAACTTAAGGTCTTATTTGAAGTTTTTTTCTTTTTTTTTTATTTCCCCAGCTAATGGAGCTGGACCAGGAGAGACTTGCACACATGAGGAGAGAACCCACATGTTTGGGGAGTGACAATAGACACATTTGAGGAAGAATCTACACGCACGCATAGGAAGTGATAACTCACATATGCGAGAAAAATGGAGACGACCTGAGTTGATCCCTGGAAATCCGAATGAGAGGCACCAATCAATCAAATAACCCCTCATTCTCATCTTACTAACAATTATTCCTCCTTACAAAAAGAAAAAAAAAAACAAAAAACAAAAAAAGTAGGGCCTTTGTACTATCTTTCATCTTATTGTCACATATATCAATTTCGAGACTTTCTTTTGTAGAAAACTCTAGAATGTCAGGTTCTAGAATATTATCAGGAAAATGTTGCAAAAATAAATTAAGTTGTAAATGATTAAAATAATAAATGAATTCTAAATTAAACATTATGTTAAAATGTTTATAGATTTTCTGAATTTTCCCAATTCTACTTCACCTTTTCTCTTGACATTGTCATCTTGTAGCAATATTTTTGAGAAATTGTGAAATTATGAGGAAATTATATTTTTTATTGTAATATTATTGGATTCAAAATATCACCAATATTTGTCAAAGTGTTTGAACCTGGGTCAGACTGTTGAGAATTTTGTGAAGCTCCTCAATGGGGCTCACTTGCTAAAATCTAAACAATAGAAATAAATGCACTTTTATTTGACTGTGATCCTACTCCGATTGGATAAAATATGGCCTGAAACTTTTTGACCATTTAATTTTTTTAATAAGCTGGCCCATTGACCTGCCTCAGCCATTTTCCCACCTCAAATGATGCAAACTCCTTTCACCCATTCAAACTAATGATGCAGTGAAATCACAAAGAGGAATGTCATGGAAAGAGTGGTAGAAAACACCTTTTTTGATCACGGGACTGCACATTGTCAAAACTTTTAATGTTGGCCAACTAATATTTTAGCATTTTAAAACCTTTTTCTATTAAATATTTATCTTTTACATCATACATGTACAATGAAAATTTGTGAATTTTCATTTTTTTTATATTTCTTGTAGGTGTTTTAAAATGTTAATAAAATTACAAATATATGAGGACAGAGTGATATTAATTGGTTCTAGAAAAATTATGATATATGAGATTATTATTTTTATTTAAGTATACATAGCTTTGCTTGTTGGAGACATAAAATATCTCATTTAACATTAGAGTGTGTGAGTTTGAATTCCTTCAAGTAAAAAAAAAAAATAATAATATTGCCAATACTGTCCCAATTCACAAAACTATTGTACACTTCCTCCCTCCACTTGTTCTCCTCACTGAAAACATAAAGGTTAAATGTGGGTAGGTTCATGCTCCTGTAGTTGATGATCCCTTTTATCAGTTTTGATTTGCATCATTAATGTAGTCAAAGTCCATCTCATTTGAGTAGAAAAACTTATGTCCCGTGCCTATTCTACAATCATTTTTCAACAAATTGCAAAGAGGAGCCATCTGTGACTGCACAATCATACCATCTAATAATTTCACTCCACTAATATAGATGCTAAGAAAGAAAATATAGTCAATGATCAACACCCATCACCAAATTGTCGACAAGTTAGATGGCTTGGAGTTGGATTGCTATGTGGAGTAGGTGTTTTAAAATGTCAATAAAATTACAAATATATGAGGACAGAGTAATATTGGATCTAGTAAACTTATGATATATGAGATTATTATTTTTATTTAAGTATACATAGTTCTGCTGGTAAAGACACAAAATGTCTCATTTATCATTACTGTCCCAATTCTATTATATTGCCAATACTGTCCCAATTCACAAAACTATTGTACACATGCATCCTCCATCCATTTGTTCTCTTCTCACTGAAAGCAAAAAGGTTAAATGTGGGTAGGTTCATGCTCTAGTAGTTGATGATCCCTAAAGGTTAAATGTGGGTAGGTTCATGCTCTAGTAGTTGATGATCCCTTTTATCAGTTTTGAATATTTGCATCAATGTAGTCAAAGTCCATCTCATTTGAGTAGAAAAACTTAAGTCCCGTGCCTATTCTACAATCATCTTTCAACAAATTGCAAACAGGAGCCATCTGTGACTGCACAATCATACCATCTAATAATTTCACTCCACTAATAGATGCTAAGAAAGAAAATATGGTCAATGATCAACACCCATCACCAAATTGTCGACAAGTTAGATGGCTTGGATTGTTCCGTGGAGTAGATCTTTTGCTCTACAACCTATTTGAATATGATAAATGGGACCCAACAATATATAATAAATACTCAATGTTGATCATGCCAACTAATAATTTCATTGTACAATTTGAACCATATAGTAATATATTTAGGTTAAAAAGAACAAAATTATAGAAATATAATACATCCATATCCATTTGCATATGCATGCATGGTTTTTATTATGCTTTATGCAACAGCATGCAGCCCGTGAGCAGTGATCAGAGTCACTTCAGTAATATTTTAGACAAGCCCATTTCCATAAAAATATATTAATGGACAATAAATCAATATATGAATGCTAGATTGCAGAAGGTGGAGAACTGTGTGAAGCCAGCTATGTTATGGGCATTTTTTTTTATTATTATTAAAGGAATAGAATACAGATATAGGTGGACAACAAGGTGCTTTAGGTGCATGGTTCCATCCCTACAAGACCTAGGAATAAAGAAGAACATCAACTTCCTTAAATGAGGGCCCAAAGTTGTGTGCTTCAAAAAAAGAAACAGATGCAATTGTGGGTGTAGATTATCTCATCTCTTAGAAAAAGCAAGAGAAGTCATGATTGCTGTGGAATTTAATAATGTGACTTGTTTATTATTATAAGATGCACTAATGTTAATGGAGCTGCTTTTAATGGCTTCATCGTCATCCCATACCTTATCTAAAGTGGAGTCATATGATTAAAGATTACAATGGGTAGACCAAACCATGACAATAATAAGAATACCACTAATTTCATCTACAAGTGGGTTTGGGTCAAATTTGTCTGGAACTCCAATAGAATCATGACTAGATATCTTTTTCAATACATGGACTTGGGTTTTGGTTTCACCCAAATTGTAAAACATGACTATCACAAGTTTCAACTGCAGGTATTTTTATTTGGTTTTGGGGCAGGGTTAAATTGTCTTCTACTTATAAATAAATAAAGAAGGCATGTCCAATCTGTGAAGCATGACTTTAGGGTGAGTGTTTTGAAAAACCATGGTTCGTTTCCCAAAACCACATCCCTGGTTTCATGGAGCCCGTGCATGCATCCAAATTTTTTTTTTTTGGTAAAAGTGAGTTGGAGTGCATCAGTTCATGGATCCAATTAATGGTGGCAAAATTTAACCCAACCAAATAATTTGATCCGAACCCAATCCTTATTCGACTCGCAATATATACCGGTCGGTCCTTGACTAAAATGGTTTGGGTTTGGGTCAACCCGTATAATCCTCGTAAGTCATTTAAATGGGTAGGTTAGAATCAATCTGCATATCTAAATCTATTTAAACAATTTGGTGGTTTAATATTTTGGTACTTAGAATAGTTTATGTTATATGGAATGAACGGAACTTGTGAAGGACTTTTTATTTTTTTATTCTTTTCTTAACTTAACACAGCCATAAAATCTGAGATGGATTGGGCTTGGGCCAAGGATCTACAAGTTGAGTCAGGAACAAAAAGCTGACCCACACAAAAATACAGGTTATGTGGGTTAGGTCGGGTTGACCCACATTGAATGCAAGGTGAAGTTAATTGACTCATTTTAAAAATGAATTAAAGATGGCTGGACTTCAACTCCTAGATACCTCTTGTCAACCTTTGAGGGTTGGTTAATGTGGGCTCATCAAAACATGTTGGTAGGCTTTTGTGAGTGTGTTTGGATGGATCATAAATAGGCTCCGCAAAAGGAATATGACTAGGGTTAGCTTAAAGCAAACCAGATTTTCTGTGTTTTTGGCTCTTTGCCCTGATTACAATGGGTAAGCTAAACCACAGCCTACAATTTAGAAAAAAAAAAAAAAAAAACAATGAACCACCAAAACTTTCAACTACAAGGGTTTGACTTAGGGTCAAATCATTTACAACTTTTAAAAACATGTCTAAAGCGTGGTAAAGTTGATTGTCAATTTAATTCCTACTTTATTTCTTTATAGCATTGTTGTCATGGAATGTGTATGTGCATTGATTTTTGAATTATGCAACAGAAGAGGCTCCACTGCTGCTATTCTCCTTTTAACATTGGCCATTTTTTTCTATCTAGTGGGGCACATATTGTGCAGTCCAAACTTAAAAAGTCTGTGCGTGCAAGTGTTCAACTGAGAAAAATCGCACATTGAAATTCCAATTGATGTTGCCACATCTTCATACGTACAAACTTCTACTTTTGGCCTTCAGAAGCTTTTCTTACATATTAAGTAAACTAATTTCTTTAGGAATTATTGGTTTTGTTGCTGATAGGGCAACACGTAGACGGTTCAGATTTGATTTAGCACTAAATTAATTATTAAATCAAATTTATCGGTTTCTAATTAATAAATCAGATCCGACTGATGGAGAGGGCTTAGACAGAACCTAACCGAACCGAATATTGTTCGGTTTGGTAGGTAAAACCGATTATTTATTTATTTATTTATTTTAAAATAAAAACTTTGAAATTTCAAAATGATACACCTCAGAAGAGGTGCATGAGTTGTCGAATGCCAGCCAAGTGAAACCCTAAAATTTAAATAGTCAAATACTCAAATTACATAATATACCGATCGTTTCGGTTTAGGCGATGAACCGAATATTCAAATTGATAACCGACCGATATAAGCGGTTTCTATGATTCTTAAACTGTAGGCCGAACCGATATACTATAAAATCGATCCGAACCACTTGGTTCGGTCCGATTTAGAGGTGATATTGGATTTTCTATGTAGTCCTAGTTGTTGTTTTGTTTAGGTGTGTCTGCGTTGTGTGCTTTATAAAAAAAAAAAAAAATACATTATTGATTGACACTTTCCTATTTCAACTGTGACTCATACCTAGTTATCCTATTTTCTATCAAAGGAATTTAACAATGAGTGATTTTTGTTGACAATCAAAATAAAATGTATTGATCACATCGTCTGTCTTCTTAAGGTGGTGATTCTTTACCCAAAAAAAAGGTGGTGATATATTTTCCCCTCGCAAAATTTACCATCCGTAATCGATCACACCTAAAAAAAATTTAGATAAGCTTCATTTGGACTATAGTTCTGGTAAGGAACAAGTGTGAGTGCCAGCGCGTATCACTTTGGGTCCTTCATGTAGCTGATAAAATTAAAGAGAAAAGAGAATTTACAAAAAAAATATTTTTTAAAAAGGTGAATCCATGATCATACAATATAAGCACAAAAAAAAAGTTGTTGCTTCCAAACAAAAGCTCCACATAAACTAAAGATAAGCGTATTTCAAGTTATAAAAAAAAAAAAAATTGCTAACCTCTTTGATTGATGTGGCATATTTTGATCAAGCCTTCGATCCCTTATCGTATCTATTACATGGGAATCGTTCAGCCGCTGAATTTAAGATTGACAGTTATTGTGGGAGAAGCTGCAATAACTCCTTTCTCGGCTTCCATCACTCTTATCTTCTTTGTTTGGCAACAGGAATGTAAAATTGAGTCCTAGAAAGATGATTTTGGGTCTGGTAAGGTTTTACCATACGGTGACCGTGAGTGGACCAACCATGGTCCGCCACATCACCGTTGGGCAACCAATCATGCACGTGGGCAGCTGCTCGTATCTAAGGTCGGGCGCCCCATGGTGATGTAGCGGATCATAGTTGGTCCACCCACGGTCACTGTGGGTAAGCCCCCCTTGGAGGATCCCAATTCCAAAAAGATAACTTCTTACCTCATGCCAGTGCCAAACCTCTTTAGCAGGACCAATAGGTACTTACACTTGGGCCATCAGTTTCACATTGTAAGTAGTTAAAAATGAACATCAAATGTGAAATTTTAAAAATAAACATCAATGATATGAATTCTATGTATTCCAATCTCGTGTATTTAAAGCAATCAAATAGGCCTGCCTATGACCACGGTTTGCTCCTGGAGATTGAGGGTTCGAAACTGTACAACCACACTGAGGCCACAAGGGTATTTACCTGGCTCTCCCTAGGCCCGTAGGGATTAGGCCGGCCCAAAGGACTGGGACACCCTCCATTATAAAAAAAAAAAAGAAAAAGGCCCTATATGTTCCAAAGGATTTGAACTCAAAACTTTTACTTGCATGTTCTAAAAATATATGTATTGGTCTCAAGGGTGTACATCACCTGACCAATATTCATATTTGAGAATCTACTTAACTTTAATACTATATTATTTTATAATTTTTTATATATTAAAAAAGTTAAAGCTCTTTTATCCAATTAAACTAATGCACACTTGATCTTAATTTGGTCTGGACCTAAAAATGGGTATGTGGCGGATTCGGGTCTTGAACCGGGTGTGCATCCCTACCTATCGCCCCACTTTCTAGTTTCTATTGAGGCCTGGTCCAACTGTCTCGTATCGGACTAACTTTGCACCAAAAAAAAAAAAAAAAATTCTTGACCAATTAGCGGGCCACTCAAGGTACAAACTCAAATCAGCTCAATCCAACCTTTAAACGCAGAACCATTGGGTAAATGCTTCCATCTTAGCCTTACATTTAGTAATTTATGGTGGGATTGTTACCAACTATTGATTTTGTTAGGCCTATCGGCCCAGGACTAAATCATAAAATGGACAATCCAATTTTGGTAGGATAAGCAGTAATGCAGGTGGAAGAGGAGCATCTCGCAA